>VZZY01023295.1:283254-486555 GCA_013400335.1 Eurystomus gularis | reverse complement strand
CAATAACGCGTGTTGCTGGCTGCTTTTCTGTCCCTGAAGGACCAAACCCCGTTGCCCCCCCCCCATCCCCAAACCCATCCTCGGTTCTCCTCCGGAGTCTGGCTCGGGAGGAGGCGGTGCCGAGAAGATGCAAAAGTTTCTCGGGGGAGCCCGGGCTGAACTTCTTCGGTGGCGTGGGGGGCTGGGGGCCATGGGGGGCTGCGCTGCCGGGGGAGCGAGTCTTTGCCTTAATCCCTTCGACAACGTTAGGAATGGAAAACCGGCTTTTTTTCGACATGACAAACTTGCCCTGAGTGGTTGCTTTGTATTCCTCAAGAAAACACTTTCTTTGAGATTTTTTTTTTTTTGCTGCTGCTTTGCTTTGCTCCTCGTTTCCTTAATCCTTAAAAAACCCCGAACTCTGCCATCCTTTTTTTTTTTTTTTTTTTCTTGAAATAAATGTTTTCTGGGCACCTCCAATACTGACCCCCGTGCACATCCAACTTGGCGTTGGCTGGGCACCTTTAGCTTTGAGCTGCCTGGAGTCGTCGCCGGAGCTTTTCTTTAAAGAAAACGCTCAAACTTCAAGAGTTTGGTCCCTATTAAAACCAACCAGCTCAATTACGATTCCCCATCCTTTTAACTGGCGGAGTTTGGGGTTGGTTCGGGATGTTCCGGCTGTAAGCTCTTTGTGGCAGGGATAGGTTTTCCCCCGGTGGTGTTTTCCCTTTTGTTCTGACCCAGGATTTTGGGATGCTACGCGAAGGTAAATAATAGCCCGTGCTTGCTTGCAGCTGGAAATGCAGGTGTGGGGCTTCGTTACTGGCTTGGGAAAATAGAAGATCTTTGGTTGTTGGTAGTAAAGACCTGTCAAAAAAGATTTAAAAAAAATAAATTAACAAGGCTGATGATAGAAAAGCCAACAGTTCTTTATAAAAAAAATAAAAAATAAAAGGGAGAAGGAAAAGCAGAGCTGGAGTAGCTTCTTTGGCCAACTAAAAGGCTGCTGAGGATGGGATGATGTGCTGCGTGTCTGCAGGTGAATACCGGAGCTGGCAGGGGCAGAGCCCGGGACTCTCCCACGGGTACCCTTGCGTGGGAAGGGCAAATCCAAACCCCATCCTGTGCCAGCGATGCCCGGGTGTGCTGCCAGCACCCTCTCACCAAGCACTCGCTTTCCCAACCTGCCTCTCCTCTCCTACCCACCAGTGGTTTTTAGGGGGGTGGTGATGCTGGAATGGAAAGTTTGCTGGAACACGTCTTTTATTGCTGTTGTTTGGGGTTTTTTTTTCCCCCTGTGCTGGGGGAAAAGCCCAGTCTGGTGGCAGATCCCGTGATGTCGAGGGGGTCAGGAGTGGGGGCTGTCTGAGCTGCCCCTTTCCCGGTGCCTGTTTGTGGGCTGCACGCAACAAGCCCGGCTCCTTCCCACAGTCTTCCCAGAGCATCTTGCAGCAGCCTGGGATGGCTCATGCATGTGGCCTCGGCATGCTACGGGATAGAGCTGGCACGTGAATTGGTTTGTGGTTTTTTGATTGGTTTTTTATTATTATTGTTTATTTATTTATTGTGGAATAAGGTATTTCCAATGGAAACTTACATTTGTCAAAATCCCGCGGGGGTGTTTCGAGGCAGGGAGTTTTACCATCATCTGTTTCTCCCCTGTCATGGGATAGGAGACGAGGAAATCCCTTTGCAATTCCATTTTCCTTCTCCACACCCTCCCTTCCTCCCTCCCCAGCACAAAGCTCTCGTGTTTCGAGAGGCAAACTGTAGGTTTTGTAGCACCAAGTCGAGATAGGGTGGTGAAAATACCACGTTGGATTTTAAGATGAAGTTGTAAAACACTCCCTTTATGGGAAACTGTAAAAAAATTCTTGTCTGGTTGGGGGTTTTTTTGGTGATAAGTGAGAGAAACAATGTTTGCGAGAAATGGAATCTGGGCGGCTCGGCTCTTAACTGTAGCTTGCCTGGGAATGGCACCCAGCAAAGAGGCAAAGGCTGCTTGTCCCTCCCAGGGGCATCACCGGAGTATAGCAGCGAAGTAGCACCAGAAACATTTTCTGCTGCAATAACCACCAGAAAAATGTAGCCCCTCTACTGAGCCACTGGAGGTATGCAAAGGAAAAAAGGCACCGCAGTCCTCTTTGGAGCACACCCCAGGGTGGTGAGGAAATCCTAAAAAGAGGATTTAATTTATGAAGTTTCTTAGATGGTCTTGGGCACAGGTTAGTTTTAAATTTAAGAAGCTCTCGTTAGGGTGTAAAACATCCCAGCTGCTTGCAGGCAGCTGGTCTAGCTGCAGGTTTGCTCTGTGAGCATAAATAGCTCAAAGCGCACTCCAAAATGTCTCTGTTTTTTCCCACTACAGTGTCCTTTTTCCTCCGGTAAGATTTCTAATGTTACAGGAGGACGAGGATCAGTTTGGGGCTTTTACAGCCCAAGGCCTCCACCCATGAAGATTCACACTTTCATGCTTGCCTTGCTGGCAGACCCTACTTCAGCAGGCAGCTTCTGCGGCTGACATGGGGAATCCCAGGGGTTAAGACTCACCTAGATCTTGCAGATGTCCTAGATGTTGCCCATGGTTCAGTCATGACCAGGACACTATAGCAGGAGCTGGAACACTGTTTATGCAGGGGCTGTGCCACGCAGTGTGCCGAGCTCGAAGCTCCCGTCAGCGTAAGCAGGAAACCTTTGGTTGTGGAGCCTGGTGGCTTTCAGTCCATGAAGATTCTAGCACGTGGCTCTGCTAGGTGCTTGCTGATTATGGTGTGCTCCAGAGGGGCCATCCCAAGCATATGTTGTCTCTTTTTCTGCTGAATAGCCTCAGAGAAGCATCTTCTCTTGAACCCATGGCCCAGGGCCAAGGTTCTTGCCGGATATGTCCTGTGATGGAAACGCTAATTTAGATGTGAGAGGGCTGTAATGTCCTCTCCCCAGCCTCTACCAGGGCCAGTGTTGCAGTGAGGCTTTTTTTTCATCCTTCACCTGAATTGCATTGCCCTGATCTGTGCATTTGATCTAAAAGCTGCTCTCTGGAGGAGAAAGATGTCTCACTTGGAGTATGCTGGGGAGAAAGCCACTGGGGCAAAATCCTGATGGAAATAAGGTGATATGCTGGTGGCCAAGCTGCTGCAGCTTTGAAAAGGGCATGCGGGAGAGGGACCAGACAGCTTAGAGGGTCCTCAGCCATGGCTGGGGTCCTAGGAGGGCTTGCATGAACAAGCCTGTCACTGGTGATGAGCTACTGTCATTAATCCAAATAACTCCATCTCTGCTGAATGCCTGTCTTTTAGTTTGACTCCCTGCTCTCAGGGGCTGCTGTTTGGGACAGAGAGATTTTGGAGGTGAGCTGTGTATTCCTCCTAAACAGCCCCATCTTCCTTTCCCTGGTGCCGTGTCAACCACTTTGGTTTTTTTCCCCTTCTCCTAAAATTTCAGCCAGCAAGTGATTAGCCACAGCGTGCCCGTGGTGTTTGTCCATCAGGCAGAGCCACACTTTTATTAGCTCGAACGGCTGGTGGGCCTTGAAAAGGTCTGCTGCAGCAACGGGCCTCGCGCTGAAAGTTAAGTGAGCTTTGTGCCGAAGCAGCAAGGACACTTCCCTTTTGATTTGGACGAGGCAAGAAATGGCCTGAGAGCTTTAGCAGCTTGGGTTGCTCGGTGTGAGCATGGTTACTTATTGGTTTGGGTTGGGTTTTTTCCTCCTATAAGAGAAGGAACCTTTTTCCTTTATACTGTTTCTCTCTGATTTTAAGATCTACCTTTCCAGCCTGCAGTTTGAGTTGTCAGAGGACTGAACAAATAGCCTTGGTGCTTCTTTTTAGTGATGCAAACATCCAGTCTGGAGCTTAGGAGCAGCTGGAGGCAGGGAGATGGGGTGAGATCTGGGGTGTGCACATACCCTGTGCTCATCGGGCTTGGAGCAGTGTCTTCTGTAATTTGTGTTTGCTGAGGAAAATTAAGTGAATTAACCAACCCATCTTCTTTGGCAGGGCTTGGAGATGTAATTTGGTTACTGTCTGTCCTGGTTCTGTGGCTGATGGCTCACTCTTGAGGTTGATGCTGAATTTTTTATTGCATTGCTTATGCTATTATGGGTGTACTTCTCAGAGTGAAGATTATAGTGGGCTTCCTCCTGATGCTGCAAAAAGGTGATGTTCACGTCCAAAGCTGTACCCAAGTGAGACAAAGAGGAAGGTGCCGTGTGGGTCCCTCCCTGTCCCTGCAAGTTCACAGCTCTGCTGAGCCCCCAGCTTTGCTCCTGTGCTGTGGGGACAAGCTGAGACAAAGGCCGGAGTGATAGTAAAAGGAGGTTCAAGGGAGACCTCACTCTTGACAACTCCCTGAAAGGAGGTTGGAGCCAGGTAGGGTCGGTCTCTTCTCCCGAGGACCAAGCAACAGGACAAGAGGAAATAGCCTCAAGTTGTGCCAGGGGAGGTTTAGGTTGGTCATTAGGAAAAATGTCTTCCCTGAAAGGGCTGTCAAGGGCTGGCCCAGGCTGCCCAGGGCAGTGGTGGAGTCCCCATCCCTGGAGGGGTTTCAAAGCCCTGGAGATGTGGTGCTGAGGGACATGGTTTAGTGGTGACCTGGCAGTGCTGGGTTAATGGTTGGACTCGATCTTAAAGGTCATTTCCAACCAAAAAGATCCTATGATTCTATGAATTGTCACCTCCTGCATATGTGCTACACGTGCTTGTTATTCTGTAAATAGAGTGGGCAACATTTAGATGAACATTTTTTCCCCTTTAATTCCACTTCACAGATGTCCTCTTCTGTTTTTCTTTTTTTTTTTTTCCTTTTAAAATCCCCAAACCAAACAGAAGTTGTGTGCTTGCATCTGAAGCGGGGCAGGCAGGAGTGCCCTAGGATATGTAAGCACAGGCTGCGTGGCAGCATTACCAAATGTTACGTTAGAGCTAGAGGATGTTGGACATTTCTGCTGCATCGTTTTGCTGGTGGTGCTTGGAAGTCCAGCCAGGCTGCTACCTTGCCTCGATCAGCCGGCAAGCCTTCCTTCTTCCAGGCAGGATACAAGAAGAAAGCATCTGGGCTTGCATTCACCAGCAGGCTTTAGGTCAGGTCTTCAGCACCTTTGCGTTTGCCACTTTGTCCATCGCTGTATGTTTTTTTTTTTGAGAGGCTGGAGAAAGGCTCACGTCTTGTGAGACCAGACTGTGCATACCACTTCACCGAGTTCAGCTTTCTACCTCCTAAATAAATAATTCACGCCCTTCTTCCACCACCTTGTCCCCCCACACCTCCCCCCCTTTTTTTTTTCTTTTAGCTAGGCTCTCGTTCTGTTGGCTTCTTTTCCATCCCACGTTAGCATTGTCTGTTCTGCAGCCTTGCTTCTCCTTTGCTGCCTTGTCTCCATATGCTGGGCTCTGTGTTGGTGCAGCCCAGGACAGAGGAGAGCCAGAGGCCTGTTGGCTTGATCTCTGTACCCCATCCCAGTCTGACTCCTAGTTTAGGACCTGACCTTCCAGCTTCGGTGAGGTTTTGTGATGGAAAATGGTTGCTAGTCACTATAGGCATCATAGCAACCAGTGCTGGAGATTCAGTAAAGCCAGTGCTCGAAAACCAAGCATCTCCTCTTCCAGCTACCCAAGAAAGATCTTGCCTTTGCCATGGAAGGATGGGTGGCTGTGCCTGCGGCAGCAAGGAATGGGGATCCCCCTTCCCAAAGCCCCCGGGGTGTTATTTTAGTACTGTGTGAATGAAGAGGTGAATTAGATGCTTGTACTTGCAGCACTAAATGTCTCTCCTTGGCGATCCCGTGGTTGGGGTGCGCTATGTCGGAGGGTTTGCTGTTGCTGATGTGGAACTGGGCAGCCGTTGGGATTATTTTATGACAGTTGCAATGACTTGGAAAACCAATTTCACTTCCAAGCCAGGCAAGGTTTTCCTGAATGGCCTGAGAATTTCACACACAGCATTTTCTTCTGGTTATGGACTGTTAGTTAAACAACGTGTTAGTGTTGTCTTGGAGCTAACGCTTGTTTCCTATGGGAAAACAAACATCTCACAGCCCCAGACAACATGTTTCCACTCCTATCCTTGTGGGAAAATGGGAGTAAACTGCTGGAAATGTGAGGAACTTTGGTGTTACTAGTTGTTAGTAAGTAACAGCTTTAGCTTTTTCCTTGCTAGAGGAAACGTTCAAATAACAGCTTGGATGTGCAGAGCAGTTTGGACTCGGTGTTGGCTTCGTGAGCATCTCCTGAGCTGAGTGTGGAGCAAACACCCGTGTTTCCAACCTCAGCTTAGCTTTTGGGGTGAAGGAAGGGGAGAGAGCATCTTTCATGCTCTTTCTGCAGCAAGCACCATCTCAGGGCTTAGGTGGGTTGTGGCAGCCAAGCTCACTTGCTCCCTGTTCCTTGTGCATCCATCCTTCCCCCCCACCACATGCATACAAATATGCTGGACTGTATTTATTTAACAACGGAATTTTTTCCTTCGCTGCAGGGAGCAGAAGAAAAAAAGGGCAAATATTTTCACTGGGAACAAATCTCATTTTCAAGAGTCCTGACAAAATGAGCCATAAAATTACAATATTTCAAAGTGCTTCGTAATTCTAGCACGGACGGCTCTTCATCATGGTATCTGAAAGCTCAGAAAATATAAAACTCATTAGATTAAAATAAACCACCTACCACACGGAAGAAAAGCTTATTTATCAATATCAATTTACTTCTGATTACCCCGTTCTGCAATTTGTTATTTTTAGGAATTATGATTTGTGTATGGCTCATGCCAATATGTGTGTGTGGGGGGAGAAATTAATTTTTATTTTTTTCCTTTTGAATCCTACTTATTGTACAGACCTGGCCAAGAAGCAGTAATACTAAGAAAAGGTGAATTTCTAGCAGTGTTTCCATTTGAGGAGCAGAGGGATGGAAAAGTTGGGAAAGTGGAAGCCTCTGTGCCTCTGCATCCCGCTGTCTCTTGGCACGAGGGTTGGTGCCAAGCAACGTGCTTTGGTGGGGGTGGTTTCTCTGATGCACGTTTGGTGGTAGCCCTCGTTGGAGCATCTCCTGGCTGCTCTTCCAAGGTGGCCAGCATGATGGAGGAAGCTGGGGAGAATGAGCATGGATGGCATGCAGGGGGAAGAGGGATCTTCCAGCAGCTGGGTGGATGCCATGGGCATGGTGGGATCTTGGTAGCATCTCAGGGACTTTCACTCTGCCTACAAAGAAGCAAATGCTGTGGGTGGGCAGCACTGGCTGCAGGGTTCCCCTCTTTGGGGGACATCATTTGTGCTGCATTGCCAGAGAAGGGGCTTTTGGGAAAGGCACATACAGTGTCCTCTCATGGAAGCTGTTTGGGAGACGCTTTGATTTACGCTTTCATTTCTTCTTTACGCTCCTGGAACAGCGCAGAGCAAACCGAGAGGCTGACACGATAAATTTTGAGGCGCGAGTGTCTTGCGGTGCCATTCAGAGAAGGGAAGACCAGATAGCGGGGAGAGGGGCCAGGGGTTTGGGGAGTGATTAAAGATGCCAGCAGCAGCTTGAATGGGAGAGCATCTCTGCCAGCAAGGCACAGCCATCGCAGAAGCCGCTGCTCTGATGGTGGCAATTAAGTGTTTTGTGTGCGTGTGAGCCGTTCTTGTAGGCAAGCACCCCAGCAGTGCATTTAAAAATAACCAATACAGGTGCAGAGCCTGGAAGCTGTGGCTTAAGCACCCTGAGAGCAACATGTGGCCTGGGCTCGAGAAGCGGGAGCATCTCGACTCCAGTGTTTTGCAGAGGTGATATGCTCAAAGGCTCTCGGAGACTTTGGTGCCAACTTCACAGGGATTTAATGTGTGCCGAGGGCTGGAGCATGCGCCAGCCGGGCTCCGGCTGCGTAGCCAAGCTGGTGGGATCTTTGCCATATTTTTGAGATGCAGTGATGCTGTTTAAGCAGCAAAAAAGCCCCTTCCCAGGCTTGGGAAGGAGGCATTTGGGGTGAGCGGGCTGAAAAATGTCTACTCGGCCCGAGCTGGTTCCTAAACTTTCAAGCCCCGGACTTCCTTGCAGAGTGATGTTTCAGTGGTAGAGGCTCCTCCAGTTCCCATCCATCACCATTTAATGCGGCTCTGTCTGCTGTTTCCCGTGCCTTGGGGAGCAGTTGCCAGTGGACTGGGAAATCTCTGGTTTAACATTAGTGCTTTTGCAGCCAGGAGACAACAGTGAAGTTCCCAGAGATGACTTGCCCAGAGATGTTTTCATGCTGGAAGCTGCACCGAATGCTTCCTGCAAAGAGCCTCTTTCAGGCAGAAGGTGTGATTTAATATGCTCTTAGTCTCAATTTTTAAGTTCTCCCCGGAGATTTCTCAATCCTATTCCTAAATTTGTGATATTCGAGTGAACGATCTCGGAGAACCAGTGAAGAGCTGCAGTATTAATGAAGACAGACAAAAATCAAAATGACATTTCAGGCAATTACTTACATAATGAAGTGACTGACTTGGAATCTACAATATTTAGATTTATCATGACACTTGAAAGGGGATGCTGTCAGCTGCCTTTATTTCTACATCACGTAAATTGTTTTTCCCACTGCCCTGTTGCTTTTTAAACATGGTTTGTGAAGCCAGAAAATGTTTCCGCTCCCTTGGGCTGATAGTGTTGCTGGTTTAGAAGAAAGTTAATGGTTTCCTCAATGGCATTTTGGCACAGCAGAAGGGGAGGAAGAGCTCCGAGATTTTCTTCTCGCTGAGACCTATTAGAGAAGGGGGAAAGTGGAGAAGTTGTGAGTTTTTCTTTGTTAGAAGAGTCTGTTCTGCCTTTCTTGGCTGGATGTAAAGATGTAAAGAGCCTGATAGGATGCCTGACTCCTGGGTGAGAGGTACTTTTTATTTAGAAACGGAGTTTTTGGATACTCAGTTGGCACCAAACACTTAGCAGACAGAAACTTCTCCAGAGGTGGGGAATTGAACTTTCTGTGTTTTCTGGGGAGACTGGCATGACACACCTAGAAGCTGACCGGCATTGATCCTGAATGTCTTCTCAGGCTTGTCCTGAATTTCCTAAAGATGCAGAAAAAAAGATCACAGCACTATTTTTCTTGCCTAGGCACAGACCTTTTCCTCCCAGAGACCCTCCTGTGGCAAAACAGCTGAAGAAATTCGAATTTAGGGCCCTTTCTATGGTGACAGAGTTGTTATGAACTGTCTTTTCTGACACATCCATCAGTAAAAATAAATGATGGAACTTCAAAGCAATAGCTACACTTTAGGAGCTGGGGTGTGGGCTTCCCTGCAGAGGTAAGGACCACCCCATGGAGTACTCACACCCGTCTCTTAGGGTGCCAGTGGGGTGCAGATTCCTGCACCCTCTGCCCAGCCCTGTGCCACTCTTTGGGATAACTCTTCTCACTCTCATTGCGTTTAGTGTGTATAGAGCAGGATGCTCTGAAGGGAAGCCTGAGCTGCTGCTTTTGGGGTAAATGGAGAGTGATGATGGGCGAAGGTGGTGTCCTGGGTGTGTGGATGAGCTGTCTGGCGGCTCCCCAAGTGGGATCATGCACATCAAAGCAGCTTATTCAGGTCTGTTGCTTTAGCGATCTGTTCTCCAAGTGCTGTGAGTGCTGGGTGAACCAAAACTTAGAACCACGGTATTACTTTGGTTGGACGGGACCTTGAAAGGCCATCTAGTCCAACCCCCCTGCAGTGAGCAGGGACAGCTTCAACTCGAGCAGGTTGCTCAGAGCCCCGGCCAACCTCACCTGCAATGGTTCCAGGGATGGGGCATCAACCACCTCTCTGGGCAACCTGGGCCAGAGTCTCAGCACCCTCAGCATAAAAAATTTCTTCCTCTATCTAGCCTGAATCTCCCTCTTTTAGTTTAAAACCATCATCCCTTGTCCAGTTGCAACAGGTCCTGCTAAAATGCCTGTCCACATTTTTCTTATGAGCCCCTTTTAAATACTGAAATGTTGCAAGAAAGTCTCCCCGGCACCTTCTCTTCTCCAGGCTGAACAAGCTCAACCCTCTCAGCCTGGCCTCACAGCAGAGGGCTTCCAGCCCTCACATCATCTTTGTGTCTCTCCTCTGGTCCTGCTCCAATAGGTCCATATCTCTCCTTGCTGAGGATTTATACAGGTCCTATACAGTCACAAGAGTAATGAATCCCCACCTAGGCTGGTAACTGGAAGATGTGATTTAATGCTCATTTCAGCTGTCATGGTTCAGGTCAACGCTTGATCTCAAGTGGGAGCTGCTTATGCATTTAATTAGGGGCTCATCTCTGTGTTTGTTGCCCCAAATGCTGGCTGTCACAACCTCTCTCTGCCTTGCGTGTCCTGAGGTCTGCTGCTGTGTAGCTGGTAGAAAAACGTTCCCTTGCCCCACACGTTTCCCAGCACCTGCAGAAACACGGAGACCTTCAAAGACAGGTCACTGAGATGTCCTGTCTGCCTCAGGCTCTGCACAAGCTGCCTGGGGGTTTCCATTGTGCCTGTACATGTTGCGTGTAACGTATACGATTTGTACTTGCCTCTGGGGTGGAATGTTTCACAATGTCATATGTATGAATTTCCTTGCAAAGCGAGACTTTGCTGAACTTCTGGGGGGTTCATTCAGAAAGAAGTTTTTATTTAGCGGTCTGAAAACCATGTGAGGATGCAGCCACGCTAATGTCTCTCCTCGTACTGTTTTATTCTGTCGCCTCATGGCGAAGAGTCATGTGCTGTATCGAATGCAAAACCAGGGAAACTCGAGAGGCAGAGCGGGATGTGGGCACGTTTGCAAGCCTGTCGGATCCCAGTGCTCTTGCAGTGCCTGCTTTGCAGCCACCCAGCTGGTCTGAGAGGCTCTGCTTTGTCCTCCAAAATCCCAATGCCTCTTCGGTGATTCTGGGTCAAGCTTCCCATGCAGCTCTCCAAAAATGTCTTAGATCCTTGCTGCTGCATCACTCCTGGGTTGCAGCGGCTATTTCCTTACCCTCAACATCTTGCTCAGTGCTCAAGCGGCTCATCTCAGCTGGGGCTGCTTCTGCTCCTATCCTGACAGCTGAGGTCACCGTGGCTCATCCACTTGTGCGAGATGAGCGAATACGCTTTGAAAAGGGAAAATTAAGAACCTTCACCAAGTTACTGCTGACTTCAGTTTGGTGCTTACCGAGAGGATGGTTGGGGTTGTGCGAACCAAGAAAAAAAGTGGTGGTGGCACTTTTGGGTGAAGTGCCCCATGTAAAAGTCAAGAGTTGACAAAATGTTGATCTCCTGGGTGTCTGCCTGCGGTGCTGGGGCACTAAGGTGCAAGCTGGGGCAGGGCTGCATCCCCGAGCCGGCTCTGGGGAGATGAGGTAGTATCCATAAAGCACTGGACTTGACACTGCCTTTCTTCTTTGATAGGAACCATGAAGTGTCACACTGCTGCCAGCAATGTTCTGCTTCCGCTTTTGTTACTGGAGCTGGTCTCTCTGGGTAAGTCGTCTTTCTGTCTGTCCATTGCTGTGTTCTTCTCTCTTCCCTCCTCTCCCTGCTTGGGTCTCATGTTTGTGAGGTACAAAAGTAATATTTGCTGCATTTAGGGTCTCCTGGTGAATATCTGGAGGCAGAGCAAGCATCGCTGTGGTAGTGGGGAGATATGGGTGAGCAGATCACCCACCTCCCTCACATGCATTCCTGGGGACGGGCACGTTGGGCTCCCACACAGCCACTTTTCTTGCAGTCAGTAAAAGGGCATGTGTGGCATCTGATGGCCCCTCCTGGGAGAGAGCAGTGGGACTGGAAAGAGGCTTGGAGGAGAAGGATGTGCTGGTGAACCCAACGGTGGTAGATGCTCCTGGTGTATCCCAATGGGAAGACCTTGGCAACTTGCAGATGTGGGTTCGCGGAGTCAAAGCTGGTGGTGGACTGGGCGACAGACACCACGTTAGGTCATGTTATGTATAAAAAATGTAAAGAAAATCAGAGGGAGAAGATGAAAGGCAGGGATCTAAACCAGAAGCATGTTAGCTGTTCAACAGTGGAGGTATTACTGGCAGGGTTCTCCCTGTGCTTTCAGCAGAAATATTATTTCTCAAACTGTGCTTTAATATATGCTGTGTGGGAAATGACTCCTCTCCAAGTTGCAAAACCTCTTTTCTAATTCCAGCTGGAGAGAAGGGCAGGGCTTTGGGCAGGCAGAGCTTTCCTCCCACCGCCAAACTCTGCCCCATAAGCATGGTGATCGGGGGGTCCAGCCTGTCCCCTGGGTGGGAGCTGATGGGACAACTGCCTTCTGGTGTAGCAAATATGCCTCTTGGGCCAGGCTTTGGCATATCACAGGGTGCATAAGTGCTATAAACATTCAGCAAAGCCCCGTGAAATTTGGGATTGGTGCATGAATGGGCTAAAGCCCCCCGCGTGCTGGTGGGAGGGAGAGGGTTGCCAGGGGGGTGTGTGCCTGTGTGGTGCTTGCTGATAAACAATAGCAAGTGTGTGGCCATTTGATAGCACCATGCCCTTTGGAATAAAGGCGTTTTTTTTTTTTTTTTCCTTGCTTTTCTCCTCCCTATAAAGCCTCAAGATGGCTTGCCCAGATTGGCAGGCTGATTAAGCAGTCAGCGGATGACATTAGCTGTGACTGACAAGAGCAGTCAATCTCCCTCTGGTGCCGTATTGGATCAAGTGTAGGCTCACAAGTTAACTGCCCTGTCGCCCCTCTGGAGAGGGAAAAAACAAAGCAAAGCAAAAAAGACAACCCAGTGAGTGCTTTGCCCTGGTCTGTGCCTCCTAAAATTTACCTGCTTGCCACAAGTGGTCTAGTATGTCCCATTGGAGGTGAGGTGGTGGGTTTTGCTTGCCTGGCTGGGGACTTGCTCCTTCACCCCTCCCTATGTGGTCGGTCGCAGCACCTGTAGCTTGTGCCTGGACACAGCAGGTGGATAGTAGCAAGATGGAAAGCCTTGGAGAGGCAGTGCAGGGTAACAAGGGTTTGGAGGCTTGCAGTGGGTTAGCCTCTCTCTCCTCAACCCTGCCCTGCCCAGAGCTTGGCTGTCATTTCCCCAAGGAGTGTCTGCTCTTGATAAGCAAGTGCTGGTGCAACGCTTGTTCCTAGGATCTGGAGGAGAAGGGTGTGGAGACCCAGCCATGCACCCTGGGGACTGCAGATGATGGAGCTCCTCTTCCCAGAAGACTTGCAAGGCTCCTGGTGGAGCAATTAGCCTGCATAAATGCAGAAGAGCAGCCTGAGTGGGCTTGGTGTGTTTCGAAGAGGATGGTTTAGCTCAGGCATAGCAGTAGAGCTTGCCCTGTCCTGCCCAGCTACCGCTCCAGTTACCAGAGATGGGCAGAGACCATCAGCTCCATGTTAGAAGGGACCAAGGGATGCTAGCTAGAAGAATGATGGCCATGATTACCATGCTGTCCCATCAGCAGGGATCAAGGATGCGAGTACTGACTCTGAAGAGCAAAGTAGCAGCAGGTTTTATGGGAATAATGTGGAACAGGTGTGGAAGATGCATGCAGGGAAGAAAGTCTCCCAGCACAACAAAACAACGTTGATGGTGAGCCTGTTGGTAGCATGTGAAGGAGGAATAAAGGGTTACAAGTGCATGGTGGAAGTGATGGTTTTCTGCCACGCACCTTGCTGGAGGGCTATGTCCCAGCAGGTCCCTGCTCACTGCAGGGGGGTTGGACTACATGACCTTTAAAGGTCCCTTCCAATCCAAACCATGCTGTGATTCTATGTGCGAGAGCCATGTTGAGGGATATAGTGATGGTGTATCCCAGCGTATAGCCAGGTGGCAGTCTCATGGTGGGAAAATCCAGCTGATGATACATTGAGTGAAACCACAGATGATGGTTCACAGTGATTATGAGAATGCATAAACTTGATTTCAGGGTATGTGGTGTGTGGCTGTGATTCCCAGATTAATTTCTGTGAAAAGACCAGTGTGCCCAAAAACATGGACAGTCCTCAGTCAAACGTGAAAGGAAAACTGGCCATCAGAGAGTAGACAGCAGGACGCCTGTGTGGGAGGCTGGTGCTTTGCAGACTAGCTGGGCACCTTTTAGTGGCACCTAGGTTATGAGGGTAAGAGCTTACGGCCACATCTGAGACAGAGAAAAGGTTCCTGAAGGTGTGGCAAGGATGCAGCCCTCGGCAGTGGTCTGGGCTGTGAGGGAGCTGGAAATAGCTGCGGTTGAGATGCAAGTGTTGAGTCTGACCAGGGAGACAGGGCTCATGGGGCTGTGGCTTCAGCCACAGCATTTCTGTCTGGATTTTTTGGGGGCATGGTTTTCATTCACCACAACGTGCATCTTTTGACTTACAATTTTGTATCGTTCAGACGCTTTCTCTCCATCCCCTCCCATCACATGGTGTCCTTCTGAACACCGACAGTCCAGCAGTGTGATGACAGCCTGGCTCTTTATCCTGGGATTTGCAGCCCAAAGCAGAGCCTTGCCTTCAGATATTCCTTTGGCTTTCCCCAGCTCCTGGGTGGCTGTCTCTCTCCTCTCTTAAGACAGGGATCCTGTGTGCTCCCAGACTGGTGCTTCGAATGCCTCCCAAACATCTGATGCAGCTGCATTTGGAAGAAGTAACTTATTTTGAGTATACTGTTAATATTATGAAATATATTTTGAAATAGAGGGGTTTGCAGAAGTGAGTCCCCTGCAGTAAGGGCTGCTTGGTGTGTTTTAGCTTTATCAGTGCCCTCCAAAACTTGCTGGCCCTGGCACGGCAGTCAGCTACAAGTGTGCTTCGAAGCCTCCGGAGATGCCATTAGCTCTTAATAACCCATTTTGTTGGGGTCCTTCTCATTTTCTTTCTAGATACTTAACTCCAGAGGCTGAGATTTAAATGTGCCTTCGCAGGAGTACTGCCTCCAGTGCTTCCCTTTTCTCGAGGTGTTTAACAAAGCTGGTGCCTCAGGAAAGGGGACAGTGCTGAAAATCCCTGTCTTGTTACGGAGGGATCCCTGGAGGAGCCCAGGCTGCTTCTCCACCCTGTGTCCATGTGCCCCCTGCGTGGGTTTCCCATGGGTGCTGAGCAGGTTTGTGCAGGAGCACAGCTGGGACCTGCACTTGAAAGGTCTCTGAACATCTCCCTCCATCGGCAGCTTGGGCAGGTGAAAAGGATGATGAAACTTGGTCTGGGTCTCATTTCTTAAGGTGGGATGCTGAAGCGCAGGGCATAAAGGTGGTGGCAAATTGTTGCGTGGTCAGGAAGGAAACCTGGACACCTGATCTTGTCCAGGGTTTGCTATCCTTCTGCCTGAAGCAATGTCTTTGCTATTGCAGCATGGCTGGGGTAAGGCCTCTTCCCCTCCTGGGGCCAACTCCTGGGACTCCCCATCAATGGGCAAGAACATTTTGGCCAGACGAGTTCAGATCTCCACTTGCCCATGCACAGCCCTGGTTTTGATGCCTGGCAGCTGAACCACATTTCTTAAAGCCTGCAGGCTTGGCCAGCTCCGTATCGAGGAAAATCCATCCCTCTGCACAATCAACTTTCTTGGAAAATCATTGTGCTTCTCTCCTGCCACCTCTTTTCCTGCATCCCTCGAACAGTGAATCTTCCATGGTTGACTTTTTCTCCCAGTTCAGGCTGTGGTCGTTGTTCGCCCGTGTGCTCTGTGGTTTACTTGGTGCTACCCAACGAGGCTGCAGTCCAGGGGCAGGCTCGTGAGCTTCCAGCTCTGCAGAGCAGGGAGTAGGAAGAAGTGAGCCTGGTTATTAAAGGTGACAGGAGGCAATTAGAGGGAAAGGCGACTGGGAGAGGGGAGGTGCGCTGGGTTTTGCTGGGATGGCTGACAAGGTGAAAGGCTCTCAACCGTGGGAACAAAGCGAAGGTATTAATCATGCACTAAAACAATAATTGATGTTCCTGGTCCCTGAGCTGTTGGCTTCCCCTTTCCCCTCTGCCTTCACCCTGCCAAAGAAAATACTAAAAAAGGAAAGGCCAGTGGAGGGAGGGAAGTGGCTGCCCAACCAGCTTCTACAGGGGACCACATGGTGCTTTCTGCCCTCATCTCGGGATTATCCCTCACCAGCACGATGCCAAATGCTGAGCTCCGTGGTCCGTGGGCGTCTCTCTGTGCCCAGAGCCTCTCCCGGTGGGGCTGGCCCATCCACAACGTGCCAGCGAACTAACACCTTGCTCTTGTCCTTCCTCTTCCCAGGTCGGGGCAATCGGCTGCCGTACTTCATAAACTACTTCTTCGACACCTACCTGCTGATCAACGAGGATACTCCTGTGGGTAAGTGGGGCATGCCCGTGGGCAGGGGGTCTGCTGCTGCTGGCCCCCCAATGGGAAAACATTAAAGAAATGCTTTTCTTTTGACTGACAGATGTAGCTTATTTTTCTTTCTTTATTTAGCCAGGGATCGGTTTTTAGTAAATGCAGAAATCGACCCGGTCATTCTCGGCCTCTTTCCAGGCTCTCAGTCCATTAAACTTGTGCTCTTCAATCAGGGCTCGTGACTGGCTTTTAATGCAGGAGGAATCGATTGGGAGTGGAGAGCGGCGGGGATGGAGGCTATGGAGGCCCCTTCTAACACCTACTGCTGCCTTCAGCCATGCAGCCCCCTCCTTAAAAAATGGCTCTGGCAGCACTTAAGTCATGCCTGGAGCTGCCAAGGGTTGGAGGACTCTGGAAGGGTCTCCTCTAGTGACTGCTCAGCTCAACTGGGGCTTCCAGCTAAGGTCTCTGTCTCTTCCTGGGGGTCCCCTTGGTGGCATCTTTTGCAGCCCATGGTGTCCTGCTTTTGGGACTGGGGGCAGTGTCTGAGGAAGGAGGCAGGATGGAGGAGTCTTGGTGGTGTGTTTTGGACAGAGTGTTTGGAAGTTCCTGGGTGGTAGCTGAGCTCGGTGCAAAGATGCATCCTTAGAAGGCTTGCTGGACCCGCGGCCGTCTGCCTGGGGGGTTTTGTCTTGCAGCGATGCTCAGGTTTATTTGTAACGGGAAATTATACTGAAAACTGCTGTTTGGGTGCCTTTACTCACAGCACCACAAAAGGCAAGCTGCGAACAACATCAGGAAAGGAAGGACCTGACTTTTTTTCCTTTTTTTTTTTCTCTCTCTAATTTCTGCCCCACATGATGACTTGCATCCATGTCATTTTTCACGGCCTTCTTCAGCTAGCCCACACTTTACAGGTCACTTGACAGCTGGTTTCTTTGCTTTGTTGTCTGTATGCTCCCTGCTCCTGGTTGCCAGTGCCCCTGCAAACACACTCAGTGCTGGCCGTGCCCCAGGCAAGTCCCAGGGAAGGAAGCAGCTGTACCAGAGCAGGAGTGAGGGCTGGTTGGGAACAGCTTAATGGAAATGCTTCCTCACCGAGTACATAGCTCTCAAAGTGCTTGAGCCTTAAATACCGTACAGGAATTGGACTGAACTCCTATTTTGGCAGAAAATGGGGGAAGATTTCTGGCGGTTTGCTTTCTAGTGAGATATTGTGCGGATGAAATTGTTCTTGGAATTACTTTAGGGGTTGAGTTTTCTTTTTTTTTTTTTTTTTTAAACTTTGTATTACACTGTAGAGAAATGAAACTCGCTCTTAAGAATATTGGCACCGGGAGATTTTGTTTCCAGGTGCACCAGAGGGAAATATCAGCCTCAAAAGTGTTGACAAACAGTGTTTCTGGGTTTTCGGCTATTGGTAGATGTTTTCTGATTTAGGTTTATAACATCAAAGAAAAACCAGGCGTCACCTGGAAACACCTTTCTTACATCCTGACCGGGGTGTAAGTAGCAAAACATGTAGCAACTCTTACCTAGAAAAAACTTGGCTTCTTTTTTTCTGGAAAAAGTGCCCATCACCATGGCATTGAGTAAAGGCCCCCCATGCAGCCCCTTCCTCCCCTCCCTCCGGCATCCCCACCTCGTCCCAAACCCAGCAGTCCTTGCTCAATGCCTGCCATGCCAAAAGGAATCTTAAGCAACAATTAAGAGATCATTCCCCCTCTAATCACTTACAAGAGTAAATTAGTCTTGTCAGGAGCTATTAAGACAGAGAGCTCGGAATTCATTAGGCGAGATTGGGCCGAGGGAGCTGCTGGCGCTGCCGCCGGTCCAGGCTGATTAATTGCTCCCAAAACATCATCAATGCCCATCTGTTTCATTTAGGTCCGGGGAGAGCAATTTTCAGGTGGACTGACCCTCGAGTCGGTTATTTCACCCAGAAGGGATGGAAACACGCACGCACACACATGTGCACGAGGGAATAGAAGACATGAGCTTGGGGAAGGCGAAAGCGATCGAAGGAGCTGGGGAAGAAATTGCAGGAGAGGGGTGAGATGCCACGAGAGGAGGAGGAGGAGAAGGGATAATGACTGGTTGGGCACAGTGGCATTGGGAGATACGATGTCAGCTGCCGGTAGCTGGATCACTGTGTGTTTTACTCCAAAAGCAGGAGTACTGGCTGGTTAACAACCCTTAGAAGAAGAGTTTGCAGGAGAGAGACTGTCTGTCTTTATTGTGCCGCTCACTGCCCTAAAGAAAATCATGCCAAGGGCCATTTCGTTTAATCCCAAACCTCTTAGAGGGCTGCAGATAAGGACGAGCGGCGTGGATATTGATGCCGAGTGAGTTGCTGGAGGGCTGCAGCGAGGTGTGATGCTCACAGGCATGCCATGAAGGTGGTGGTGCTGCAGGCAGGGTGACCTGTAGCCATGGGTTTGCCAGCCAGTAGGGATGGGCAGGCAGTGTTCTGGGTTTCTCGTGGTTGGGGTCCCCTCTGCTGCCAAACGAACATCTTCTTAGCATAATGTAATGGCTGGAGTCTAATTGCCCAGCAAATGGATTTGCTGTATGCAGGACAGGAGTGGAAAAATGAAGATGATCCATCATGTCAGATCTGTAACTAGCCTTATAGCCGCCTAGCTTGGATTCACCCAAAGCTTTCATGCCTCAACGCCTTACAAAATGCATGACAAAAGAGGCTATTCAGACGAGTGCAATTCTACTTTCCCTTCATCCTAGCGATAACATTTTAGCATCACTGGAATAATGTTGTCTTAAAAGAGTGGGAAACACTTTAATCATTGCACCTGAGCTGATAGCACGTGCTTGGCTTTGCTCTCAAGCCATGCTGTGTCAGGGGCATGGGCGCCTGAGTGGGCTGAGGACAATCAGACGTTGGTCCTGCATGGTCTGCTTAAAACTAGGGGAGGGGACTACATTTGGAGGCCTGATTTCGTCTGTAAAGCTTGCTGAGGTTGAGCGGTGCGTGACAGAGGGGGGAAGCCTGCCAGGATTTAGTTGCAAGGCTTGACCACCTCCCGGGCAATGTGAGTGGGAGATGTGCAATAAGAAAGAAATTTTTTATGCTGAGGGTGCTGAGATACTGGCCCAGGTTGCCCAGGGAGGTAGAAGTCCCATCCTTGGAACCATTCCAGGTGAGGTTGGCCAGGGCTCTGAGCAACTTGCTCTAGTTGACCTTTAAAGGTCCCTTCCAACCCAAGTGCTGGTGAAGCTGGGAAAGTTGCCTAGGATGGCTGGCAGGTGGGAAGGCCAGACTCCCCTGGGACTTCTGCCAAGGCTGCCTGCTCTTTGATTCCCTTAGTTATCTCTGGGCAGGAGAGCATGCAACTGAGGCTCTTGGATCTCCGCCCCGCCAGCTTGCTGGGTTCCTCTCCTGTGAGCATCGCTGGGATGCCTCCAGTGCGTGGTGAGATACTCAGCTCCAGGTCCGCCAGAGTTGGCTGCCTTAACATCTCCTCCCACTTGTTAACCTGTGGCAGCGTAGGGCCAAGGAGAACCTCTAACTCAGCAAGTCCCATGGTCAGGGCTGCTGAGGAGTGACAGCTCTGAGTGGTGCTGGCTCAGCGTTCGAAGGCTGGCTGGGTGCAGTGGCTTTGGGCTAAAGGCCTTGTGTGCTCCCTGACTCAGCAGCTCAGTGCCACTGTGATGTGGGGGAATGGGTGGCAAGGGGATGCTGTGAGGAGATGGGAAGTGCATATGAGAGGATGCAGAAGGTGGGTTGAAATTGTAATCACACAGAATCTCAGCATGGTAGGGGTTGGAAGGGATGTCTGGGGATCATCTTGTCCAAACCCCCAATAAAGCGGGGTCACCCAGAGCAGGGTGCCCAGGATCGCATCCAAGTGGGTTTGGAATCTCTGCAGAGAAGGAGACTCCACAACCTCCCTAGGCAGCCTGGGCCAGGCCTCCATCACCCTTGCAGGAAATAATTTTCTCCTTATGTTCAGATGGAACCTCCTGGGTTCCAGTTTGTGCCTGTTGTCCCTTGTCCTGTTTGTGCCTGTTGTCCCTTGTCCTGTTGCTGGGCACCACTGGTGAGAGTCTGGCACCATCCTCTTCACTCCCACCCTTTAGATATTGATCAGCATTGATAAGATCAAGGAATTCATGTGCAGCATATGGTGTTGTGTTTTCTTCTCAAAGCCCCCTCATTCCTTCCCTTCAGCTCTATGCCTCTCCCAGGAGGCTCGGGCTGTGCTCTCCATCCCCTGCATTCACCATGCTCAGAATGCAAGGCAGATGATTGACAGGGAATATGACATGCTTCTGCCACCCCCACTCCCCCCCCTTTTACTATGTGCAACTCTTGCTGAGCTGGTAAATGCACCGTAAATAGCTCGTGGCTTTGGGAACAGGGCGGGTATGCCTTTGTGAGACCACAAAGAACCCTGTTCATGCGGAGACTCACAGATGTTGACTTCCAAAATCTGTTGCAGGAATTTCGGTTAAATACAGTAGAAGAGAAGGTGGTTGCTGGAGACCCCCAAATCTCTTGGTGGCGTTAACTGAGGCACATATTCTGCTGGGGAGCATGTATGTGGAGGGGCTGTCTGTTGGCCATGCTGTGGGATGTTTGAGGATCCCAGTTTGGTTTGTGGCACTGAACAGGAGGGCTTTGTTGCCTGAGAAATTTACGATGGTGTAGTTTGGCTTTCTTCGGTGGGGAGCTCGGATTATGCTTTCCCAGGGCAAGCTGGAGCCCTTCCAGGGTAGACTATCCATGTAGCCACTACCTCTGTTGCCAGCAGAAGGCAAGAGGAATTGAGAGGGAAGCTGTTTTTTTCCAGGAAACACCACAGCAGCTAAGGGACTCTGAAACATACAGATGTTTCTCCACCAAGTTCTGAGGGGCAGAGCTGAACTTTGCTCTTTATGAGACCTTCTTCAGTGAAATGGGCTGTGGTGGACATTTCCAATGGAGTTGGGGCTCTTACTGTGCACCCCAGCCTGAGAAGGGCCAGGGATAGTGGAGCACCGCTGCAGCAGAGGCATACTTTGTTGGCTGGTGGTGATTAAAGTCATTAGGTTGGTGTGTGTCACCTCTTGCCTTTCATGGCCTTCTGGGACGGAGTTATTCTGCAAGAGGACTGGAAGAGGAACTTGGCATTTAGCAGGCAGGATGCTCACTGGTAACTCTGCATGTGGGTCTGAGGCAACATGTCCCTCTAATATTTGTGGATGACTTGACTTGATTCTCCATCCAAGGTGAGGACAAGGCCAGAGGGCTTTTATTCTCCAGACAGGGAAGGCTGCCATCCTCCCTGTGCTGTATCTGTAGTTTTCGAAGCAATCATCTCTTCTGCCACAGCAGTACTCTGGTCTTGGGCAGCTAGATGCTTTGGCACCTGGGTAAGGTCCCTGGAGGTGCTGGGCCAGTCAAGCTGCTGCTGAAGATACCATTATCTGCTTGTGATTGAGCGTGGGCTGTCTCAGCTAAACCCTGCCTGGTGGTTTGATCCCATAGCCGTAGGCATCTGTGGTGGCTGGGCTCCTCCGTGGTGGTGCTTGCCTAGTGCATCACTGGAAGGAAAAAAAACGTGCTGGCTCTGGTCTCTGCGTACTTCTGGGCTGACTGAATTGTTTCAGAGCCTTTTGGTCCAGATATCCACATGTGAGGCTTGTGGGCCATCTGTTGGGGACAGTTTTAGAGGGGGTACCGTAGGCATCTGAGCATGGAACCCTTTGGTGTCTTCTGGCCTCCGTCCTCACTTGTTGGGTCATGCAGCTATTCCTGGAGGCGGGGGTACTGCCCTAGCATATCTGCTGTTGTATTCCTTTTGCTCAAAATTAACTGCTAAAGCTAAAAAGAGAAAATTTATTTAATCTTTGTCCACTGTGGGGTTAAAAGTCACAGTGACAAGACCAGAAAGTCTTGTGGGCATACTGGTAATGAGGTGCTAACTGGGAACTAAGGAGATGTGACTCAGAAGAGCTCAGAGGATGGCTTTAAAGCTTGGGGTTAACTTGAAGGAAGCAAGGCAGCACTGGGGGCATTGGGGGTCCAGGGCTGTGCAAGAGCCTTTGTGAATGATACAAGGTAGGCTGGGTTTTAGGAAAGTTTGGCAAGTTAGGAGATGCTTTTGGAAAATGGGGTGCTGCTAGCAGAGTGGATGGACAGCTTGGGGAAGCCTACTTGTTTGTAAGGAATGTATGTTAAAGCAGTGGCCGTGTCTTCTTCATGCTAGTGCTGCTGGGATCTTTCTTCCCATGACTGCATATGTGGCTGAATTTGTGGGGAAGGGTCTCTGTGCCAGTTTGGTTTAATTTGAGATATCACCTACCTTCCCTTCAGAGGTGCTCCATCCTCGGTTGCTGGGGTGTGGGTTAACACCTGCCAAGTCAGCAGGAAAACTACCCCTGTATTTCTCTCTGTATGTTTAGCTTGCTCCAAAGAAAAGCTAATACCCTTTCAGAAAGTCAAGAGGGGAACATTCAAACGAGACATTTCCCCACCACAGTTACACCAACACTATGTGCTTAGGGTGCAGCTAGCACCTATTTGGTCAAGGATTTTTCTTCTAGGCTCTCAAGCTAGTTTTCAGCTAGACCAGCATTTAGGCATAGCTGATGGTAGAGCTCCAAGATCAAGCTGGACTTGTGGGAGTCAAGATGGTGCAAGAGGGCAAGGGAGGCTACCCCTTTGCTGTGGTGTTGCCTCAGATCAGCTTCAGCTGATGTGAAACCACACTGCTGCCATGCTCTATATAAATGATCCCCAGCTGGGAGGGCAAATGCATAGCAAAACAAGTGGGCAAGGGCATGATGGAAGCTGCTCTGTGGCCACTTAGAGTTTGGAGACTGCTCAGCAGATGTTCCAACTGCCTCAGTGTGTTAACACTGGTATGGGGGCAAGGCTTTCATAATGGTAAAAGCCTGGTAAAGATTTTTCTGTTGGTTATCTGTCAGACCAAAGGTGAGTTGGCAAGCCCAGGTAGACCCTAGATTCTGTTATTTGCTGCTGGGTGGATGTTCTTAGCCATAGACCCTGGGGGGAACATCTGCAACTGGGATTAAATCCAGGCCGAGGTCCAGCCTGGGAGGCTATAAAGATGATGAAGAGACTGGAACATGAGGAAAGACTGAGAGACCTGGGACTGTTTAGCCTGGAGAAGAGAAGACTGAGAGAGAATCTGATCAATATTTATCAATATCTAAAGTGCAGGGGTCAAGAGAGTGGGGCCAGACTCTTTTCAGTGGTGCCCAGCAACAGGACAAGGGGCAACAGGCACAAACTGGAACCCAGGAGGTTCCATCTGAACAGGAGGAAAAGCTTCTTTGCTGTGAAGGTGCCAGAGCCCAGGCTTCCCAGAGAGGTTGTGGAGTCTCCTTCTCTGGGGAGATTCCAAACCCACCTGGATGTGATCCTGGGCACCCTGCTCTGGGTGCCCCTGCTTTAGCAGGGGGGTTGGATGAGATGATCTCCAGAGGTTCCTTCCAACCAGTACTATGCTGTGATTCTGTGTCCCTTCTGGCCGAGTGTCAGCGTATCCATGTCCATCGCCCTGGCGGGGTGCGTGCTTGTGTGCAGCTAGCAGAATTGATTTGGCCTTTTACAAAGGATAATTCCAGAGGAACATGCTAGTGCCTGACTGCGAGAGAGATTGAGGTATTTTTGAATAGGAAACCTGCTTCGTGAGCTTTGTTACAGGCATCGCTGAGAATATTCACACCTGAATATTCTTCAGAAAGGGAGGCTGTAGGAATGGTCACCTTTGTCTTTGGTATTAATTGAAAGTGATGTTTATCACCCAATGGCTATTTGCTGTTTAAAACTGTATTTGCAGGCTTCGGGAGTGCTCTGAAAAGAAGCAGCTGTGTTTCTAAGTGTGGTAAGGACCCTAATGAATGAAAATATTTGAGAAGTATTTTGAGGAGGGGATTTCGGCTCTTGTAACTCAAGCTCTTTTTCTGTCATTAGTCGTTAGAAGGCTCACTGATGAAATTACTCGTGGAGCTGTAGAAAGTACAGTGTCGTTAATGAAAACTTAAGGCTAGAAAATTAGTTATTCCCAACATCAGGAAACTTAAGGGGAAAAAAAGATCCCCCCACCCAAACCCTTAACCCTGTGTCATTAAATTAATCACTTCATCAATCACTTACATTTTCATATCTGCTTTGCTAATAGGCAATAACGTTAATACTTAAGTTTAATAAGGGAAAGAGGGAGAGGGAGAAGGAAGAAAGTGTATTTGCAATATGGACTAATTAACATGTCAGGGTAACCTTGCTTTTGGTAACTGCCTCATCAAACCATTTGAAGGTTTGATCTTGCCACCTTTGATGTTTGAGTGTGTTGGCCCTTGCACAGGGGCTAAGCCCTCCAAAAGAACCAGAGAAATATGTATGTGAGGGGGGTAATGAGGTCTGGGCCGATTTTGATGTCCGAGATTACTTCAGTAGCATTAATTATCTGTACAGCGCTGTCTGTAGGAGCTTCATTTGTGGGCTGGCTTCTTGATGGGCATTGGGCTGTGCTCGGCAGAGCTCTCCTTGTTACTCTGGAATGTCCAGGCTCAGAGGGCTGTGTCAAGGTTTGGGTGGCTGTACTGTTCCAGCTCAAGCCTTTTCCCTGGCTGGTTGGAGGCATTAGCATGGGTGACGAGCCCGATTATAAAGCAGGGATAATGATATGAGTTAAGCTTCGTAAAGGAAAAAAACACAGGGCAAAGTATTTATGCGTGTATATGTGTCTATGTATTCAAATCAGGAGGCTGGATATATATATCTTTCTGGAGGTATTAATATTCTAGGGGAATGTATTCTGCACCAAGAGTATTTCCCAGTACTGCAAGGAAATACTTACATACGTGTACACTTGTATTTTTTATTTTTGGTGGGGAAGGTGAGCTGTGTTTTCACTTTGAGTCTATCAATGGGACCTTTTAGAAAAAAGCTATGGTTGTAAACAGCGAGAAACATACTTGTGTGTTCTGCCAGATCAGGAACTTGATCATTTTGGGTTGTGTGAGCTTAAAGAAGGAAAAAACCAAAATACACCCTATTACTCCCTGGTGCACTTTCATCGGAGATCTCTGCGGTCTGCATCTCCTCCACCATTCTCTGGCTCATTTTCTTGACTGAGGAGCAAAGCTAGAACATGTGAGAGAAGGCAGGATAATTCCCTTGCATTGCACAACACTTGGGTGAAGCTCGTGCCACTCTGGAGGAACACGATGGAGCATCGCACTCGCATCTCGGCATGCTTTGCCATCCTGCCCTGGGCTGTGGTGAAGTGGGAGGTGCACTGAGTGCTGGAAATAGATGGTTTTGAGATGGGCTGGCTTCCAGCTGCGTGCCCGGTTCACAGGTTATCAATGAAACGGTGCAGAAGCACACATCCAGCTTCCAAGCCAGCTGGTGAGAGGGCAAACAGCTCAAGGCACTTTCCTCTGCAAAAGGTACCCCCACAATAGCCTCAGCGACTCTTGTTATACAATTTTCAGACTTCTGGCCTTGTAAAGAATGAATCTTTTAATTAATCTTCCCACAATTGGTTGCCGTGGAAGTAATTTTTCATTAAAAAATGAAAAATTGAGACTTCCCCACCACCAACACTTTGTGGTTGTTGCTTCGTGGTGTAAAAGAAATCATAAAAAACCCATGAAAAAGCAAAAAACACCCATCAAAAAAAAAAAAAAGGTGAAAAAGGTCCAGCTTCTTTTCACCTGTATCAAAGCAATTACAGCATGAAAATTTAGTTAGCTAGTGCTCATTACGGAAAACCACCACATTCCTGTAAGCAGGTAAAAGAGAACCCTTCTGGAAACGTGTATTTGTGCTGAGGTTGTGGGAATAAAACTCCCAGTGTTGGGAAGTGTCTGGGCAGCACGCTGCCGTTATCCGGGTGAGCATCCCCTGCTCGGGGCCGGGGTTGCGCTGCCCTGGCTGCGTTGGTCACTGTCTCTTGGGAAGCTTTCTTTCATCTCAGTTTCAGCAATCTGGGGGACTCCAGGACACGCAGGGTGGTCACCTCGATGTAGTCGCACAAACCCACCCCCTGGCACTTAAACCGATTTATTGCCTTCGTGTGTTAATGCACCTTTCTGCCTTTGAATGGCTTTAATGTGGTTGATTGGCAGGGGGAGTTAATAAATTGGTTCCTCCTGTCAAACTGCTCCGGTACATTGATGGCTTTAGAATTAACTGTAACCACTTGGGGGGGGGGAAGATCTGGAGCCAGCGTCGTTGGACAACTCAATGAAAACATCTGTTCAATTTGCAGCGGTGGTCAGAAGAGTGAATAAGCTTCACGCGCTCCCTCTCTTAAAGATTTATTAATATTGCTCTTTACACGAGGGGGAAAGATTTCAAACGCTTGACATTTAATGGTTAGTAACTCAATTTTATTCCATTCATCTGCATGGGTTTGTCAAATGCCTGCTCTGTTGAGGCTCCCGTGTTGTATTGTGTAGGCTGCGATGTGCACAATTAGGAGGGCGATTTGGTACCTGAATACAGAGGAACCTCTTTCTTTTTTGCTTTCTAATTGATTATTAGGTTTGAGGCGAGAGATCATATTATGGAACATAACACCCTGTGGCAAATAGTGATGTGGCTTCGCTTCTTACTCTACAGTTAATTTGAAAATAGGAGGGGGGGAAAAAAGATTTTTAAAATGTAGAAAGTCCAAGGGAGACTAACAGTTCAGGGTATGGAGGGAAGCGAGGAGCATTCTCCCAGGCAGAGATTAATGGTTGTTACTAATGATTTTGGGAAATAGAGGGGAAGAAATAGATATGGCAGAAGACTGTGAAATAAGGAACGGCACTGCGGAAAACCTTAACTCTTGAAACATGCCTTTTCCCGTATGACAGCCGCATCCAACTAAAAACATCCTACCGGATAAAACAATATTTCTGTACAAAAGAGAGCTGGTGTAGAACTCAGTGTGGCAGGATGTTAAAGCAAGTAAGCCAAGGGGCCACGAAGAAAGAATTGTCCTGCGTACGCACCTCTCCCACCCTCCCTGAGGTAGCTTTCCTAATGGTATAAAGGAAAGGGTGGGGGGAAAAAAAGAAACATCTCCCTGGCTTCTGCAAGTTGTTCCTTGTCTTGTAATAACTGTTGCAGTCCCGGGGATGCTGTCTGCAGTCCTGTCAGGGATGGATTGCAGAAAGCACCTCACCCTGAAGCCATTACCCACGTGCCTCAATGGGGTGGGGGAAATAGTGATAGATTAAGAGGGAGGGTAAGGGGCAAAAAGAAATAACCCCGGTCTAGTGTCATCATGCTGCAACAGGGTGTCAAAATTGGCAGGATCATCCAGGTTTACGCAACCCTGAGAGCAAGAGAGAGAGCCCTGTGGGCACTGGGATGCTTTGCAGCTGGTTTCTGGCAGGTAGAAAAAGGTGACTCAGGAGAGGGGGAGGCTGGTGCCTCCCTGGATTTTTAAACCAGGAGCTTGGTTTTTCTGCATCCCAGGTTGTAAATTGGATCTGTATTTTTGGTTTTGTTTCACACCTCGAGGAAGAAGAGACAACATATTCTGGTTCTGTTGTAGAGAAAGCTTGCAGGGTGTGGTGGGGGAGAGTTTTAAATAAAATTTGCTGATTTGCAAAGGTTTTTTTGTTAGAAAAAAATCAAATTCTTTTAATTTCGCTCAAAAATTTTCCTTTGGCTTGGAGAGTTGTTGGACTGAGTGAGTCGTTAGCGGGTGGCATGATTTCATGTCTCTGTTTCCAGTCTTGCCTTCTGTTTTATTGTAGCCCTTGGGGCAGCATTACTGGTTCTCGGGGACCCTCCTGTACATCATTTTGGGTTCCTTCTGGGTGGGGGGGTGGGAAGCGGGCTCTACATCCTGCCTTGCTTCTGCTGCATCTCACCCTCATGCCAGCCCATGGCACAGAGCCTCCTATGTGGAAAAGGAAACCCTGTGAGGGGCTTTTATGGGACATACATAGCAGTGTCTTGAATACAATTAATCTAACTTGAGAATAATTTGTTTTCAGGACAGCCCTTGTTTATTTTTCTTTTTCTAACCTTGTCCTTTACGGCTAAATTTAAAATACTGGCTCTCAAAGCAAGAGTGAAAAAGCATGGTGGTAGCAAAAGCATGTGGTGCTAAATATCACAGAAACCTGGTCTATCTTGCCAGGCTGCTGAGCTGGAGAGGTGTAGGGGAACTGTACTACACCGTGGTGGAGAAGGCTGGCTTGGCCTGCACTATAAATAGC
Source organism: Eurystomus gularis (assembly GCA_013400335.1). Lineage (NCBI taxonomy): Eukaryota > Metazoa > Chordata > Aves > Coraciiformes > Coraciidae > Eurystomus > Eurystomus gularis. The sequence goes on along the minus strand of VZZY01023295.1, from coordinate 458,215 downwards.
AATTAGCATCTGGATCCTCTTTTCTGGAATATCTTCATGAAATGGTACAAAGGTCCCAAGGCTTGAGAAGAACTGGGACATTTTGCACGGGAAGATGTTTCCTTGTATATTGTCTCAGCAGCCTCTTAGATTTTACATCCCTTGGATGATGCTTGAGCTGATAGGGCCAGAGATGTCTTCAGTAAGGACATTAGGAGAAGGTTTCTTTCTCCAAACCTTTCTCTTCTTTCCGTGCCTCTTCCATAAGTGCTGGGATTTGATGGTTGTGTCTTTGCACTCAGCAGTGTGTGCCCAGCTTTTCTGGCCTCGGCTTCCTAAACAGCAGCAGCAGTAGTCTGGGGAAAAAGGGTTCAGGTTCCATTGGCTGTTCACAAAGAGCTCTTTAGTTCCTACAGAAAGCCAGAAGTGCTGTGCTTGGTGGGCATCCTGGCGTAAAATCACCTGGAATCTGTTGGAGGTGCTGCTTTCCAGTGGGTTTTTTCCCCTCAAAAATACAAGTACACTCTAGAGACCAGTGATACTGCAGATGGTTCAGTTCTGGTTTGCCTTTTGTGTATCCTGCATCCAGTGGCATTATCCTGGTGGGCAGAGAAACTTCACTGGGATGAAGGTGTGCCACCCCCAGAAAAGCTTGCATGCAGCCTCTTTTGGGCAAGAAACACCATCAATATTTGGCTGCCCTGGCTTGGAAGATGCTGGTAGGGCTGTGCAAGGTGGCTGCAAGGAGGTTGTCTGGGCGAGCTGCTTCACCAGCTGCGGTCTCATCATCCCTTTTATCTGTTAAACCCACCACTGCCTTGTGAAAGTGGAAGTGGCCCCAGGTGGTTGGATAATGGCATCTTTAATTGTGCTCTGAATGAGATTAACTTCTTATCTGACAGTTCGACATCTTTATTATTATTAATGTGTGAATAATACAGTGTGAGGGGTTTTTTTTTTGTGCATAACTGGTAGCAAACGTCTTCCTTTTGTTTAGTGGTGCCTGTTACATTGGTTCAGATTCCCAGGCTCCAAGGGCAGGGATCACTGAGACCGAGTGATGCTGTTCCTATTTCTGTCCTTATGAAATGGTAATTGCCATTGCATTGCCGCTCTTCTCATGTATTTATTATTTTGAACAATGAGTAGAGGAGGTGGCAAGCAAGTCTTCCAGTGAGTCTGGGCTTACTCAGGCCAATGGGAGGGGTGATGGGATGGGATACGGGGAGCTAGGGACCATGTCTCCCAAAAGGAGAGGGGCAATATCCTTGGGCAGGAAGGGATGGCTGGCATTGCTCCAGAGATGATTACGGCCCTAAAAGCTGGATATGGGATTGCACCATTTACCATTGCCTGGCTGAAAGGGAGAAAATTATTCAAGCTGCCGTTGCCTTAGAGTGGAAAAAGTGCTGGCCATGGGAAAGACCTAGTACTAGGGAGGGGGCTTGGGGTGCTGCGAGGGCTGGTGCAGGTAGCAGCAGGGCTGTGGGTGCTCTGGCAGGGGCTGGATCAGTCTCTCTGAGCAGCGAGGAAGGGAGCTGGGGAGGGTGGGAGGCAGCTGCAGTCTGTCGACTCCACAAAAAGTAGTTTCTGTGATGTAACTTGCTATTAAACAGGATAACAAGGTCAATAATGCCTTTGCCTGGGAGAGCTGCAGCCAACACTTCTATCAAAACCAATATTAATTTTCACTAATTAGGAGCTGCAGCTAATGAGTGTCACAGCTAATTTACCTCATCCATAACGAGAGAGAGGAGGGGGTCAGGTGCCTGGGATCAGAGCCTGCAAATCTGCCTCTGCTCTGCTCTCTCCATTTCTCTCTTGGCCAAGCACACGGTTGCCACCTGGGTGGTTTGGTGTCCATGGGGACATGGGCATGTGTGTGGTTCCCGCCCCTGCCTTCCTAGCAGGAAGGATGCTGTGGGGAGGCAGAGAAGGAGCTGTACAGGGAGATGCGCTGTGTAGCAGGTGTTGTCTGGTCCAATCTGGAAGGAATGAGCAGGCGAGTGACTGCTCAGGTGAGGTGGGGAGGACTTGGCATGGTGGCATGGCCCAGCTGGCAGCACTGGCAGAGTGGGCTGATGCCAAGGCGGGGGTGGGCAGGAGACCTGCTGGCTCCTCAGGAGAGGGCGAGAGGGTTCTGGAGCTTGGCTCAAAGCAGCGAGGGAGAAAAAAGAGCTTGGAAGGATTTGTAAGGGAAACTTCAGGAAAGAAAAGGATGAGTGTTTTCCTGCAGGGAAGTTGTAGTAGAGCGTGTTTGCTCTCAAAGCTTTTAAATTAATTTCAAAAGCCTTTACTGGACATTTTATCCCTGTTCTCTCCCATACCTTTTATCCAAATGACTGCCACATGCCAGGGCGGGCAAGCCAGCCTGGAAAGCACAGAATGATGAAGCAGTTTGTCTGTCACCATTCGTACAATCTTCTGGCTTGCTTTAGGGAGTCTTTCTCTGATAGAGTATTGCTGCAGGTCTTTGATTTTGTGACAAGCTGGACAGGCATTGCAAAGGACAGGCATTTTTGTAGAGATTGTATTTTTTTCCCCTGTAGCTTGTGTGCTATGCAGGTTGGCTTCCTGTACAGGTCACAGGCGGGAGTATTCCATGGATGTTGCCAATGGTACTAATAGAAAGTGAATTTCTGATTTGGAGTTATCCCCATTCATCCTGTAAACTTGGTCTGACAGCTAAGGCAAAGGAAGAAAGAGTACACTGACTGTTGTATTCTTCTAAAACAGTTCTGGTTTTGTAGTCTGGGCTTTCTAAACAAGCTAGAGACTAAGGATTGTCCACGGAGATTATTTTAAGTGAGAAAACACTAGAGAAATTTGTGGTCTGCTCTCAGGCAGCTCGTTGTCAGGGACAGCCAAAATTGACTGAATAGATGATTTGTTGGTTTTATTCACATTGCCCTGGCTGTAAACCTCGGGTGTCTTCCTTGTCAGAATTGATCGGTTCTGCTGGCAGCGGGATGGGCAACATGTGCACCATCAGCCCACCCCAACATGCGGTTTAAGAGCTGTTGCCTTGTCCAAGGTAGCTTTCTAAAAGATATCCTCCTCTTAGGTGTTTCTGAGACCTTCAGAAAAGGGTTTGGCTCATAAGACCTGCCCTGAGAAACTCGCACAGGAAAGGGATGTGCAGAGAAGAGCCTGCCGGAGACCATCTCACTGAGAGCATCTTTTTGGGGCATGCTGTGAGGTTGAGGTGGGAGCTGCTTATGGTCCTGGCTCTGGTCCGTATGCACAGTGGGCTTTGCCTCTGGCAACCCACCAAGTTGTTTTTGCTACCAGTCCATATCCAACTCCCCAGCTAGTGCTGGCTTGGGCTGGTTTATTTGATTTGTTTGGGCTGTTGGTCTGTGAAATTGCCACCCAGCCCATGGTAGCTCTCGGTAGGCATTTTGACTCTACCTGCTCTAAGGCTCGCTGCACCCAGAAATGGCTGGGCTTCTTGACTTGTTCCTCAGCAGCTCTTCCCGTGTCTGCCATCAGCCTTGCTGGGGAGAGGAGTATAGCAGCAGAAGAGCTGTGAATGGATTTCATATCCATGTGCTCAACACGCTGAGGAATGGTAGGGTTGGTGCTACCCTGTTTATCCCAAATGCTTTTGCCAACAACAGGGACAAGGGTAACTCCTGAGTAAGCAAGTCCCAAAAATCTTTATAGGTTAAAAACACAAAGTGTGAGTCTGAAGATTTTTCCATAGCCTTCTTCGTGGAGACTGACACCACAGTTAAAAGCCTGTTTTCAAAGCAAGATAGAAAGGAGGTAGAATAAGAAATGGAGAGAGCAGGAGGTAGCCCTTTCCTCAGTGGTGCAATTCTGGTGATGGAGCCTGAGTTTCATGGCCAGCTACTGTGCAAAATAAGTCTGCGTATAGATCCTGATGTGCTTTTACAGGCTTTGATACATAAGTGCAACCTACCCAGAGGTCCACACAGCCCAGTATTTCCCTTGGCTATAGCAAATCCAGTGGTTGATCAGGTCTGAGTTTGGCTTGGGAAGCTGGCAACACAGACTTATGAAGGGTAGAGAAAACTTCCAGTTAGCATTTTTTCATCTACATTTGCTGACTCCTGCAGATCAGTGCTAATCTGAGGAGCAGTAGTTAGTAGCGTACTCCTTTGCCTATGTCAACCCCAGGACTTTTTGTTCCCTCCTTGAAACTTCTTTCCATCACCAACCCAACTATTTCCAGCTTTGGTAGCAAAAGTTTACAAAACAACTGTACTGTGGACAACAAACAGTAGTTGCTCTAGTGATCGACCCTGTTTTGAGCAAAAAGCCACAGCTTGTGAGTATGGTGCCAGCATCAGAGGAATGTCTGAGAAATCTTAGGGAGGATATCCCATCCTAGAGATATTACGCAGTGTGACTGTGCTGTCTTTCCATGAAAAATATGTGGGGTTTTGTTAATGTGTTGGATGAAGTTGTATTTTCAAGGCTTACCCTGATTTCTAGGACACTGTTGGAGTTGCAGTACTAGTCATGCTATGAAAATAATACCATGGTGCTGACAGTGAAATATAAGCAAACAGCAGCGTCCATGAACTCCTTGATGGTATTTATGCATAGGAAGATGTAGCCTCACGCATCAAACATCTAGTGGCAATGGATCCCAATCCTTGCAAAGGAAGGGTTGGAGGGAGTGGATATCATTTGCAAACCTCCTAGCTGTACACAAGCAGGTGGGACTTGCTGTGCTGGGTCAGAGGGTGGACTCTATGTACACGTTCACCTAACCCATTGAGGGTGTGGAGTTTGGGATGGAGTAGGCTCACAAACCAGGGTGTGCTTTTGCTCCCTGGTTCCCACTGCAGCATAACATGCTTTCCCACTCAGCAGATGGGATCTTTGGGACTGCTTGGAAACCCAAGGCTGAGGACATTTGCTGGTGGCTGTCCCCCTCCCCTGCTCTCCTGTGTGCCCTTTGGTGGGGGCCATGGTGGCTGAGAAAGTTTCTTTGCACTTATTGCCCAGGAAAAGCGACCTTCAGGCAGAGTAGTTCTTGGGAAAAAGTTTCTCCAACCGTGACAGATTTGACTATAAATCTCCAGTATTAATGCCCAGGTTCCCAAGGTCTGTCATCCTGCGTGCCGGCAAGGCACGTGAGTTGCTCAAAAACAACGTGCCGTCTCATCAGTCATTTTGGAGGCATGTCAGAAAGCTCTTGTTGCAGGTGGGGAAGTTGAAGGAAGCCTGTGAAGCTTGTAGGGAGGTACATGGGGCAGATGGGAGAACATCCTCAGCTGGGAGCATGCCTGGACATCCCAAAACATGAGAAGTCTGGGATTATGGAGCATGCAAGAGAGACTGGGCTGAGAGAAAAGGAAGAGGTTTGCATGAGGTCTTTAATTGCTTGAAAATATCTGAGGTGAGGATGCTCAGGTCTGGAACCCTGGAAGTCTCATTGCTGTCGAATAGCTGACACCTCCATGGGAACAAGTCCAGCTGCAGAGCGGTCCTTGGCCCCACAGCATGGGTTGGAGGGTTTATCCACCACATCGTCCTGTACCCTTTTCAGGACTTGGTCTCTGTGTTACAGCCCCAATTGCCCTGCGTCCTTTGGGTGCCCCAGATATTTCTTCAACGTGCAGCTGCGCATGCACAACCCAGATTCATCTTTGCAAGAGTTGTTGCCAGTTGGATGCCAACATCCAGCCAGCTGCCACCCCATGCAGAAGGACAACGCTGGTGCAGCCAGTGACATTATTTTGTCTCAGGTTTTTTTACTATCTTAATTAATAATTCTGAAAGAGGAAAAGAGTGTATCTTTTTTTTTTTTTCTTATGGAAAGAGTCAGAGTGGTTTTAAAATAGACTGAGGATGAGTATCTCTTATTGGTACAGGTATTAAGTTAGTTATGAATTTCTTGCACTTTGGGTCCTGGGAAAATCCTTCCCTTATTCCTTTTATATTCACTCTTGGTTAATAAGGTTTATTAGCACTCTTTAATAATGACAGATATAATCTCAACCCAAATTTGAGGATATTTTGAAAGCTACCTAGGCCAGGGGTGCTCTCTAGATCCTGCCAAGGACAAGGGCTAGAATAAAGGACAACCGAAAAAGGAGAACAACAGCTGCCCTTTAATGGGAAGGAGGAAAAGAGGTGCATTTCTTGCTGTTGGCAGGAAAATGCTTGCTGCCCGTAAAGCAGCACTGTGTGAGTGCCTGTGGCACGGTGGGTTGGCGGAGTGAGTGTAGTTTGGGGTTTTCTTTGAGGTTCTTGGCTGTGTCTCGTGCTGTGGAGCTTGCACCTGCCAGCTACTGGGGCAATGTCCTTGGGGCTGCAGGATTCCTCACCCTTCCAGGTCTGATACGCTAGGACTCACATCCCCATGAGGTCCTTCTGTAGAGCCAAGTGGCGAAATGGTTGGCCATGGGCTCAGTCTGTAAATCATAGTTTCAGATGGAGAGAGTTGGGTGGGTTTTATTTGTGCAAGAAATGATGAAATAGCATGGGAAAGGTTCAGCTCTGGTGAACAGGATTTCCAAAGTTCATGGAATCATAGAACAGTTTGACTTGGAAGGGACCTTTAAAGGCCATCTAGTCCAGCTACCCTGCAGTGAGCAGGGACAGCTTCAACTTGAGCAGGTTGCTCAGAGCCCCAGCCAACCTCACCTGGAATGGTTCCAGAGATGGGGCTCCTCCCACCTCTCTAGACTAAATCTCCCTTCTCCTCTGGCCCCACTCCAACAGGTCCATGTCTCTGCTGTGCTGAGGACTCCAGAGCTGCCCTAGCACTGCAGGGGGATCTCCCCAGAACGGAGCAGAGGGGCAGGATCCCCTCCCTGACCTGCTGCCTGTTGGCTTCTGGGCTGTGAGCGCACTTTGCCGGCTCATCTCCAGCTTTTCGTCCACCAGTTAAAACCCTTAGCATTGAGCTGTCCTGTCTGTGCTTCCACAGCACCTTTGGGATGAAGGCACATATTGTTTAGACCCTGTTCTTCGTAATGGAAATGTTGCTCTGAGCAGGTATTGCTTCCAGATCAGGTCCTTGGCCACTCTGGCACGTGTTTGCAGTGCAGTGCTATTCAGTGAAGGAAGCTGGATTTGCCTGCAGGAGTTGACAGCATAATTGTGGATCACTGAGAGCGCACTTGAGAAGCATGAGAGGTTTCAAAGATGCTGTTAGAAGGGGTTAGTTTTGCATGTGCGTTAGAGGCTGGTGCTACCAAAGGGGCTGGAAAAATAGTCCATGTACATGATGCAGCTGTCAGGGCAGAGGTAGCTGGGACTTGTCTCTGGTGTGTACAAGTAGATGCTGAATTCAGTGGTCAATACCCATTTCTCCCTCAATCAGGGCTGCGGGAGAAAAGGAAGCTTTGAAACTCTTCCAGCAATTGAAAGAAAAAGCCTAAAACTGTGACTTACTGGATCACTTTTCTCTTCATAGATTTCTACTTTTAGAACAGGCTGTGAAACCCCAGTGATTGCTTTCTTTTTGCCTTCAAACAAGCCGGCAGCTGGGATTTAGTGTGGAGTTTTGTTTTCAGTTTGGATTTTAATATTTTATTTGTTTTTACATATGACTAAAGGAGTTCTTTTCTGAGCTCCAGCTGGTCTGGACACCAGGCGAGGGGTACGTAGACTCAGCCACCCCTTGCAGCTCTGACCCAGCTTGCAGAAAGAGCTGCAGGCCCTCAGGATGTCACAGGTCATGGGAGATGGCCCAAGCTGATGGTGCTGTAGGCAGGGGGTCCTGCTGGGGTGACTGACACCGTGGTTTAGCTGAAGTTCTTGGGAAGTCTGCTGTTGAATTGGGCAACACAGGCAGGTAAAGAGCTGGGAACACAAGGTCTTCCACTTGGTACCTCTTAAAATTGGGTCATCTGGCTGGTCTTCTGCCTGTCCCCAAAGTGAATGTATCACTACAGAGAAATGGCAGCTTGTAAAAGTGGTGGACGAAAACCAAACCCTACTGATCTCTCTGGAACAGGGTCCTGCCTGCTCCTGTTCATCTATCTCACCCTATGAAGCTTCAGATCTGCAGCATGAGGGTTTTGCAAGCATCACTGCTTCCCTGTGCAGCATTTCCTTCTCTATCTTCCTCACTTGGTGACAAAGATCATGGAAAAACCTGTTTCACTTGTCCAAAACGTAAAAATGGACTTTTTCTTAAAGACTTACCTAGGGTGTTGTGCTACCTCTCACTCTCTGCCAAAATGCAGCAATCTCTGGAGCAAAGCTTGGAGAGGCAGCAAGGGAGACAACTGCCTTGGAGCAACATTGTGTAGAAGACTAAAACTGTTCTTGCAGGAGGATTTGTGATTTCAGACATGTCACACGTACACTATAGGCTACAATTTGTAGTACACAGGTGAGGAGGAATCTGAGCTTGTTGCATGCCTGAGGGGTTACATCAGTCTTGGAAATAACCCTTTACTACTTCCTTTCTCACCCCATTTTCTCTTGCTGCTGTGATGAAATTCCTCTAGCAAATGTTCCCTGGAGTTTTGAGGCGAAGCACATGTAGACAGATAGGATCCTGAATAAGGAGCTCTGTGGATGCTTGCAAGGTGTTGTGGAAGCTACCGAGAGATGCTTTCACTGTTGTTTTGCACAACGTCAGTTAATTCTGGTACTCAACCCTGCTGTTGTTCTCTTTGTGACAACTTCTGTGCAAGTTGGTTTGAGTGTTTGAAGGAACTTCAGGCAGGCTGAATGCCGCTCATTTTCATGAGGATGTGTTTTCGTGCAGGTGCTTCCATAGACCCTTGGAAAGCTCTTTCTGGAGATCCATTACATTCCATAAAAATGCAAAGACGTTCCCACTTGACCGCAGTGACCGTTTACATGGTGCAAACAGCCAGTTGCCAACACCCAGAGCAACAGTTGTAGGAGTGCTTAGCAAGAAATCCTTTGCCTGAAATATGCTTTTAATAAACCATGCACTGAATATATTCAAATAACAAATAAATTCCTGCAAATCCAAGGCTATTTGCAGACAACTCGCAAATGAGAAAGGCTAAATTAATTGAGTGCTTTAGTCACTAGGGACAATGGTCCAGATGTAACAGAGATCTCCAGATGTTTGTTTGCAGAAGTGTATGCTTTCGTAGGAAAAAGAAAAACACTCGTGGGTATATTAACTCAGAAACAAGTTTACAGCTGTGTGCTCGCGTGCTCTGCCTTGCACTCCCACCAGCGACTGCAGAGCCTTGTTCCAAGGTTTCTTCTTGCAATAAACAGCCTCTTTATTTCTCTCTCATTGTCCTCCTGGCCACATTTAGACATCTGTGACGTGCAAAGTGAGATAATGCCCCTGAGAAAGCCTCCCAGGCTTCAAAAAATATCACCCTCAAAGTGCTCTGAGGTGTACCATGTGTTGCAAGTACAGCTGGACTGCTGCTGCTTCCAGTTTAGGCTGTTTTGGCTTGACTTTCCTCTTCTGTTTGGGTGACACTGGTGCACAGTACTGCAGCTTGGGAGATCAAAATGCTGTGTGTTGTGCTATGGCTTCCAGGAGCTTGCAGGGACAAGTGGAAGAGCTTTGGTGGTTGGAAAAGGGGAATGCTGTCAGTTTTAAATTCATCTAAAGACTAGAGCTTTCACCAACTTCTACCAAAGGAGCTTGGCTTTATCGATATGTTAGAGTCGTCAGTCCAGTGTCCTCTGTCCATTTCTCTTGGTCTTATTTGGTTTCTGTTGTTAAACAGCCCAAGCTGGTTTTGAAGCCCTTGTAGCTGAAGTGTCCCATTACTCATAGGCAAGAGGACAATAGAACGTGGGGCCGCTCTTAAATGTCTCTCCACGTCGGCATCATTAATAACTGTAATGCTGGCATCACTTGCTCCTAAATAGCCTCATTTATCAACAAGCAATTTACTGCGGTGCTGTGGTGGGGACTCAGATAAGCTTGTGCCTCAGATACCCAGGAACCACCTGCCAAGTCTCTCCCCACCTTCTCTTTGGCATTTGAGAGGAGGGAAGAGCGAGGGAGGGAAACACGATAGGAAACTGCTGCCCAGGGAAATGGTGGAGTCCTCATCCCTGGTGGTATTAAAAAGATGTGTAGGTGTGGTGCTGAGAGACATGGTTTAGTGGTGGACTTCTCAGTGCTGGGTTAAGTGTTAGGCCTGATGATCTTAAAGATTCTTTTCCAACCTAAACAATTCTATGATTCTTTGAAATGCTCCATCTGAGATGTGGGTATTGTTGACAGCACCAAGGAGTGGGGTTGTGCTTGGAGGAAAGCAGCTTCGAGGGTAGGACCAATGAACAAGGGGGTTGATGAGTTGCACGTGTTATATTTCCCCAGGCTGTCACCTTCTGGGAAGAGTCTTCCAGGCATCTGGTTGTTTCTTTTGGTTCTCTTAAAAGTTTTCTTTGCTTTTCAAGGAACGGAGCAAGAAATGTAACCTTTCCAAAACTGTCTGCCTCAGGCTTCAAATTTCTGGCCAATTTCTCGAAGTCTTGCTTTTACTGCACCCCTATCTTAGGGATCAAGAGGTGCTAACTCAACTACAGGGAGATAAATCAAGACGGGATTTCACTGCATCTTTATTATAACCAGGCAGAATTAATCACCCAGCACATGTTTTGAAACCTCAGAGAGTTACGGTGACGGTCCAAGGCCAATTTGCTTAGGGATCGGAAGTATGCAGACAAAAATCTTGACCGCTAGTACCATTTCCTTCTGACTTTGGGACTTTGACGCACATCTCCAAGCCCACTTGTGCTGGAGCACTATACCCTGTGATATTTGGGATGAGGGGGGCTTTGTTTATTTGTTCCCCTGAAGCATTCAGAGAGCAGAGCAGATGGGCCATAGACAAGCTGTGGCACTAAAGGTTTTGTGTTCCCCATGAGACTGAGAGCCTCAGAGATGTTTCAGCTTTTGTAAGGCGCAGATGAGATTTCAAACAAGACTTGAATGCATCCCGCTCAAACTTCACTTGCTCAAGTAGAATTTGCTGACGGGTTTTGTTTCTGGTTTTTTTTTTTTTTTTCTTTTCCCCATTCATACTGATGAGCTCCTCAGCTTGACAGGGTGGCTGGTGGAGGAAGCAGCTCTCAGGCAGCACTGTTTCAGAGGTGGCATTTTATACTCTGTAATGGGCCTTTTGCATCCCAGTTGCTGGAGCGCAGCTGGTGTCATGGTGATGGGCTGTTGGTAGAGACATTCAGCACTGATGCTCATGGGGCTTCTCTGTTAGCATTGCTGGATTGTTGCCTTACAGTTCTGGGGGTGTCTTCCACCCTACGGTTATCTTGGAGTCCTGCTCAATGCCAGGACAGCCCTCGAACCTTGTCTGTAGGTGTTGCTATCTAATGAGCTTTATCTCTGACCTCATATTAATTGCAGAACAGCTTCTCTTTTCTAATTAACACAAAGCTATGTTACCTTGTCTGGGTAAGATGCAAACTATGGCGTGTGTCATCTGACTCATAAATCATTTATTTAAACCAAGTAACAAAGCACCTCTTTAACTGGATTTCTGGGGTCCTGCTTTTCTTCTGTTTGCCCAGTGTATTTCTAGAAAGCTTGTTATGGCTAAAGAGAAGAAATTAACTAGAGGATGATGAGTCAGCTGTATCTTCTAGTCTTTTCTGCCCTCCTGAGTGCAAGATTGCAGTGGGCATGTACCCCTGTTTTTCCAAGCTGAGGAGAGGTGATTCCCATCTGAATGATCCCAGTGGAGTTCCTGCTAGTTCATTGCATCCGTTAAGTAGAAAGTAATCCTTGAAGCTAGGATTTGGTTTCAGTCCTCACTGCTGTCCCAGCTGGTTGATACTCTCTGGACATATGGTAGCTCTCAGTATTCCACCTGCTCTGGATCTCCCTTGCTGGGAGGGATGGCAACATCTTGTCTCTCTTGATGGCATGTTTTTGGCTCAATGATCCCCTAGGCAAACATTGTCCAACCTTTCCTATTGAGAGTGCATGGATTGCTTCAGCTGGCTACCCAGTCTTTATATCTTACTGGCAGATGTCTCTGAAAATATCGGTGCTCAGCATCCTTGATGCTGCTTGGTTTTTAGCTGGCAAGACACCTCCTGGTGGTGAAAAAGGGAGGCCAGAACAGGTCACTTACTACAATGGTTTCTTCTGACCTGTGTGAAGTCTTCGCATGGTGTCATGATTTCTCCAGCAGGATCTGGGCTCTCTTGTTAACTCTGTTCCTGCCAGCCTTTGAAGTGCAAGCTTGCCTGGATCTGTTTAGACAAATAGTCCTCTGCCCTTCAGCTCCCCAGACGGGACTGACCCCAGCACTGTGGTGCCTCTGATGTAGTCTCTGCACTTGTTTGTACAACCTGTTGGTCAGTTGGCATAATTCCTTGTTTCTGGGAGCACAGTGACCCTATGCTAACATCAGTCACTACAAAAAGCCCCCAGCCATGTGGTTCTCACCTCAAGATCCATGTTAACTTAGAGTTCACCACAAGGAACAGCTTGGAGCAAGTGCTTTGGAGTTTTCCCAATACCCTATCTCTGTGCATAGTCAGTAGAACTGCTGGGAGAAAAGTCTCCTTGCTATGTCCACAAGGACCCTTAGCTGTCCCAAGACAAGTGGGATGTCTTGTTCCCTGCTTGTGCTGGTTCATGTTGATGGGATGGCTGGCAACCATGTTTTTTAAAGAAAAAGGGTTGCGATCCTGAGGAGGGATACTCAGCTTTCCTTAGTTTAGCCATTTTTGCAATGGTAGTTGTAGGGATGCTGTGTTTTCTGTGGTGCAAATCCTCCTGGGTTAGGCTGTAACTTGCCAGGAGGGCTTCTGAGTTGCTGGGGAGAGGGTGGTCGTGGCTGTTGCTGGGAGTGCCTACTGCGAAAGTACTTGTGCAGCCTCTGGTGAGCAGGTCATTGAGTTAACTGGGTGTCCCACCCACACACATGTCTGTTTTTCAAAGTGTGATCTTCTAAAAGCTGGCCATCAAGGTAGGTATTGGTACCTCAAAAGGCTGCCTTCAAAAAATGGCATTTGGGGATGGGGGTGCTGCAGCCTGTACAAGGTGTGAGATTTGTGCAGAAGGACGTGTGGGCATCACAAACCCTTCTGATAAGGTAGGGAAGTGTGGATATAAGGGCAGGTTTAGTGGTGAACAAGTCTCCCCAGCATTGACTAGACTCTGTTAAACATCTCACCAATGACCACATGTCCTGAGTCCCCTCTGGTGGTCTCCACCTCTGTCTTGGAGCTTGTCTAGTGCCCAGGCACTGGTGGAAAACCAGGGTGACGGTGAATGTCTCACCGTCACTGATCTTGGTTTTCTGCCTTTTACTGAGCCGTGATATTCACGCAGAAGAGAACTGGATGGTGTTTCCCTCCACTCTGGTACCTGTGATAGAGTTTCCTTTGATCTCTCAGTGTTTAATTAGTTACAAAAAGAACTCTTTTCTTTTTGGAGGGAGGTGGGGAGGTCAGGAGGAGGTAAGAAGGAACAAAGGAAATATTCCTTATTCTTTCTGGGCTTTTTCTTATTTCAAAAATTAATTAGGAAAGGATATTCTGTGGATTTAGGGTTTAAACTTTGTATCAGAATTGTTAATCAAGACTGCATTAGCTAGATTTTCCTTGAGGTGTGTGTGTGAGGGGGTGGAGTGGGGGTGTAGAATGTTCAAGGTGTTTTGGAGATGTACATGAGGCAGCATGAAGCAGTGCTCATGGGGATACCTGGCAGCACAGCCATGCAGAGGGAATGGGCTTGCCTTTACAGGGCAGGGAGCACCCTCCTCCCTCGCTTCCCGGAGCTCCTAAAATTGGGGTTTGGATCTTGTCTAGTCAGTGCTTCTGGGGACTATTCCAGGATCGGTTTTGTAGCATCTTTTCTAGGCCAATTTTAAAAGCCCCCAGCCTCCTAGGCAAAACTGTGCAGGTATTGATGGAGATCTCCATGTGATTTCCAGTCGGCAGCGCTCAGAAATGAAGACAATATCCTTGCTGTGGTTGAACTGGAAATGCCCTTGCTTTGTACTGTCTTTCCTATGCTTCTGAGAGTTGCCCTGGTCTTTGGGAAACCTCAGGCTTTATAAGACACTGCACCAGGTGCTTTTCTGGGCTGACGGGACATCTCGTGCATTCCTGCCTTCAGCTTACAGCTCTGCTGTAAAGTATCAAGTTATCTGGTGCTATTTCCCCCTTTATAACCCCACAATACTCAGTACTTATACTTGCTTAAGTGCTTAGCCCCCCCTCACTCCCCCTTTTGTATTTATTGTGTAAGTTTACCAAGCACCGAGTTTCCATTCTGGAAAGTCTATATAATTTCACAATTCCCCACTGCTCCTCAGGCCCTCTGACCCTTCTCAAAGGCGTGAGTGAACCACCAGTTAATTTCCTTTAAAATTAGTTTAAAACTAAGTGCCTTGAATGGCTGGCTCCCCTGCAAACCTCCTCCTTGTGATGAGGCTGCTCCACTTGCTTGTGGTCTGAGCTCTGCTTGGGAATGGGATCACATCCTGGCTGGAACTGGCTCCTCTCCTTCCCTCTCCTGTTGTGAGGATGAAGAGGGAAGGACAGGTATCAATAAAAGTGAATGAGACTTTTTTGACAGAGCAGCTTCTTCTGCGAGGCAACTTTTTTTTCCCCTTATGGCGCAAACAATGGATGGAACAGAATTTGCATAAAACTCATTAGAAAAAAGTACAAGTTTCATAAATCTTGTGATAAATTAATATGATATCGCTCCGAACATGATGTATTAATTTTAGGATGAAATGAATGGGTCTGTGATCATTGTTGGTAATTATGAGGCTCCTAGGCCGTTTGGAGAGGAAATTACTTTTAAGAGGGCTTTTGAAGTGCGGGAACCTTTTTCGCACTGCGAATATCTTAGCAGACCCAGACTCCTTCTTTTACAAGTGTGTATTTCCTTATTTTACTCTCCTGACATTTGGGGGTTTTGGATGCAATTTTATTTACTTCGCTGTTTCATGCTGATACAGCCCATTCCTTCCCAAACAAGAGGCAACAAAAGTCCTTTCCATTTTTGCAACCTCTCCATGTTCTTCCTTGTCCCAGGGATGGGCTGTGGGTTTTGTAGTGATTCAGAGGGTAGGAATTGCTGGATCCCTGCCTGAGCAGGCAGGGAGAAAGGAGAAGCAGGCACCTCCCAAGCCTGCTACTGGTTGCTCATCCAGGGATGAGCATTTTTTAAAAATCCCCTTTTTCCAGGCAGATGTGGAGATACCACAGCAATACTAAGGCGTATCAGTGATTTTTGGCAGCAATACACCAACCTGGTTGGAGAGTTTTGGTTAACAAACCACTGTCTCCAAGCCAAGGAGGTGCTAGTGGGTGAGCAAAGGCTGTGACCTCCAGCCATGGCAAAGCAACACACCAGCATGAAGATGTACTTTTGAAACTGGTTTCGAAGAGCTTACTTGATGTCTGCCTTTCTGTAAGACCTGTTTGAAGGTTGATGAAGGGAAGTTGCTCTGTCTTAACCATGTCAATATAGGTGTTGAGTTTTAATTGGGAGGATGCTGCTTCCCTGCCCCTGTGTACGCCAGTGCCTGTGTGCACAGCATCTACCAGGAGAGCTCCAGGTATATTGTTTACTTTAATGGCAATGTCAAGAAAGTTCAATACACCATTGATTTTTTTCCTTTTTTTTGTAATTCCCCCCCCCCATTTCTCTTGCCAAGTTAACCAAAGTGCTGGGTAAACAGCAAAATAAACCAGAGGACCCCTCTGTTAGGGCTGCTCTTGGTGCGAGTGCTTGGTGGTTCTTCACCCGCTGCTGTGATCTTCACTTTGAACAGATTTAAACACCCTTTTTAAACGTCACTACAAGTTCTGAGGGCAACGAAGGCAGGCAATGCCTCTTTCCAAGGTTTACCGCTGGCTGTCAAGTCTGCTTATGGATTCTGTCTCGACACTGACTCCTCAGTTAAAATAACTAAATGCAGCAGAGAAATTACAGGCTCCATCTCCTGCTCTGGCTTTGAGTGTCTGAGGAACTAGGAAAATCTCTCTGCTGTGCCTTTCGCTTCCCAGCTTGATAAACTCCCTCAGGAATGGCTTTGACGGCACAGATTTGTTTTTCCTCTTCTCAGTCACCTCCGCATTTGGCTCCTTTCTCCCTCGTACATGATGGGTGATGGCAGTAGTGGATGTGGTTCCTGGACCAGCTTGTCCTGGTCTTTTTCCCTCCCAACTAGCGAAGACCTCTTGTTTTTCTGATGGCAGAAACTGGTCTTTCCTCATTTATTTATTTATTATGAGACCCTTTTTAAAAGGTGCTGGTGTATCCTTGTCCGTTTTCACTTACCCTGCAGTGAATTGGAGCGGAGTAATCTCTACAGTAATCGGAGCAGTGGCAGCCTTGGTGGTGGGGTAAGCTGATGCTTCCCTTTAGCACCTGGAAAGAGAAGTGTGTAACGTTGAGCTCAGCTGGAATTGTAGGAGTGGAAACTTTCTTTGCTGAGTCATTCTGGAAAGTTTTGGCTCAAGTGTTTGAGCTCTTTCTGAGGAAGAGCCCACAGAGTATCTGTGGAGGCTGTGTTTATGGAAATGAGTTGGCAGCCACTTGCTTTGGGTCAAAGGCTTGGAGATGGATCAGTGGGTTGCCCTTATACCTGTGGTGTGCTTTCAGATATCCCTGAGCGTATCTGAGTGGTGTTGGCCAGAGTGTAATCTCTATGTGCTTATGTGGCATGAGTTTTGCTTTTATTGTTTGCTCAAGCATGCTCCAGCTGCAAGGACCAAGGTCTTCCTGGCAGCAGCAGTCTAGAGAATGGGGTGGTTAGCCTTTGGAAGCTCACATCTTCTAGGCAAGCTATGGCCATCTGTGGCATGGCCAGGCAAACTGCTTCAGGAGGCTGGAACACGACTGGGAAGAAGGCAGGAGTGAAGATGGAGAGAGGCTGGTGCCTGCAAGAGATTTCCTGAGCCCAAGTGTGCTTTGGTTGTTTGAGACCCCTGCAACATGTCCATACTTGCATGCCCCCCTTCACATCAGGTGGGGTCTTCTGTGCATGCTCTGTTCCCAGCTCTGGGAAAGCGATGAAGCCTCATCCCAAACATGGGAGCAGCTCCCACTTGCTGTGGCCTCCTGCTTGAAATTAGAGTTTGCTTTATTTTCCTTGCTAGAGAGTCACTGTCCTTTTTTCTCTCTTTTATCACTCAGAGATTTCTCAGAAATACTGGCATTTCATCTTTTCTTAAAAAAAAATAATAATCTTTGGGGAAACATCATGGAAAGGGCTTTTTTTCTTAGTTTATTTTTTTCTGAAAGGTGAAAGAGAAAGTGAATTACAGGCAAAGAAAAAAGGGAGCAGGTGACAAATGAGAAGAATGGGGTTTGAATTTCAAGATCAGCTCCATCAAATCCTGACACCGAGTGCATCAGTGGCCCGGCTACTGTGAGGAACCAGGCTAATCGGAGATGTCTGTGCTGGGGCGACTGGGGCAGGAAGGCAGGGCTGCTGGCTAGCCGCTAACATCAGGAGTGTTGTGGGAGAAGTGAATGGGACGTGAATGTCCCATCTCCCTCCCAAGGAAGGAATGGAAGGGAGCCAAGGAAATCTGGTGGCAGCTACTTGGGAGCAAAAGCGTGGCGGTGGCCCTTGTGTAAGGGGACTCTTAGCTGCAGGGTGTGGATGCTACAATGGTTTTATGTCAAATCTGTGCAGGTCTGAGGAGTTGAATAGCAACTGAGGCTTCTCTGTGCCAGCTTGTGACCTTAGTTGAGGACCACAGGCAGTGCTCTTGGCACAATGGCTGCCTCCCTGCTGCTTCACTCCCCAGTGTGCCTGATGCCTCTGAGCTGTTTGCTGCTGCTACTTAGAAATTTCTGGCTTTTTATTCTGCAAACCCCTCTTGCCTCTAAGCTGAGTGCCCATGGTGCTGGCAGGCTCTGGCCCACCCTCAGTAGTGGTGGCAGAAGACAGGGAGTCAAGAAGCTGTGTGGTGACTGTGCCCACAGATGTGATCCAGAGCGCGGGAGGGGTGAGAAATGACAAGTCAGGCACTAGCTTTTAAAAGCAGGGATTAAAATGTGTTTAATATTAAAGTATAGCTGATGCCTGAAGTCTTGGGCTCAAAAGCCAGTGCAGTCAGTGGAGTGATTCCTATTAACTCCCCTTGGGCATGGTTCAGACCTTTGGAGAGAACATCTTATTAAGCAACTAATTAGAAACCTGCCTCTTCTGTTGGATCCCAGTGCCCTCCATCCCACCCCTATGCAGACCATGTCAGTGTCCAGTTCTGGCAGCTTCTCCATCCTCCAGCTCTTTCCCTGGCCCTGGGGCTTGGAGCTTTCAAAACCCTCCAGGAGCTCTGGGATCCTCCCACAGAGTTTGCTGCTTCTCCTTTCTCATCCCCCTCTTGAAAGCAAAACCAAATGAGAGGAATTGGGAGGGCACAGCCCCTTTGTCTGCTTTCTTACTTAGCAAAATGGAATGGCAAGAAAAATATCCGGATTTGCAGATGCAAGCAAGACAATGAGACAGGAGCTCCTGTATAGGGGTAGGAAAGTACACCGCATAAAGCAGCCAAACCTTAAAAAATTAAATAAAATCCTAACAGGAGTAAAACAAGAGGCAACAACAACCAAAAAAAGCTCCTAAGGTCAGTCAAAGTTCAAGACTTGGAGAAAGAAGAAAATCCGCGTATGTGTGAGGGAGAGGGAGAAGTAGCTGTGATTGAGAGAAAAGAGGTAAAAGGAGACAAGATAAATTGTGATTATCTGCTGGAATCAAGACACTTAACTACCCTGTCTGATTCCAGAGGGGAAACAAATGGAGCCTATAACTTTGCACTGCAAAAGGATCATTTGTCCCTGTTTCCTCAGCCCTCACCAGAGGGAGGTTGGGACTTGGGTTTGGGCTCAAACACCATCCTCAGCATGGCCCCGGGGAGAGCCAGGGCATGTTATTTGTCTTTGCAAGTGTCCTGAGAAGGGTTTCTGGCAGATGTGGAGCTCCCCAGGCTCTGCACACCCTGTGTGAGCAGGACCTTGTGTTTTTATAACTGTGGTACTGATGCTCCAGCTATGTGTTCACCTTGTGCTATCCAGCTAGTCTGTTTCTCCTCCCTTTGTGCAGTAAATTGAGAGAGGAAAAATATACGGGGGAAAAGTAAAATGAAATAAATTGGTGCTAAAGAAATCAGTGGAAGGTAGCTCACACAAACTGTTGTTGTGGTTGTAAAAGTGGTGAAGGAGCCCAGTGTGCTCCGCTGCAGTCTCCTCTCACTGTGTCCTGCACGCTGGGGTTATACTACACACCCGAACTCAGCATTCCCCTGGGTTAAAGCTTGCAAAAATCAGAACAACAAATAACAAAGAGACTGTGGAGTCTCGTTTCTTATTTCAGGGATCTGTTTCTTATTATCTGCTATTTAGTTTGTTATTTTGATCTATATTTTATGTATGGGTTTTTTTTTTTCTTTAACATGTTTGGAGGTGTTCTTAAGTTAGGATGGTGATTACTGACTGATGGATAGGTGAGGGGATGGGTAAAAGAGCTGTTAGGTTTTGATGCCTTGCTTGTGAGGGTTTAAGGTGATAGTTTCTTGTGATATCATGCAGCTTACACTTGAATGTTCTGAGCTGCCCTATGTCCTAATCAAGTTTCTTGTTTCTAACAAATAAAAGGAAAGAAAAGCTGGGGAGTGTATAGGCTCTGAATGTTCCTCATGTTTTTCCCTTTCCTCTTTTTAAACCTGTCCTTGATGTTGATACTTTTGGACCAGAGAGCAGTCAAGCCCAGTGCACTGTTTCACAGGGATCTAAATCTACACATCTCTAAGCTGACGGGAGTGGGAAATGCAGGTGGGATGATGCACTCTGTCCAGAAATGCCTTGTTCTCCAGGTTATCCTGAATTTAGGAACTGAATTCCCTGACAGTGGGAAGTAACTGCAATGCAAAGAGACAGAGAAGGGTTAAATGTTCATTTTCTGGCTGATTTCTTTTTTGGTTTTTTAAATTTTTTTTTTCCAGCACACAAACCATGAATGTGATTATGATTAGAACTGGGTGGGATGTGGTTTTCCTATTCAATAGCATTTTAAAAATCATTTCCCTTCCACTGATATGTGACTGAGGCCTCTCAGAGTTTGAAGTATTTGTGGTGCTGGAGGGAATTGCAAATACCCTGTTGATCCAGGTGTCTTGAATGAGATATATAGGGGGAAAGTCTGTTTATCCCATGAGATCTGGCAGAATAGAGAGAGACCCTGGATTTATCTTGCCCTTGTTACTGGCTTTCACTGCCACGGGGATGGTCGCAGCCTTGCTTGTTTCCTGGGGCAAAGAAACCTTTGCTAAGGATCGCTTCAGATGTCCTCCAAAATAAAACCTAGCTTGTTTCATATCAAGGCTCTGAGGCTTAAGAAAGTGTAGGTTCACTTTGTATCTCCAGTGTTGGCTTCACTGAAAAAATGGGAATGTGGCAGATGAACAGGCTGATAACAGTGGTTTGGACGACTTTTATCCAAAGATAAGATAGGACAAGAGGAAACAGCCTCAAGTTGTGCTAGGGGAGGTTTAGCTTGGATATTAGGAGAAATTTCTTCACAGAAAGGGTTATCAAACCTGGCCCAGGCTGCCCAGGGCAGTGGTGGAGTCCCTATCCCCAGAAGGATTTAAAAAGCTGTATAGATGTGGTGCTGAGGGACACGGTTTAGTGGTGACCTGGCAGTGCTGGGTTAATGGTTGGGCTTGATGATCTTAAAGGCCCTTTCCAACTGAAATGATTCTAAGATTCTATGATTCTTGCTTTTGGGTCTTTGTCCAAACCAGCTTTGATTGTGACCCTTCACTCGCTTGCACCTGTTTTGGTGGAAGGAATTTTTTTTTTTTTTTACAGTGGTTAATTGTAGATGTTCTTTTCCAAACAACTGCTATTCCTTCTCCAAATAGAAATTTTTCAGGGCTTGGGCATTGAGTCTTGCTGTGCTTTCATGCTCTGGAATAGTCATCTTTTAAGTATTACATTTTGTCCTCTTCATGGATGTGCTCAAGATGCCCTGAGTCATCTCACTCTTCTTTATCATAAATAAAGCAGTGCAAGCTTTTAAAGCCCGTCTAAAGTGTAAAGCAATTTTGCTGGCTCTTGAACATTTGTGGTTTCCTTCCTCTTGCACCCAGTCCTGAAGACAATGCAGTCAGCCAAGCAGCTTGCAGACTTGCAGCCTTGCCAGAACCAGCTATATGGCCCTAAAGTCACTCCTCTGAGTGCCTGAAGAGCACCGCGACTCTGCCAGCCAGGGCATGGGAAGAGCTCCTTGCAAGCTTGGACCCCCAGGCCTGCCAGAACAGCTCGTTTCAGGATGCTCTCCTCTGCTACTGTGGTCCACCAGCCTTTTTGGAGCAGGGTCATGAAAACAGATTTAGATTTTTACCCAACAAGCCCAAATTACCAAACACTTCACCTGCCTGCTTGGTCTTCTCAGGCATTTGTGATGTTGTCACCCAAGTTTGTACCGACAGCAATTCTGTGTTGCTCTAGAATGTCCCCTTGAGTACCATTAGTGGCCTTAGGACCTACCAGGTAGCTGGGTCCTCACTTGAGTGCACTTTGTCAATGTTGTACAGTACTAAATTTTCAATCAGAAAGTCTTGCAGCGCTAAGTCAAATGCCTGACAAAAGATTATTTCTTCACAGTTACCTTTATCTGCCAAAATTCTAATCTCATCAAAGCGTAAAATCAGGTTTGTTTGACAAGGCCTATTTTCCATAAAATCATGTTGACTGGCATTAATTATGTTCCTATCATTTAATTCTTTATTAATGGAATATTGTATCAGCTTTTTCCATTATTTCCACCATGATTGATGTCAAGCCAACTGGTTGGTAATTGTCCGGGTTGCTCTGTTCACCAAGCTGTACCACCACATTAGCCCTCCGGTCTGCTGGAGCTTCTGTCCTCTTCCCAAATGGATGAAATTTTGGCATCTGTTCTCCTAGGCCAGAAGATTTTAGGTTGTAGACTGCTCTTGTACTGCCAAAGATGCCCACCCTCATCTTCAAGACCAGGCAGCCAGGGGGATGTCTTGTCCTTATCTCCACTAACCAACTTTTTTCTCCTATTTTCTTCCCTGCCCTGCTGAGGAGGACGCTGAGAGCAACTGGGTGGGTGACAGGCAGCCAGGCATGGTCAACCTGCCACAGCAGACTTTGAAAGTGCTCAGAGGTGTCATGGAGAGGCCCAAAATGGTTTGAGGAGATTCTTATGGGGCTCCAAGGGTGGTGGCCACCACTTGCTTTTTGGAGCAGTAGAAGTCATCCTGTTCTGGGAGCCATGTGGAGATCAGAGAGAGGACACCTGGCTCTCATGCAGCAAGTTCAGAGGGTCTAGGTTGCCTCTCCGGTGTTATTAGGAAGAGACATTTACAACCCCCTACCCATAAGCAAAACTTCTGTTTAGGGTATTCAGGATGCTGTAGAAGATGGTTTCAAACATTATTTGGCAGAAGATAGTGATGGATTTGTCCCAGTGCCTCTCATGCTCTTTGAGTGCATGGGCTTCACATGTGCCAGAAAGACCAGCATGTGTTTAAAACAAACCCCAGGTTTGTGTCTGGCTTCAGGCCCTACTGAATCCCCAAGCCTTAAGGCACCCTTGGGCATCACATCCACGCTGTTGGCATTGGGGTGTTTGCTTTTAAGCTGGAAGTGTTGTTGTATCTGGTGGTGATGGCTGTTGGCGGGAGAGACTAGGACTGGTAGGTGCTTATCCAGAAGAAGCATGGTTTCCTCACTATTTCTAGTGGCCAAGATGGCCATGCTTCTGCTAGACAATCATGGCTTTCTTTTTTGATAAGGGCAAGAGAGTAGAGGAGCTGTGGTTCAGGTTTATCTGTGCTAGAGAGAACAGTAAGACCGTGCACAGCTTGACTCTCCTTGCCACTTGAGGCATTGTAGCACCATGGGAAAATAGTCTGGGGGCAACTTAAGGGAGGAAAGCAAAAGTCCTACATTCAGAGAATCATAAAATCATTTTGATTGGAAGAGCCTTTCAAGATCATCAAGTCCAACCCAGCACTGCCAGGTCACCACTAAACCATGTCCCTCAGGACCACATCTACATAGCTTCTAAATCCCTCCAGGGATGGGGACTCCACCACTGCCCTGGGCAGCCTGGGCCAGGCCTTAACAATCCTTTCAGGGAAGAAATTTCTCCTAACGTGCAACCTAAGCCTCCTCTGGCACAACTTGAGGCCTTTTTCTGACAAGCTGAATATTTTCAAGATTTCTTCCTCTCTGTCTCATTTTTCTCATGACTTCTTTCCTCTCTGTCTCTCCCAGGTTCCTCAGTGACTCAGCTGCTGGCCCGGGACCTGGACAATGATCCACTGGTCTTCGGTGTGGTCGGGGAGGAGGCCAGCCGGTTCTTCGCGGTGGAGAGCATGACTGGTGTTGTCTGGCTCAGGCAGCCCTTGGACAGAGAGGTAATGCCACTTGCTGCTGAGAGCATCCTCTGCTGAGGGCAGGGGAAAAAACAGCTCAGGTCGAATAAATGGTGGTTCTCCACCTTCTGCGGCAGCTGAGATGCAGCCTGGGTCAGAGTCAGCAACCCAGGTGTGTCCCCAAAAGGGTCTGTCCCTAGCCATCCTGTTGCTGTCCCCAGATCGGTGGGGACATGGGGAATAATAAGCAGAGTGCTCTGGTTTGGTCTTGCTTGTTGGTTTTCCTGGATCCCAAAGTAATATCTGAGAGTCAGAAAGTAAAGATAAGAATACATGGAAATGATCTACCAAAGAGCAAAGGCTGCTCATACCTTCAGGGAAATCCACAGGCCCCCTCTTTAAATCCTTTACTATTTAGAACAGTATGTGAGGAGATGTGGGGTATCCCTGCCTCAATCTCATCATGACTTTTCATTATCTTGTGGATTCAGGCTGCTGGATGCTAAATTTGGCAAAATTCATGCCTCGAAGCTGTTTCACTCCCTTATTTTCAATGGTAGCTTTGGTGTGTAGAGATGATATCCCATCCAGGTGCCTGTTTCCAGAAGCCCTGACCCTTGCAACCTTCATGGAGCGAGGAGAAAGGGATAGCACAGGTGCCCGGATGAGAGCTTGACAAGACTGGGAAAATACTTGGGCAATGTGCTTCATTTCCCCTGTGTTTAGTACTTCCTTCGCCAGCAGCAGAGCTGTGAAGATAAAACCCACCAACACCGCTCAGGCGCTGATGGTTGGTCAGGTCAGAGCCAGCCAAGGGTGGGGATGCAGAGGAGCAGGGCAGTGGGTGCTGCTCAGGCTGGGGAACAGCAAACCCAATTTTGCAGCATTAAGAGCAAAACTCTGGAGAAATAAAACCTTTTTCTTTTCCCTTTCCCCCTCTGCCTCCCTGTGCCAACAGCTGCTGGCATGAGTCATAAATCTTCTCTTGTTCTTACTGCTTCCCAATACTTACGACACTAGCCCGAAGCCCAAGAGGGTGATCAATAGATTTTAGGTGGCTTTTGGTGGAGGGTGGGAAGGGAAGGAGCTGAGCAGAGCTTTCGTGCGTGGCTGGGCTGAGCTGGGAGAGGTGCCTGCACCCATCAACTGATCCCAGGGGCTCAAAGCCAGTGATATGTGGAAGAGGGTGAAGACAGACACATGCGTAGCTTGGTATGTATAAGGGAAAGGTGTAAATGGCAATTTATGGTGGAGGAAGCACGATGACGTGAGAGGGAAGGGATGAAGGTGGATAGCATGCTGGCAGCAGAAAACGCTGGCTTGGATGTGTGCAATCAAAAAGTCAGGGCAGAGAAAGCTGTGCGAGAAAAGTGGTGGGGAGGGAAAAGCAAAAGAGATCAATTCCTGTACAATGGAGGAGAAAAAGAGACACTTGAAAAGGGAGAGGGAGTCATAGTAAGGTAAATGGTGCAGGAAAAGGGGAAACAGAGAAAAGGAGGAAGGAGCGAATGTAGAGGCAAAACAAATTTTAAAAGATGTTTTTACTCCCACAAAGGAAAAGAGGGTTTTTTTTAAAAAAGACAGAGTCCTGGGTCTAAAAAAAGTATGTGCTAAAAAGAAGAGCAGAGACAGAGATTGGCATGTGGCAGCTTTTTCTGATTTTTACCGAGTTTTTAAAATTTGAATGCTTATCTCCTACTTTTCCTTTCTTCCCTGCTGCTTTGTCCCTTGTGGTGGCACTGATGGGTAGGGGGGATATGGGTGTAAGGCACCAGCACAGCTGGGTGGAATATCACAAGGAGCAGAGGTTCTCCTGTCCATCGGCAGGTCAGCTCTTTGTTCTTCCTGCAAGCGTGGCAGGAGCTAGGAAGGGCTTCCTCAGGTTGAGTTCTCCAGCTTGTTTGGATGGGGGAGCAGATGTGGGGTAGCAGAGAATGGATGTACACTCTGGTGTGCTGTTCCTCAAACCCTTCTCCAAGATGAAGTGCTACCCTGGTGCAAGCAGAGCTTCTGGTGTGGGCACCAGCAGCTGCTGCCTGTCCCTGAGCTGATCTTCTTAGGAAAGAAATCAACCACATCTGCAGCATGGCGAGCCATTTCAATCTTGCTTTTCAGCCTTTCCTGCACCATGCTTTGGAAACATCAAGCTGTGCTCTAGCAGCTTGGGTGGGGAT
This sequence comes from Eurystomus gularis, assembly GCA_013400335.1. Taxonomy (NCBI): domain Eukaryota; kingdom Metazoa; phylum Chordata; class Aves; order Coraciiformes; family Coraciidae; genus Eurystomus; species Eurystomus gularis. The sequence continues at coordinate 432,758 of VZZY01023295.1, read as the reverse complement.
GGGGCACAGGGGCTGGGAAGGGATTGCTGGGACTGAGGGAACCAAAACATCAGGGCCAGTGCTCAAGTACCAGATAGATGCAGTGGTCCGAGTCCCTGCTGTCCATCCCTGCATGACTCTGTGGTGAAACATGAGCAAAACCATGGAAGAGAAAGGCCCGGAAGAGAAGGTCTGTATCCACCAGCAATTTCCCTTTGCCCTAACACTAAATCAATCCCCACTTCCCCACTTGTCCCTCATCCCAGCACCAGTGAATTTAGTATCTTGCCATTTAAGATCAAGCTATTAATTTAGTCAAAGCAATAATGGGCAGAGAGGACCGCACAGGGGTTTGGGTTTTTTTTGAATGGTTTTATGGGATTTCAGCCAGTTCTTACTACAAACCCTGTGCTTACCCACCTCAGAGTTCCCAGCTCTGTGATACCCCAAGGTACTCAATGTAGGTAATTGCACTCAAGCACCTCTCCTCTTCTTGAAGGTCCTGAAAACATTTTGCGTATAATAATATTGGCTAAAAGTCCCAAGCCTGCCATCTGCAGATAAACACCACGGTATCTTTAATTACATGTTTTTCTTCTCCTTCTCTTTCAGACTAAGTCGGAATTCACGGTTGAATTTTCTGTCAGCGACAGCCAAGGGGTAAGTGTGACGTCTCGTTTCATGGTCTGTGGCATGGGCAGAGGGGAAGGGGTGGGGGNGGGGGGGGGGGGGGGGGGATGAGTGTGGGTCACCAGGAGACCTTCTGCATTGCCCCAGGTGGGTCTGGGGAGTGGGGCTGCCCTGGCCATCACTTACTAAAAGCCCAGGTTGGAAAACAGAGCCACCAGCTTGCTTTAGGTTTTAAGTCTGCGTATAAAGCTGATAACCTGTCATTATTCTCATGGCTGCAGGTGATCAAAGGGTCAGTCAACATCCAGGTTGGAGATGTGAATGACAACGCCCCACGGTTCCACAACCAGCCCTACAGCGTCCGCATCCCCGAGGTAGGGATCTCTGCAGCCTCTCCATGCAGCCCAGCCTCTGGCTCTGCCCTGGGTGGCCACTTTTGCTGTCTGGTTGCCACCTCAGAGCTGTCTGCCTGGCTGCATGAGGGCCACCAAACTACAAGGAGGGGACGATTAAACCTCTGGAATTTATTGATGCCTGAAAATGGGTAGAAGCAAAGCAACCGCAGTTTGAGTGTTGGGAGAAGGCAGGTGGGAGAGGAGGTTTGGAGCTCAGAGTCTTTCCAGCTGTGGTGATGTCTTTCCCATGAGAAATGTGCAGCTTGAAAATAGCTATAAATGGGAATCTGTTTATTGTTTTCCTCTTTTGAGCCAGGAAGGATGTGCAGCTCTTGTCATGGAGGTGACCTGAGGCAGAAACAAATACTTAACCACATGCCTGATTCCTGGCAGTGTCCTGCCCAAAGGCTTCTGCCTTTGCTAATGGTTTCCTTTAACAGCTCCGTAGCAGGACTTGTCCCATGATGTCCTAGGAGTAAAGTAGGTAGGAAGGGACTACAGGAGATAATCTGGCCCGGCCTCCCACTGACCAGGTTGCTCAGAGCTTTATCCAACCAAGAGTTGAATATATACGAGGACCAAGTTTCCACAACCTTCTTCCAGACACACACAATCTTTCTCTCTCTCTCTCCCCCTCTCCTTCTCTCTCTCTCTCTCTTTCTCTCTGCTGGCCATGGCAAAGGAGGTGACACCTAGTCCAGGAGAGTTCCTGTACCTATAGCTCAGCTTGGCAGAAATACACCAGAAACTTGCAGATCTGATGGGAATTTAGACTTTAAAGACATGTTAGGAGGAGAGCAAGGTCAGGGTATTACATTCGAAATGGGATTGGTAGGGCATCTCACATCCTTCAATGGGGGAAACCTCTCCCTCTTGTACCCTGGTGCCAGGGCAGAGCCCCGTTTTTCCCAGAGCGTGCCTCAGGGTGTGGATGAGGTCAAGTGTTCCTCTGTGTGTGTGAAATCAAGCGGTCTTTGGTAATTGAGAGGTACAAACGATTGTGTTACAGCGGTTTATTTAATATGCTGGCTGCCGATGCCCTGCCGTGCTGGGCTTTGATCTTTCCCTGTCCCTCTGCTGGGAGGATGAGGTTTCTTCATTAAGTTGCTTGTGATGTATGAGCCAGGAGTTTTAGTCACATCTTTGCGCCAAGTTATCTGAAACCTCCCTTTGAGAAGACACTGGGTCAGAGTCATTTTTTCTCCTCTTTAAAGCATAGACAGTGCAGAAATGGCAAAGCCTGTATGAGCTGCTCCTTGCTCTTGCCTTTCTGCTTGGACCCCTGGAAGCTTGATAGGTGGTCATCTTGACTTGCTGCTACTTCTCCCAATGATGGTCTGTCTGAAGAGGCCTGCAAAGCAAAAGGAATGTCAGTAGGACTGAAGGAGAACAGTCTCATCTCCCTTGCCCTCAGTGTGCCTTTGGTTTTGCTATTTATGGTACCTGGTAGAGAAGACTCCCTTCTATTACACAAAAAGACAGATGGAAAGTGGGTTTCTGTGTCTCCCCTGGTGCTGTGTTAAGCCTGGTGTTTATATACCTGGAGCAGCTATGCCATATTTCCTATCGCTTATTGCTTCTAGATAGGTCTAGAGCACAAGTCTTGTGAGGAGTGGCTGAGGGACCTGGGGTTGTTGAGCCTGGAGAAAAGGAGGCTCAGGGGAGATCTTCTTGCCCTTGACAACTCCCTGAAAGGAGGTTGGACCCAGGTGAGGGTTGGTCTTTCTTCCAAGGAACAAGTGATAGGATGAGAAGAAACAGCCTCAAGTTGCACTGAGGGAGGTTTAGGTTGGACATGAGGAACAATTTCTTCCCTGAAAGGGTTCTCAAGGCCTGGCCCAAGCTGTGCAGGGCAGTGGTGGAGTCCCCATCCCTGGAGGGGTTCACACAGTTTAATGGTGATCTGAAAGAGCTGGGTTAATGGTTGGACTCGAAGACCTTAAAGGTCATTTCCAACCAAAACAATTCTATGATTCTGTCCTAAGAGCCAACAGTGCAAACCTTAAGCCTTCCACATTTGTGATCTTAATCTACGTCAAGCCTGGGGAGCAGAGAGGGCAAAGGTCCAGTCCTGGTTTGGAAAATTAAGTCTCACCGAGGAAATAGAACTGTGGGCAGGTGGTCTGGACAAAAAAATAAATATAAGTAGAAGAGGCTAAAGCCCAGAGCTTCCTTCTTGCATGTCACGCTGCTTTGCACGAGTCATGGTTCTGCTGGGAGAGATTGCCAGGACTGTCTAATTGTTTGGGGTATAGCAAGCATGGGGCTTCCCCTAGCATACTCGCTCTGCCACTTGGCCTTCAGAGCTGTGGTCTTCTGGAGGTTGACCTAATCTAATTATAAGGTGTCGTGTGCCAGTTTCTAGTTTCTAACCATGATCTTTAACCAAGGGCACTGGTCGGAAGTAATGAGCAACAAACGTGTTGCTCAGCCAGCATCCTGGAGGCACTTCTGTTCATCTGCTGAGGACAGAGCCTTTCCTTGTCAGGCACTGTGAGAGCAGAGGATGGGGTCCCACCACTTAAAGAGAACCCTCCAAGGGCTATAGGAGATGTGAGCAATTAACTTACTCTGTGTGTGCTGGCATAACTCTTGAGGTGAGGCTGCCTACTTGCTATGAGAGTTTTGCTGGACCATGGGTTTTCCCTGTTGCTTGTGCACAAGTACTGGAGGTGATGTGGTGTGGAGATGCACCTCCAGAAGCTGAGGCTGGAGAACCAGTCATGGTAGGGCATGACAGTGTCCCCAGGTCACCCCCATGCTCCAGACAGCTCAAGCCAAGATAAGCAGCGAGGGCGTGGGTAGGAAAATCTGTCTCAAAGACCACCCAGCCCAAGATGAAGGGCCTATAGCTAATAAATAAACAGGAGCTGGAGCTTGGGGATGGCGAAGAGGCGAGCAGAAGTGCTAGTGTGGCTTTGCGTAGCCTGGCTCTGCACAGAATTGGCAGCTAATGAGGGTTTTTCTCTTTTTAATTTTGAGATAAATGGATGTATCGATTTGCAGTTGTCCTAGCTAATGGAGCAGCAACAGAAAGGCTATTTAAACCTCCCCGCTATTGTGTGGCACTTGGAAAGTCAAAAGAAGAGTGTGCATAAATAAATGGAACATGAAGTAAACTGACCTTTAAAAACAATACTGCCTCTAAACACCCATCCTGGTGTTTTACGCAGACCACTTGATTCAAGAATTTATTTGGGCACAGGCTGCAGATGCGGTTTCTCTGTAGCATGGGGAAGGAGGGAGGGAGAATTTAACCGTGGGCTCCTCCACATCGCAGCAGCTCCGGTTACCCAGACCGGGAATTGCTCGTGTGCGGGGCTGATGCCACTGGTCCTCTACACTTGGTGTGTGTTAATCGCATGGCTGGTACCTGCCTGGAATAGCTGAGCGAGGGTCTGCGTGTCGGGAGAGGGACGCTGCTCCAGCGTAATTGTCCGTCCTGTCTGGGCAAGGCCGCCCCGTGATTTGCTTGTCAAAAGGCAACGAGGCGGTGCAGGCACATTTGAGTCTGTAAAGAAAAGGGGAATCCTGCTAGACTTGGCAACTTAATTCACCAAGCTGGCCTCGACAGAGCTCATTAAGTCCTCGTGTATTCATTTCAGGCTAATGGCTGTCATGCTGACTGCTGTTTGATTTGCTGTAATAGACTTTTATGGCTTTCCAGTTTGCTAGGATGTGTGTGTGCGCCTGTGTCTGTGCCCCATGGTGCTGCTGTAGTACATTAGTTAGCCACTCATGTGCTTGCTACTCTGACCTTCAGGGTTTGTTCTCCTCTCGGATGCATCCCTTGCGCTTCACCTCTTGCGTGCGCCCTTTTTTGCCCTCCTCACCCAGCCCCGGGGTGCCGTGTTTCTGGGAGTCTCAGGATTTTAAAGCAGGGGAGATACATTGCCCAGCCCATGGCAGGCTGTTGTGGCCATGCCTCAGTTTCTGACAAGTCCAATCTCCTTTATCTGATCTATTTTTCCGTTTGACTGGATCCGTAGGAAGCTTGGTCTTGTTGGACTGTCGTGGTTCAATGCTTTGACGTGAAGTGAGTGAGCAAAGTGGAGCCAAGCTTCCGCATTGGTTTGGTAGTACCTGGTGTGGTGACAGGATCAGGTTGGACTGTTTCCTCTGGGTGCCTGTTGACTTTCCTGTCCCAGCTTCCAAGCACGAGGCATGCAGCACTCCATTTGCCTTTGAAGTGAACAATCTTAAAGCTTAAAAGGCATAGCTCTGCATCTGCTCTCTTCTTCATCTGCCTCTTCCAGGTGCTACACCATCTACAGGACCACATCTTGGGTCCTGCAGAGGTTCCTCAAACATTGAAGCTGTTGTGTGGTAACCAAGTCTCGTACCTTCTCATGAAGAGCTGTTTTTCCCATAACCCTCCAGCATCCCAAGCTTGCTGATCAAGTTCAAACTGTCCATGTCCTTCTTGTGGCCCTGGACCATCATCAGTCTTCACATGTTGGCAGAAAGATCTCTTAATTGTTGGTTTCTTTGGTGAATGTTGCCTCGGGAGGTTTCCAGTGGGGTTTTCTCTCCTTTGGTGCTCTCCCCACCTTGCCCCTCCTGTTACAGTTATCACACTGAGTGATTTATAAAGTAATATGTATTATTGGGTTACATCTTCCGGCAAAAAGCTGTCCTCAGCCAGGCTCTGGGCCAGAGACTGCCATTTAGCACCCCAACCATTCATGAGATGACAGTTGCACCGTGAAAAAGTATCTGCGACTTGACAGGAGCTATTAATTGTAACGGGGCTCTGTTTTCAAAAGGCACCTGGTGCATCTACAGCCACAACCGTCAACCTTGGGAGTGTGCTCACCTCATCTTGAGTTCCAGCCACTGCCAGTAGAAGCCAGGGAAAGGAGTTTAAAAATAGAAAGGAAAGTTTCTGGGCAACACGCAGCATCGGCTAGGCAACAACAATCCAGCTTGCAGGTGTCACTTCTCCTGAACTCAGCCCTGATTTACTAATTTATTTTAATTGGGAGGCAGGCGGGCACTTACCATCAACAGCAGTCCCTTCTGCTCAGGGAGTAGCCTTTGGGATTGAGCCTTCACAAGCTGCTGGTCACCATTTTCATCCTTAATGTGGTGATGTAGTTGAAACAGTGGCTTTTATGCTGGTTTTTTTTTTTTTTTTTAATAGTGTAGAAAGGTGTTTGGGGAGAGAAAGGAGGGGACCATCCATGCCCTGTCCCATTACACAGCCTGGAACCAGACCATGCGAGATGGTGAGCAGGGGCAGGGAGGAACAGAGAAAGCCCCGAAAGCCCTAGCTGTAATTAAAATTATTATTTTGCTTTAATGGTAATAATGTTGGTAATTACATCAGTTTCCCCACCATCCTGCCCAGGAGCCTTTGGGGGCTCATATAATTCTATTGCGATGGCTCCGAGGCCTGATGCTGCGCATACGAAGCAGCTGGAATGAACATGAGCTCCCGCTTCAGCCACATTAGCCATTCCCTTGCATGCTCCCAGCTACCTTTTGGGGTTGGTTGGTTTTTTTTTTTCCTCCTCCTTTAAATAAAGAGCCTTTAAATTGAAGGTGATGATAACAGAGCTGATAAGAAAGACGTTCCTGCCATGTTGTAGAATGGTCTATAATCATTGCTGGCTGCTTTCCTTCCTTGTTTCTTTTCATTTCTTCTTTTTTGCCCCTTCTCCCCACTAGTTATTTTCCTTCTCTCCCTGCCCTTACGCTTCTGCTTAGATTTTGGAACTGCACAAATAATTTATGATGAATAACGTACCCACCAAATCCAGCCTTCCCTTCCCTCTGCCACCTTTGCATACACGAGATGTGCAAGCACATCAAATTCCTCTGCAGCATTTCAGATCCACCTTTATGGTATGGGCTTTATGGGTTTTGTTTTAAAAAGAACTTCCTAGAGTGGCAACGACAACAACAAAATAGCCAATTGTTCAAGCTGTGCTCATGAAACTCTGCTGGCCAGAAGCAAGCTGGTTCTTTTCCCTGGGTAGGCAAACATCTCCATCTTCTCTCCAGCTTGGCATCGCATCAGCGTGGCTGGTGCTGGGGACCAATGGTGATCTATAGGACAAGAGGTGATGGTTTTAAACTAAAAGAGGGGAGATCCAGACTAGAGAGAAGGAGGAAATTTCTTACCCTGAGGGTGGTGAGGGCCTGGCCCAGGTTGCCCAGAGAGGTGGTCGATGCCCCATCCCTGGAAACATTCCAGGTGAGGTTGGATGGGGCTCTGAGCAACCTGCTCGAATTGAAGCTGTCCCTGCTCACTGCAGGGGGGTTGGACTAGAAGAACTTGAAAGGTCCCTTCCAACCCAAAACATTCTATGATTCCATGATTTCTCACCTCCAGTGGCAATAATCTTCAGGCAATAATCTTTCCGAGCATCTTTTTTTTGATTGGGTTTATTGTCACTGGGTTTCAAAGCCAGTCTCCATCAGCCCTAAAGGGATAGGCGGCTGACAGAATACCAGGTTAGATCTTCATATCACCTCTCTGGCTTCACAGAGCTGGTCACCATACATTTGTTTTGATGTTTCTTCTTTCCAGATGGTAGTAGTAGTGGTGGTAGTGGTATTATTATTATTTTAGACTGCCTTTAATTACTTTCCAACTTTTTCCATCAAGCTTGTGGCAGCAGAGACATGTTGTGAAGGGTGTTCCTTCCCTTCTTAAGTCCTAAGTGCAGGCATACTTCCCATCTATTAAAAAAGCCATCTCTTAGCTGGATGAGATAATCCTTTTGAGAGGGTTTCATCTGCTCTGTAATCACTAGGTAGAATCTAATATCCCTCAAAGAAATCATTCCTTCTCCCCTCCTCTCTCAAGCCCAGTCTGCATGATCCACCAAGATGGGGCTATTTCTGTATTGCTCGGAAAGATTGAATGTTAGAACATATCTTTACATGGAGAAAATTGCCAAGTCAAGATTTTTTGCTGGCAGTGCCGTGGGACGCCCTTTTCCATCAGCAATTGAGAGGCTGTGCGAGTGCCTGTCTCCTGCCTTGCACTTGCGTGGAAGAGCAGAAAGAAGGGGAGCTGAGAAAGTAGCAAGCAGATGGGGACTAAGGAACGTGAATAATGCACAAGGCATCAGGCGGAGTTTACCCTGATGGGTGGGATGCCAACCCAAATGGCATGCCGGGTATGTCTGGCTCTGGGGCGGGTGTGTAAATATTCATAAAGATCCCTGCTTTTCACATGCAAGCAAAACATAAATGGGCTGTTTAAGCGCAGGGAAGTTCAGGCACTGTCTTGGGCATTTGCTCTGGCTTTTGGATGCTGGCACTTCCTTTGGGCAAGAGCCTGAGCTTGGAAGCACACCAGGCAGCAGCTGTCCGCTTCTCCCTGTTCTCTTCCACCAGCACTGAAGGAAGATGCTTAAATGAAATGGGCTGCAGTGCGCTGAGTGAAACACGGCGTTTGGGCTGGAGGGTTTGCACAGCCCATATCAGAGACGTCCCCAGGATTTATGGAGAAACTTTACAAGGAATGAGATGCTTATTAAAGAGTCATGCTGTATCTGTATGATAAGACTTGGAGGATTTAACAGGCTGCTCAAGGCAGTGGTGGAGTCACCATCCTTGGAGTTATTTAAAAGATGTGTAGATGTCCACTTGGGGACATGGTTTGGTGGTGGACTTGCCAGCGCTGGGTTAACGACTGGACTTGATGGCCTTAAAGGTCTTTTCCAATCTAAATGGTTCTATGATTTGAGTGGCATGGCTTGGATGTTGGGGGTTGCGCAGGGCTGGGAGGTTCATGCAGGTCTCTCCTTTCCTTGCATGGAGAAAGCCGTTATGTGATCAAGCAGGTGCTCAGGCCTGGAAGTGTCCTTTCCTCTGAAGGTCATCTGTGTGCAAGTTTTTGTCATTATTACTGGTGCATATTACTGTGACGCCAGCTGGAGAACGTCAAAGGGTCTTGAGGGACGTCCTGATGTCCTAGGGAGAAAGAAAGTCTCCACCTCTAGCAGTCTTGTCACTTGTCTGGCTTCACCAGTGAATAGGAGACCCTGGTCCTTTAAAACACGTGCCCAGGGAGTGAAATGAGAGACGCAACAGAAACTACTGGGGCGGAAAACTCCAAATGGCGTGGAAGTAATGTGTAAAGTGTCCTGGAGATAACAGTCATTTCCACCAGGCAAAACTTGGGCTCTTTCTGGAAGGATACTGCAGCAAGGAAGGAGGGGCAGCCTGAAAATTAGAAATAGTCGTGCTGTTCTGACCAGCGTAATGCTGAGGTAGGTGAAGGGGACAGGGGAAAGCAGAAAGGGGAGAAAATGGCAGATTTAGAACTGAAAGGAAAGGTGGTATAGGGCGGCAAGCAATTCGGTGCATCCATGGAGGAGCCATCATGCTGGGAAAATAAGACTCCCAGAGCCAAAGAAATAATGTTGGGGCAGAAGAAGTATACAGAAGCATTCTCCAAGCAAGGAGTGCCCAGGGAAAGAGGGGAAAGGTAACTTAGGCAAATCAGGAATCATTCCTCTTGGAAGAAATGGGAACAAGGGAACATGTCCCCGCTCCCTGAGGTCCTGAGCAGCCTAGGACACAGACACACTCTTGGGTGCTCTGCGGGAGTTTCTTCATATGGGTGCTGAGACAAAGCATGTGCTGATTGTCAAAGCTCTGAATTTATTGCAGATGTCCATCCCCGAGGTCAGGATGACGTCTGAGCTCAGGATGGCTGATGCCAAGTGATGATGGCTCCTTGAGATCCCCTCAGCCAGGGTTGCTCAGACTAGGGACACTTCCTCCAGAGCAGAAGCAGCAATCTGTGGTCCCGCAGCATCTCTTGGGCTGAAAGGCCGCTCTTTCCCAGGCGGCTGGAAGCGCCCGTGCGAGGTGTTCAAGCCCAGCCCTTCTGGTATAATTACACTTACACATCTGGGCAGCAGATGGCTTCAAGGTCTCCTCCTTGTCCCCAGCAGGAGGAATGGCTCTGTGCTGCCAGAAACGGGCAGAGGAGCGAGGAGCTAATGAATGTGACCTGCTAGCAATTAGTTTTGTTTTATCTCTCTTTCCTCCGGTTACGATCTTTTCCCAGAAGCCTGGGCCGTAACTTACTATCTCGTGTGAGGCAGCAAAAGCTGCATTCCCCTCCTGTTGCATCCTTGGTTGTTTTTTTTTCCCTCCCTCTCTGTACATCATCTTTTAAGTCACCAGTGGGAGCGTGCCTGGCCCACAAAATGTTTGTTAACGCGGTCGGGCTACAACTGCTCGGTGCAAGGCACCAGAAGAGCCTTCACTGAAAACATTTGGTTTTTGTTTAATGTTTGTTTTTTGTGTAATCATGCAGTTTGGTGTTCGGGCCCCCCTTTTAAAGTGTGCCACCTAAACGAAGGTATGATGATGGTTGTACTGAAACGTACCGTGCCGGGGGACGGTGCCTCAGCCGCTGCCATTTTAGGGCTGTTTTCAACCTAAAAGAATTGAGCTCCATGGCAGGTGTGCGAGGTGGGCACATGGCAGCAGCATCCTTGCTCACTCCAAGCTAGGGAAGGTGATGCTAGAGCTGGCAGAAGGAGGCTTGCCAAAGCCCTTTTTTTTTTTTTTTTTTCAATAAAACCACCGTTTTTAATTAAGATGGAAATACTTAGGAAAAATATTGCCATTTTGACAGCAAATCTGGGCAGAAATAGCGTTTCAAGAGAACAATAAAAATCACTCTTGCAAGAGATTCATTCCAATTTCTTTTTCAGAATTGCATTTTGTGTTTTATTAGTTTGTAATGTGTCAGTGACAGTCACGTATAATAAGCTTTCTCCTGCTGGTCATACTTTGTGATAAAATAATAGACTAAATCAGTCTTTCCCCATATTTTTAAAATATTTATGTGTGAATGGAGATGTTTGTATCCGTTTCAAACTATTTTCATTACAAATGGAGGAAATTTGATTGAGAAGAAGTTTCAATTGGTATTAGGTAGTCGTTGCTTAATTTCAACCATTAATTGCTGTTGAAAACTTAAAATGCAGTTGATTTATTTTGTCAGCGTGAATAATGAAGGGAGCAGGAAAAGTGAAAGCAGGATTCCGGGCAAATTTGTTTCAAGAAAAAACCCAAAGTTTTTAACTTTAAAAAGAGATTTGAAAAAGTTTTTTTATTTTTATTTTTTTTCCCTAAATGAGAGTGCAAACTAAATCTGGGTGGGCATGGGTTCAGACAGCTGATATGTGGGAAGGTTTGGCTTGGAATTCAGCATGATGCTGAGCTGCTGGGCATCTACGGAGCCCATCTCCACCACTGCCCTATCGCCATCGGGCCCGCTCCCTTCTGAGTAGCGGAACTGAGCCAATGTGTGGTAAATGAGCTTTGCAAATATGCTTTTGCGGTTGTCTTGCCTCCCCGCCGCCCCTTCCCCGGCTCCTGCTGCGTTCCTGCCACGCTGCCTCACTCTCCAAATGTCAGGCTCTGCTCTCTTTTCAGCATCAGCACGTCTCAAGGCAGTTCTGGACGCACACATGCCTGCATGTGCGTGCAAAGGGTCTCGATAAAGAATCCTGCAAGCCAGCTCCATGTCCTAATGGGGCACGTCCCCAAATAAGGGTGAAGAGGTACGCAGGTGGAAGGAGAGAGCTGGTGGCACTTGTGTTGCAGAGACCGTCCTCCACCCCTGGGTTTAGGGACAGGAGTTATTTGTTGTTCTTTCTAGGGATTGAGCTTATTCAGCGTGGTCCAGGGGTCTCACTGGGGTGCCAGCATGGTGTACTCGGCCACAGCCTGCCCTTCTCCTCTGAGCTCAGGCGATGATTATACCGACAGCCTCCCTGATTTTCAAACCTGCCTTGGTTTTCATCACGTTGACGTGTCACTTCCAGCTAGGCTTGGCCCACAATTGTAAATCAAACTTGAAAAGGTAATGGGAAGGAGGGAAGGGAGAAGTGGAGATATTAATTAAAGTCAACCATCTCCTGCCCAGGAGGAGTGCATGTCATGAGTCTCGGTTGCTCATATATGTTTGGAGGCACCTCCTGCTTAAATGACATGGGGTCTGGCTGCTACCTTCATACTGGTATTTATGAAGGAAAAATAGGAGTTTGTAGCTGGGATGCTCACCCAAGGCATGATTTTAACACTTCTCTGTTTGTTACCAAGAGTAGAAGCTCTAAATATCTTTAAATATTCAATTAGTAAATCTTTATTTTGAGATAAGTTTAGAGCACAGCTCTTTGAGCTTTTGGAGAAAGCGAGACCCACCTCTGCTTTGTTCCATAACCAGACCTTGAGGAGCAACCTGAATGAGAAATGATTTCTGCTGCACATGTGATTTGGAGCACCCCAAACCTACACGGGTCAAGAACTACTGAGCCAGCACTTGGAAAATCACTCTATTAAACATGCTGGAAACACTCAGCCAGATGTGAGCGTGCAGATTTCTCAGCCTCCCAGGGGAAAACATTGCCTTGAGATGTGCTGCCTGTGCCTTGCCTTTGAGGTAGACTGAGAGGGTTAAAGTATAAAGCTGTTCCACTGCAGTGGTTAGCTGATGGCCCGTGAAGCATCACAGGGGTTTTCAGCTGGTTGGTGAAATAGCAGGACAGGTGGATATTTTGTTTTCCTATATATATAACTTGTGCATTTGCGGAAGGAAATTTTGCAAAGAGACTGTTTCTTCTGGTACGAGCTCCCGAGGACTACAGCACTGCAGTTCACCCCAGTCTTTGCAGTCAGAAGCATTTTGTTGGGGCTAAATGCTAGGTGTCATGGAGGTGGGGTTGCCTCTGCCCTGAGGGACATAGATGCAGAGTTGCATGTGAGCATGCTGCATTGCATGCAAGCTCTTGCCCAGGTCTAAGGGCTATGTGAAGCTCCAGGGGACAAGCTGGGAGAAGGCTGGAAGCCTGCATCCACCTAATGTGGATGGGCCAGCCAGGTAGCCCACCACATATCACAGGGGAACACTGGAACAGGTTGCCCAGAGAGGTGATGGAGGCCTCATCCCTAGAGAAGTTCAAGGCCAGGCTTGATGTGGCAGTGAGCAACCTGACCTAGTTAGAGATGTCCCTGCTGACTGTAGGGAGGTTGGACTAGATGACCTTGGAAGGTCCCTTCCAACCTAAGCTATTCTATGATTCTCTGCAAGGCTTTCCCTTGGTGACCTCATTTCTAAGGGCCTTGAACACAAGACCTACCCCTATCTGCAGGGCAAATGGTGTTTTTTCAGCAAGGTTGCACCTCCAGAATGTGTGCTTCATCATCACCTTAACTGGTGTCTTGCTGTGTGCTCACACACCATCTCTGATCTGCTCAGATGATGTCAGGAGGAGGTCAACTCTTCTCTGGAAGATGGCAGACCCGTTTGTCACTTTTAGTTGTACGAAGCAGTGAATCCTTCACTGCATTATTTTCTTATTGCAAACACCTCTGACAAGAAAAGTGGAAGTGGCTGCACTGTGCTGACCTGTCTCTGTGGAGCGTGTGGGACTGTTTGGTAGCCCAAACAGCAGCGACAGTGCTTTCTGCTTGTACCTCATGCACATCTCTGAGGAGCCTGATCTCTGCACATCTGGTGCTTTGGGCTTGGGAGTTCAAGAGGCAAGCAGAGGCTGGAAGAGGAGCAAGAAGGAGCTCAGTCTCTGGCAGGAGAGTGTCTGGCAAAGAGAGGAGAAGGCAGTCTAGAGGAGACCCTCAGGAAAGGTGGGTGGCAGGGACAGGAGAGCCAAGCCTCACACTGGCTGTGAGTCACATCCCTTCTGCACGTTTGCGCTTGAAGCTGGGTTGTGGCAGGCTTGCTTTTTGGGGGGATTTTTGGTTAAAAAGCCTCATCGAAGCATTATGGAATTGGAATGTGAAGGGTAATTGAGCTGAAAGCCATTCTCTTCCCGCAGCCTGCGCTGCGGGACCTGCTGAGGCACCCTCAAATGCTAGCCCAGGAATCCTGCTAGAAGAGCCGAGGAGGGGGCACCCCTTCAGCCACCCTCCTGTGTCTGGTTCTTGCAGGTGGGGGGTAGGAGATGTTCTCTATAGAGGTAATGTGGGGGAGAAGCTGGACTAGGGACAGATGAAGGTTTTGTGTGTGAAACAAACACACAAAGTTAAAGAGGTTCCTGAGCCACACTCTCCATTCTCACAGGCATCAGCATGCTCTCCAAATAAATTCCCACACCTTGGATGGCATCTCCCTGCTTCCGCTTGTGGTCATGTCCTCCCACCACACCCCTTCCCCATGCAGGACACCAGAATGGAGTGCCACCAAGCAATCCCCATGATATCTGTTGCGTGAATGCCACCCACACGCAGAGAAAGGCTCCAGAGCATTCCCTGGCATGGCCAAAATGGTGATATTTTTGAATAGTTGGAAGGACTAGATTAATAAAGAGAGGATGTGGCTAGTTGAGATGAAGGTAATTATTAAACACAACTATGAGATGTTAGACGCCACTCCAGTTCCCTGCCTCTCTAATGGAGGGAGTGAATGGAAGGGGATAGGTGCTTGGAGAGCTGCTGATGTGACCTCGAGGAGGGGATTAGCAGAGGACCGCTCCATTTGGGACCTCCAGCACGGCGACGGCGGGAAGTGCGCAGCCCGATTGTGTACCTTGTCGTGCGTTATTGATTGCTGAACAGGCACAGTTAAGTGCCTCTCATTAATATTTGTTTTGGTCTTTTCCCTGAATTCTGATGAGTGGAGGAGATGCTTCTTATCTCTCTCCTGCAGGTTTTCTTTCTAGAGGATTCCTCTGGCTGGTGACAAACCTCGGCTTTGTAGCCACTCGTTGCACTTTCTGGAGGAGGGATGAGTTAGTAGCTGACACGAAATCTTGGGAACTCTGCAAAAAGAAAGTAAGGAACCAAAATTAACACAAAATTAAGAGGTAAAAATGCTCTGCTCACTTTGTGCAGATGAAATATGGATTTCCAGGCTTGACTGGGCTTGTAAATCTCTTCAAAGGGACTCTTTGGACACACAGGTCATTATGGATGAACTTTTAAATGTATAAGCAAGGATGAATGGTGTGAGCTGGGGAGCAGGTAACCAAGGACTGCTCCTCAGTCAGTGCTTTTGTAGCTTGTTTTGAGGTTTCAAATTGAGAGCAGAGGCAGGCCAGTGGACATATTGTCCATATATTCTGGGCTGCCATTGTGACATCTCCATCATCTGGAGAATGGCCTTCTCTTTGTTTCTGTTCATCTTTCTGTGCTCCTGGAGGTGGGGCCTGACTTGTGCATTGCTATGAGTGCTGGTCATCTCCCACTTACTGTTTTTGACAAGAGCCTGCATCTCAGTGTCGTGTTGTGGTGGTGCCACTCTGGCATCATGCCCGTTTGTATCAGATGTTGCCTTTGAGGCAGTCTGCCATGGCCACACATGTTGAGAAGCTGCCTGCAAAGGCTTCTCATATTGACTGCTCGGTTCCTCCCTGAACCTTCTTGCAGGACAAGGCATGGAAGAGATTGTCCCACCTGCTGTGTCACACGCCATTTGATGTCCTATGCCTGGAGTGGGTCCTTCTTTCTCTCCTCTATCCCTAACCCTAGTATGTTGTAGATGAATCTTCTTGGTGCTCTCTGTACCTCTTCTTCCAAGAGGCAGGGGACTCTAGATGGCCATGCAGGTCTGAACAGTTGGGTTATGGCCAGTCTTTCTTATCAACTAAGTCACAAAAGGGATTTCTGAAATTTGACTGTACCTTAAATAGGGCAAAGCACTATTTCTTTCTGTCTCGTATAATAATGCCTTGTTTGTTAGGCTTGACTTAACTGCAGCTGGTCCACCCAGAGCTATTGAAATGATTTTGAGCAGCCGTTTCTATCTATTCAGGTTTTGCTCCCAGGCACTTAGGTGCAGCTCCTGAAAATGAAAGATTTCTGGTGTGCCCAAAAGCAATGAAGAGAGCTATTTTAATGTGGTTGCTTCTCTGGCTTTTCAATGGAGAGTTGGATTCAGGTCTGCTATGAAGTGATATTAGAGTCCATGGAGCATGAGAAACTGCATTTGTTTGTGGGTTACAAATGAAGACCTGTCAAAAACCTTTTTAAGCAGTGACAGAAGTTTTCTTTTTCATGACACATTTAACTTAAAAGCTCTGCCTCCCAACGAGGCTTGGCTCTACAAGTTCGGAAAAATACAGTTGGCAAAAGTTGCTCTTCTTTTCCTCTATCTCTCTATCCATTTGGTGAAGTGTTTGGATCATCTGGGGTAGTCTTCCTTCTGGAAGACAGCATCACCAGGAATGAAGGGGGTGAGGAGCACTGAGAGAGATGGAGAATGGGACATGGACCCCTCCTTGTGCTTGAAACAAGTGCTTTAACAGCTTCTTGTGGGAAAAGGGTGCGAGTTATTTCCTGAGGGTAAATGTGTTTATGGGATTTCCGTCCTTTTGTTGTAAAAAGCAGGCCATTGTTCCTGGACACAGGAACAGAAGAGCATCACATCAGTTCTTCATCAATGTTGCAACCCCACTCCTCCATGTGTTCTGCAGGTGGTGTGTGAAACATGGTGTTGTTCATTGCCATCCGCTGTGACTGAACCTTTACCCAGTGCAGGCTCTGGACAGTGATTGGGAAGCTGGTTTCATGCACCGTACCTTGACTTGCGTGCTCCTTGCCACATTTGTGGCTTCCTTTTGAGAGGCTGAAACATCTGCCTGGATGTGGGTTTAGAAGTATGGTATGACCAGACAGGTACAGACCAAAAAGTGGCTCTCAGAGTTGATGGGATTGTTTTTTTGCTCTCCCGAGTCTCAGCTCAAGTTTTCTTAAAACGTTTGTGGGGAAGATAAGAAATTGTCACAACTGGTGTTTTCATGCAAGCTCAAGAATGTGGCCACTTCCCTCTCCACCTGCAGATTAAACACCACAGGAGGATAGGGCTTGTCAGGATGTGGACTGGTGGATTTCAGCCATGATGCAGCAAAGTCTCTTCAGGTTTAGGTTCTTCTGCACCAGGACTGGGGAGGATTCAGTCCTTTATCTTCCTCCTATTTAGAGCACTTTCATTGCCCCACCTGGGGAAAACTGATGCGGTTTGTAGCCTTCCTTAGGCCAATTGGTTGTAGCAATGTCCTACAAATAATGAGCAGAGATGCTTTATTGAGCGAGATGTTCATCTTCAGCTGTTCAGCTACCCAGAAAAGTTCCTCCCCTTGAAGGGAGAATAACAGCATTACTCTGTGCTCCAACTGAGCAGGTCTCATTGCAAATTAGTAAGGGGTCTTTGTTAGGAGAGGTTTCTTGCCATGAGTTGCCAGCCCTTGGTGTGTGATGCTGCTGCTCCTTGGGTGCCAGATGGGGTCATGGCTTCGGTGGGGCTGGTGGGTGTCAGAAACCCAGAGAGCTGGTTGTGTCAGTAGCTACCCTGGCAGGGGGTGAGGAGGGGGAAGAAAATGGAGGAGGAATTGGCATCATGGGATGGTTTGGGTTGGAAGGGACCATTGCATTCATTAAAAAAAACCTACCTACAATTACCAAAGGACCTCACTTGCAAAGAAGTGTGCTCTTGAGTGTGTGGGAGGGGGTTTGGCAATCCAATGGGAGTTCTTGGAGGGGAAACAGCAGCGGTGGCACATGGTGGTGGCCTGCAGCTCCAAGAACGTCTGAGAGAAGGAGGCTTTAACTTGTTCTTTTGTGGGTGTTGCACATCTTTAGTTTGTTGCGGATCCAGCTGTTTCTGTATTTATTTGTGTGACATGTTTGCTAAGTCAGACAGGGGACAGTAGCGGGAGAGCTGGATCCTGCCCAGCTGTCCTGGCAAGAGAGCGGTCCCTGAGACAGAAGTCTCCAGAGTCTCCTGGTCCCTGTAGGTCAACTGACTGGCATGAGGTGAAACAATAGCCACAGGTCTTATACCCACAGGCAATGGGCTTCCGCAGCCATATATATTTCACCACCTGCATAAGGTCTGTCGCAGCTGTGCTTGCTGTTCCAGCAGAGCACCAAGATTTAAAGTAACCCAGATAAAACAATACAACAGAACTTTGACAGTTCCCTCCAAGCCCCTTGGGACCGACCCACAGCCCTGCAGAAAAGTGACTGCGCCCGGAGGAGATGGAATCAAACCAGATGAAGTAGCAACAATTTGCATCCCCTTAGCACACCTGGCACTCAAAGTTAAATGGATCCTGCTTTAACATGAACTTAAACCCGAGCTGGCGTGAAAAGCTTCAGCCAGCTACATGCCATCCTCCTTCTTCACAGCTTCTGTGTGCAAGTCTCCAGGAAGACCAGCAGAGCTGCTGCCCAGGGCACTTAGGATGACTTGGAGAGAAGGTGGTGGTCCTGTGTTTACTTTGGTGTCCTCCACGATGAAGCAGAGTCTCTCCTAAGGAAGTTGCAACACTGTAAAACAAGAGTATTTGTGTTCCTGCAGGTCCTCCTTGAAGGAAGGATTGGACAGAGGGATTGCTAGCTGTTCTGGGTTTGCCTGCTTCAGTTTCCTTAGACAGGTCCTTTCTTCCCCTCCGTGTGCGAGGGGTGGCCATCCCTTGGCCATGGAATTGGTGGAGCAGCTCCTGCTGCTCACCAACTGAGTGATATCGGAGTGGAAAGGGTGAGGCACATCTAGGGCTGGCCGGGGTGCCCAGGGCAGCATTTCTAGTCATCTCCAGCTCATTGAGGTGGAAGAAAGATGGCAAGATGTATTTTCCCTGGGACAGTGGGCAGATAGGACCAACTCCTGCTTTCTATCCTCCAGCTGCTTATGGCCAATGCCATGGAGCTGCCCTTGCTTGAAAAACTGCCTCTTTTCCTTTGTTTTTTCAAGTCTCTTTGCTACTGAGTTCTGAATTATGAGTAAAATAGATCTTGCTTGCTTCCAGCTTGACATACTCCTGCCCTGTGCCTCTTCTCATCCTGGGTACCCGTGCACCTACTAGGTGTTTGGACTGCTCATCACTGTCTGTCTTTGCAGTCCTGGGGTCCACAGGCACGTCCGATGGCTCCAGAGCCTGTTCCTTGAAGGTCATATCATGTTCGCTGCCATAATAGCGAATGGAGGACCCCAAACATTTCCTCCCTGTCTTTTTCTAGCAGGGATTCCTCTCACAAAAGCTTGCTTGTTGAGGGCCATATATTTTTGGTAGGCATGCCAAAAGTGCTTTCATTTAACAGATCTTTTATCGAGGTCGATTTTCTATTGCTTTTTCCCTTTGGGTGTGCTTGGGGGAATTTATTCTCTTTAACTGGTTTATTCCAGTGTCAGGTATTGGCTTTAAAAGGCTGGAGGGGGGGCCCTTTGATGCAATGCCTGGAAAATGTGTTTGGTTTCTGGTCCCTGACTGGGAGGGAGGGATGGAAAAGAGGAGGAAACTGCAACTTCTGCCTGTCTACCAACAGCTTTCACATCCTGTGCGTGTTTCACACTCGCTTTCTTTCCACTGTCACCACCAGTGGAGTCCTGCCTGTGGTCCTGCAGGAATCCTGGTGTAGATAAGGTGCCAGACGTCTCTGTGTATATTTTAAGTGGCGCAGCTCTAATTCTTGCAGGTAACCTGTACTGGCACAGTTAACTGTTTGCATGTATGACGTTACTATTTCTGGTGGGGCTGTATTGGTGTTAGCAGCGTGTCTGTAAAAATAAGCACTTTTCCGCTGTTGTTGTGAAGCTGTGAAGACAGAGGCTTCACTCGCAGAAGATGCGTGAGCTGGATTAAGTCCCCACATGAGGACTAAGGGAATGGGGCACCAAGTCATGATCTTTTTTTTTTTTTTAAGCACTGTTTTGCCCTTATTTCTCCCATTATGTTCTGCAAGTCCTGAATTTTTCATAAACAGAAGTAGAAGTGCGGTTTTGGTTTGGTGATTTGGTTAAATCCCTAGGAGGGATTAAATTGAGAAATGCCCCCATACATCTCCCTTGCAGCTGAGGGCAAATTTAACCACTGATTCCAGAGCTTCCGAAAATGGCTTTGTCTGAAAATGAATTTTGCCTTCTCAAAGTTCAAACATTTATCCTGAGCCAGAAATATACACAGATTTGCTCTCTAATTTAATAAAGCCATCCAAATAATATGATTTCTCCCATAACCATCGTTTATGTTTCACAGCAAAATGATAATGAGAAAGTCATTAGAAGTAATAAACAAAACAAAACCCACACAGCAAATCCTTCACCAAGCCTGACTGATGGGAAGAAGAAGAGCAGTCGAGTCTTTGGCCACATAATGTTTGCTGGATGCAGCTGTTTTGAAGTAGATGCGTTCTTGAAACATTATTTTGCTTGTTGCGTTTTAATGGGCTTTTGCTGGCAGAGCAGGTGGACATCAACAGTGTAGGGGAGCAGATCTGCCGTGGGGTTAAATCCTGCACTGGCGCCAAGCTGGCATCTCTTCTTTCACCTCTTTGGGGCTGGCTGCAACTGGTGATCAACGGGCGTCATTCATTTGCCCAAATCCTCCTTCCTTATCTCAACTCTGACAAGGTGCTTTTGTTTTAGTTTCCCGGTTAAGCCTTGAACCAAGCATATGCTCAATGTGTAGAGAACAAGAACTACATCAAGCTATCAAAAGTCACCTCTCTCTTCTTTTTATTTATAACTCGATGTGCACTTTGGGCTGTGACCTGAATATTTGCTTCTGGGTTCATCAGGTTCACCTCATCCAGGTGAATTTTCCTTTGGCTTCAGTGGGTGTGCTTAGCTTTAATAACACTTTACCATTAATCGCATTTATTGTTGCTATATCTCCCTTGTGTTATCCTTTTTCTACTTGACTGTGGCACTTAATGGCATGGTTTAGTGGCGGACTTGGCAGCGTTAGGTTTATGATTGGACCTGATGATCTTGAAGGTCTTTTTCAACCTAAATGTTTCTGTGACTTTACATCGCTCTCCCCACTGTGAAGTTGTTCCAGCTAGGACCATGCAAGGTGGCTAGTCCCTACCTTCATTTTGAGGTGCTGGGAGGAAAAAGCAGAGGTGGCTGGAGGGATGATGTGCTGTTGTTGGGGGTCTGCACCCGCTGCCTGTGCCAGGGGCTGACACTGTACCAGGCAGTGAAGTCCTGCCTCTGGCACAGTGTTTCCAGAGCCAACGTTACTGCGGTTATTTGGCTGACACTGTTACACCATTCCAGCTCTGGCATTCATTCTTTTTGGCCCAAAATAGCCCACATCTGTTGCTGCTAAGTATTCATTCCCTGTATCTTATCCGGGCTTTGGGGGAGGGATAGGATCTCGGGAACAGCTCATATCTGGTGGTTTGGAACTGCTGGGCTTCCTTACAGGTCTCATTCATTGGTTTTCTGATTCCAGGACACCTTTTGTTGATTTTTGTGCTTTTAAATTCACAGTGAAGGTATCTGGTACCAACAAAAGCCTATTTTCTTTGTTCTCTTAATTGTAACTTGAAATAAAACACAGTAAGCTGCTCTTCTACTCAGAGTCAGGTCTACAAACTGGGCATGTTGAGGGCACAGGTAGATCCTACAAAACATGCACTTGCTCCAACCATGGCCACCACACCAAGTCTTCCTATTTAGCTCCTGCATTTAGGGGAGCATGATGTCTGCTCACAGTCAGAGGATGCAGAGGTGGGTGGGTATAAAATGACCCCTCCTTTAAAGCTTGTTTTTCCTTCTCCTGCTTGAACTTTCCTTATTTTTAGTGCCGGCTGCTGTTTTTAGTTGGTTCACCTTCCCCAGGTACTGGGTAGTACCTATATGTGCGTAAATGTTAAATCTCCTGCCTTTTGTTAAGCTCAAAAATGGGAAGGTTGACTCGCCCTTTTCTTCTTTGCTGTGTTTTGTGGGGGTCATGCTGTTTCTCATTTACCAGGAAAGCTTGCAGAGAAGCAGCAAGGTTTAGCAGTGCGAAAGGTTTGGCTTGGCCAACATGGGGTTGGATGGAAGAGTTTTCTGATGCTGTCTCCTCAGCTTCTACTCTCCTCTGTCCCTCATCCCTGGGCTTTGTCACCCTCCCAGCTCCCAGAGGAGCTCCAAGGACTGTTTGTGGCACTGATGGTGCTGAGCTAGGTGTGCCAAAGCTGCTCCAAGGAGAGCCTGCATGTGCAGCTCCATCTCTACTCCTGTCCATGAAGGTTCATGAGCCCTTAGTTTTCAACCCTCTTTACCTGGCCTGAGCTAAGTGCTGGCAAATAGCTCTTCCAATTAAAAAAAAAAAAAGCCAAAACAAAACCCCCCAAAGGCAGCTCATTTTTCCTGTATATATTTAATAGAAAATAAATAGTAATAGAAGAAACTCTGCTGGAAGAAGGTTTCAGAGGTAACATGTGTTATGCATTGCTCTTTTCCTGCTCTATAGCTTGTGTCCAGGCTGATGAACTAAATGGTGCAAAACCAGGGATATAACAGCTCTTTATACCTTCCTTTGAAAAGGAAATAGTCCATCCAAGCTGTCCCTGGGCAAACTCTTGACTGCTGGCATTTCAAAATTGGCTCTTTTAGGGTCCTCCTCATTCCCTTCTCGTTTGCACTGTGATCTTCCTCCCCTACCCTCCTAAAATAAAATCTTATTTATGTTTTCACTGTTGAAAAATGGTTTAAAGAAAAAAAAAAAAGAAAATCAGATGTGCACACACTGGAGCTGCATGGTGGTCAGAGAGGAGATAGCTCTTCTAGCTTTTACTCGTTTTTCCTACCCTGATACACTGTGAGCAATTGGCTATCCCCTGAGAAAATGAGACTCCTGGGTCTCCTGGCTGCTTTCATCCAGTGGGAACTTTTGTATTTTGAGCGTACTTAGCACTAAGTTGAACATGAGTTTCCCCCAAGCCACGGAGAGCAGCTTCCAGCCTGTCTTTTCAGCAGCCTGCTCTTGGCAGAGACCTGCTGGGTGCAGGAAACCTGTGTGTGCTCAGTAAAAAGCCAAAATGCCCAGAGGCAGTCTTGTTAAAAATGAGCTCCCTCTCTGTGTGGAGGGCAGATCCTCGGCTGGAGATGCGTGTATTTGTTTTCCAAGAGACTGTACCTAAGGGTGCTTTTTGAAGGTCTACACCTGCTGTATCGGGGAAAGACAAGGAGATATTGTCCTGTGTTGTTGTCTTAGCTGCTAGGGTGCTCAGATGCTCGGCTGTACCTGGAGAACTGGATGGCTTGTGTGGGTACCAGGCTGAAAACAGAGGTAAACATCACTTGGGAGAGCTGCAGGAGATCCTGGTGGCTTCCTGTGTCTCTATAGAGAGGTGTAGAACACACAGACTTGTTTTCTGGGGATGTTGAAGGCTGTGTAGGATGGACCTTGAATGTGGCTCCAGCATGGAGTTGAGCAAAGCATGGAAATTGCTCATATAGGAAATAAGGGGAATTGACAGAGCTGATTTGTTAGTGACCGCAGGGATGCTTTGACAAAACAAAAGAATTATAAACCCACATCTCTCTCCTGCTGCCTCTTTTTGCTGTGTTTCTGATAGAAATGCTGATGCATGGGTGAAAATGCAAGAGTCTGGTTTACCTAAAGTCCCTGTTAGGATGTTACCTGGCACTTTCCACCCCAGAGAGAGAAGAGGTCCCTTTTGCTGAGTGGTTATTGAGCCTTTGCTGGAAGTTGCAGGGAAGGGTGGGGGTGGTGGCCCAGCCATGTTTTGCCTCCCAGCTTTGCATCTCCTTGCAGAGATGTGGCAGCATCCCCAGGCTAAACTCACGCCCTCAGAAAGGACCCGGCATCCCTCCAAAGGCAATTTTCATTCAGTTGACGGTCGTTTGGAAATAGTCAGTCATCAGGCGCTTATGGATCTTTCAAGCCCCTTTCTCTC
Organism: Eurystomus gularis; assembly: GCA_013400335.1. Taxonomy (NCBI): domain Eukaryota; kingdom Metazoa; phylum Chordata; class Aves; order Coraciiformes; family Coraciidae; genus Eurystomus; species Eurystomus gularis. The sequence goes on along the minus strand of VZZY01023295.1, from coordinate 409,119 downwards.
CCTAATAATCCCACCTCTTGGGAGGTATTGATTCTCCGCTGTTGGCTGCCTCTTGGTATTCCGTGGTCCGTTCTTGTCTGTGTAAATCGCTGCGCTGTCATTTTCACGCAGCAATTACCTACTCTTGATTTCTTTCATCCCCAGTCCTTTGCCAGAGATCTAAACTCTGTATTGACAAACCACCCCAGAAGAAAGAGAGGGGTCAGGGTCTGGGATGGGAAGAAGTTTTACACAACAAAAACTTTGGGGAGAGTTTCCCCTGGGGTGTGATCATCTTGAAGGTGCTAAGTCAGTCTGTTGTTTCGTTTTGTTTGTTTTGTTTTTTTCTTTTCATCCAACACGAGAGGGATGCTGTGACTCCCCAGCCTGCAAATGTGACTTTATGCCTTGCTTTTTGCTCATGCTGAAAATGTAGGAAATTCTTTGCCTTGCTGCTGTGCAAAGGATCAACCTGGAGATCTGAGGACAGCCATTTTCCAAGTCATCCTCGATTTTTCCACTGGGGAATGAGCAGCCATCTGTGTGAGCTGTGGCCTGCTATAGAGATGTGCCAGGCCAAGGTAGGAGAGGCACAGGTGTCCAAGCAAGATGTGCTTTAGGTAGACAAAAGCCTGATAGGGCTTAACAGCTCAATATCCAGATGGAGATCAGTGACTCGTGGTGTCCCTAAGGTGTCTGCACTGGGACCAGTGCTGTTTAATAGCATCATCAATAGCATAGCGGGATTGAGCGCACCCTCAACAGATTTGCAGATGACTCCAAGCTGAATGGTGCAGTTGACATGCCTGAAGGATGGGATCCCTCAAGAAGGACCTAGACAAGCTTGAGAGGTGGGTCCATGTGAACATCATGAGGTTTAATGAGGCCAAGTGCAAAGGCTCTGCATGTGGGTCAGGGTAACCTCCAATATCAGCACAGGCAGGGGAAGAAGGGATGGAGAGCAGCCCTGCAGAGAAGGACTTGGGGGTGCTGGGGGGTGAAAAGCTGGAGACAAGCCGGCAACGTGCGCTCGCAGCCCAGAAGCCAATGTCCTCCTGGGCTGCATCCCCAGCAGCGTGGGCAGCAGGTCAGGGAGGGGATCCTGCCCCTCTGCTCCGCTCTGGGGAGACCCCCCTGCAGTGCTGGGGCAGCTCTGGAGTCCTCAGCACAGGACAGACATGGACCTGGTGGAGCAGGGCCAGAGGAGGCCCCAGCAATGATGCGAGGGCTGGAAGCCCTCTGCTGTGAGTCCAGGCTGAGAGTGGTGGGGTTGTTCAGCCTGGATAAGAGAAAGCTCTGGAAGAGCATTATTGTGACCTTCCAGTCCTTAAAGGGGATCTGTAAGAAAGCTGGTGTGGGACCTTTTAGCAGAGCCTGTTGCAGCAGAGGACGACGGTTTTAAACTAAAAGAAAGAGATTTTTACCAGAGAGAAGGAAGATATTTTTGATGCTGAGGGTGGTGAGACCGTGTCCCAGGCTGCCCAGAGAGGTGATTGATGCACTGTCTCTGGAACCATTTCAGGTGAGGTTTGCTGGAGCTCTGAGCAACCTGCTCTAGTTGAAGCTGTTCCTGCTCACTGCAGGAGGGCTGGACCAAACCAACCCAACCTTCCAACCCAAACCATTCCATGGTTCTGTTACACAGACCAAGATCAGGAGCTGTGTCTATCTGAGGGGTTTTGGGTAGAAACTTCCCCATGCTGTTGTTCTGAAGAGCTTGTGTCTGTGCATGCCTGAAATAGGGCTGGGGTGCTAATGGAGAAAGCAAGGAGTTGTCTGTCCTCTGACAGAAGCAGTTAGGATCAGTTGGCGGGAGGTTTAGGTCTCTCACTGTCTCTTTTGCTATTAAGCTGGTGCCTTGTGTGGTGAGGTCACCCTGGCTTGTCACCTGAGAGGGTGTCTTGGCTTTGGGCAACCTGAGAGATCCACAAGCACCTGAGGGAGATGCTGCCAGCAGCTGTGCGTGGGGACAGGGTTTGTCAAGTGTTGGAGGTGTTGGGCTGAGTCTCTGTGGCTTGTACTGGTGTAGCAGGGATGGGGCTGTCAGGGGATGGGGCTGTCCAGGGATGCACTGGAGACTTTCCAGTCTGAATTACAAGGAAAAGGGATGAAAATGCCTTTTAAAAAAATGAAAGCAGAGATTCATGCTGACATTTTGAGGTCACCAGGGAGAGCAAATGCCTGCAAAAATGCTCTTCTGAGCCCCTTTGTACCACAGCAGGTTTTCCTAAAGACATGGGCACAGTCGTAGAGAAACAAAAACAACCCAAGAAACCAAATACAGACCAAGAAAGGTTCAGCCTCAGGTCCATGAGGTGGAATTTCATGATCTTGGGTAATTCTTATGGTGATAAAGGTATCGATGCAGTAGCTGCGAGCTTATTCTCACTTTTCAGGATGTGGTGGTTTGATTTGGGATTACAGTTCAGCCATCTGGGGAGGGGGAGATTTGGGAATTGGTTTTAGTCCCAGGTGATTTTTTTTTTTTGTCTTCTTTCTGAGTGGGTGAGAGTTGAAGGAAATGGTGATTTACAGCAGTGGCATCTCAGCCCTGTTTGCTGCGGCACAGGAGTGGCTGGTGCTGCTACTTAGCCTGGCACAAAGTCACACCTCCAAACTTGAAGGCATTTTGTTATTCAAACGTCACGCCTGGCCAGTGAGGGCTCTCACTTGAACAGAATCCCCATCCTAGCAGAGAATAAATTAAAAAGCCAACTGGCCGCGGCTGCCTGAGGAGCGCCGGGCCCAGAGATAGGGCCAGAAGTCAGATAACAAACAGTGGCCAAAATTGCAGCGCCTGGTGCAAGGCGTGAAATTAAAACCTTTCCTGCCTCCTCCTGCATGCTGTAGCAAAACAGCTCCTGCCACAGTCTGCTGGCACCAGGAGGGAAGAGAATAATTAAACACATGGAGATTTTTACATCCGAGGGAAGGTCTTCTGAGGGAAGGGATGATGCTTCTCTGCCCTGGACTTTGGTGCTTTGGTCCCGCAGCCGGGCTAAGCTGGGCAGGTCTGTAAAGCTGCCTTTCCACTGCCTCTGCTACCCAGAGGGTAGGAGGAATCCATCTTTTTTTCTGTTGTTGCAGTTTCTTCCTGTGAGCTGACTCCCTCCACCTTCCCTTTTGGGTTTGGCAGCAGCCTGGGATGTGCTGGTGTCACATCGGCTCTTCTCTTCCCCAGACCTTGCAGGCTTTCCAGACTTTGGGAAGGACGTTGCTCTGGAGTTACCACCCAGGAGTGATGAAGAAGGCAGCACTTTTTAATCAAAGTTACATTAGGTGAAGCTTATATTATTCACTCTGCTTTATTGCAGCTATTTTTACACGGGGGTTAGAAGTTAATGCTACCCAGCGAGCCTGGTTTTGCTGAATTCTGGCAAGCATCAAAATCCATCAGCACATCTAGACAGGTTAGGAAAGAGCCCAGGCGAAAAATAAACTCACTAGCTGAACGGAAAAAGCAGGCAAAAAACCAAACCTTTGTAAAAAGCCAGACCCTCAGTAATAGAGGGTCTGGTCTGGAGGGGCAAAAACCAGCCAGGACCATCAGCTGTAATCAGCAGAAGGGCGAATTTTTGCAATCAGTGTGGAAAAGGGAGCAGGAGCCGTAGCAGGAGGGCTCCAGAGGCAGTGATGCTGCAGGGTTAGGTTTTTTTCTCTGCCCCGGCAAACGAGCCTGGCCCTCTCCTGGTCCTCATCCACAGCCCTGGTTGATGTGATGAGGCTTAGTCTGATTCTTCTAGAGAGATGCTGGTGCTCAGGAAATGGCTGTTGACCGCAGATGGTGTCGAAAAGTGAAGAGTTTAAGCAAACAAAGCTTTGTGAGGTATGCGGGCTTTGGTTTGTGTGGGGTTTTTGGTTTTCTTCCCCCAAGTAATGCCAAAGGTTTAAGCTGTGCTAATTCCTTGGACCTGGCAGGGATGCTGGCGGAGCTGGGATCTCCTTTGCTGGTTGAAGAAAGATGTGATGAACTGAGAGAGGGAAGGAAGGAATTGTTCCAGAAAAGGGCCAAAATGCAACTTTTTTGTTTCTCCTTTCTGTTTCTCTCTCTATCTCCTTATCCACCTTTTTCTCTCCTTTAACATAGAGATCCCTTGCTGTAACACGCTTTCCACACCAGCGCTTTTCACTGGTGTATTATCCCTGTGGGAGAGGCTATGGAGAGGCTGTAGGACCCAATTGCCTTAGTCCTTGTGATGTTCCCGGGGGTGTTCAGAGACTGGGCCTCCTTTAAAAAACAAACCAACCCAATCCTGAGTACTTTTATTATAAAACACCAGGTATTTTTAAAAACCACTTAAGGTATTTTTAAAATCCACTTGACACAATTGGTGTCACCAATTGATTGCTTCGACCCCTCTCGTGACACGGCTTCACAGTATGTGTGGTGGGTTCTTTGGGCTGTACTGCAAAGGCTGGTTCCTTTGGCAACACTATAAGAAATTAAAGAGAAAAATTGTTTGCCCTAACGTAGAGTTATGAGGCACGGGAAAATGCACAGAGTCACAACGAAAAGCATCATTCTTGCCCCAAAAGCTGATGAGGTAGCAGTGAGAGGGTGCAAGCTGAGAACGGTGTAAGGAGGCAGCTGGAGACCATCGGTGCTGAGCAAGAAGCCAGAGGTTCCCATGCTGCTTGTGGCTCAGGGCATTCCTGCTTGGCTGGGGAAGGGTTCAGGTTGTGCTGTATCACACAAGTGGAGATTGTGCTTTTGCTGTTGTCCTTCCCAAAACCAAGCTTAGGGGAGTAGTTTGAAGGGGATCTCAGTGGCTTTGCAAGAGCTTACAGAGGCTTTCTGCTGGCCGGGGGGAGGCTGGAAAGCCTAAAGATGCCAAATGCAGCCCAGGACTGCAGAAGGCAGGACCACTGGAGCTGAAGGAGCTTGTGAGGAAGACGGGAGGCTTTAGGAGAGGGTTCTCAAGGCTGGATGCAAGGCCTGTGCTGTTCCCCTGGATGTTAGTGTAGGAGCCTTCAAGGATATCTTCTGGAGCTCTTGCAGAGCGTGTTGGCAATTTAGGATGATGTTTAATGTAGCATTACTGAGCTATGGTATTATAATTACTTGCTTGTATTAAAGTTTATCCACAAAGCTTTCCTGCAAGCAGAGAGGCCCCAGCATGCCTCTGACAAAGACTTGAACCCTGTTGAAGTACAAGGAGTGTGATAAGCAGAGGTGAAGGGAAGGTCTAGGTATGCAGAACAAGTATCCCGTTGGAAAGTCATGGGCCAGCAGTCCTTCTGAAGAGGAGAAGGGAAAAAGGAGAGGAGCTTCACACAGCAACCACCTTTTGCTCCCATGAAGAGTAATGTGCAGCGAACTTGTGGCCACGTGACTCAGCCCTTCTTCTGCCACCTGTAGGTCTACCCAACAAAGTCCTACATGGAAGAGAGGTATGGATATACCTTAGTTTGAGTGCTCTGGTGGGACTTTATACCTCCAGCTTCAGTCTCAAAATGAATAGTATGAAAGAAAAAAATTATTTTTGGCTTACCCCAGCACTTGTCCCTGGCATGGGGTCAGATCACCGTGTTCTGACATGCAGGGTGTGGGGTAGTGGCAAAGGAGAGACTGGAAGCGTCTCTGAAAATTTTGTGCAGGAGCTTCAGCTTTTCCTGGTGTTTCTGTGTGGTTTGCGCCGTTCTTGGGGATGAGAGGCTTAAGAAATAAGGGAGAAAAGGGAAAAAGTATTTATTTTTAATGTGAGGATGCATCTAAACCGTGTCCAACGTGATTGCTTTTGTGGGTCCACTTGATAAGCTGAGGTTTTGAAAAGTGTCTTAGAAATAGGGTGTTTGTCTTGTGACTTAACCAATGAGGTGACCAGCCCTGACCATGTCCCACACTGATGTTCTTGCTGTACCCTGTGCACCTCACTCTGCCTCCGCTGCCTCACAGCCTCAGGCTTTGCTGAGCCTTGAAAGATCTCCCCACCTCCTGGTTGGGTTGTTCCTTGGGGATTTAGAGGCAAAAATAGCTGATTTCATTGCTTCAGTAGTGCAAAGCTGTTCATCATGCCAGGAGCAGGTATTTAAAGCTGTGATGTGCAGTTAGAATCATAGGATGGTTTGGATAGGAAGAGACTTAAAGATCATTTAGTTCCACCCACCCTGCCATGGACAGTGACACCTCCCACTAGACCAGGTTGCTCAAAGCCCCGTCCAACCTGGCCTTGAACACATCCAGTGATGGAGCATCCGCAGCTTCCCTGAGCAACCTGTGCCAGTGTCTCACCAACCACCCAGCGAAAAACTTCTTCCTAATTTCTAATCTAAATCTCCTCTCTTCCCGTTTGAACACGTTACCACCCATCCTATCACTAAAAGCCCTTGTAAAAAGTCCCTCCCCAGCTTTCTCTTATTTCCTCCAGGATATCAACTTTGCTGGCTGATGGCATTCCTGATGCAACAGCATCATTCTCAGAGGGCCGCTCTGCCCTTCTTCCCTGGGCACTGGATTTTGCCCACACAAGTCACCTTAAAGGTCTTCAAGGATATGTCTGGAGCTTGAGGCTGAACAGTACGTGTGCTGGAGTCTGCAGTCTGAAGGAGAGCTTGGGGCATGTCTGGGGTGTAGAGCAGGCACCTTAGCTTTGGGGCTTTTTACCTTTTCTTTCCTGGGGCTTGTCTAGGGTGAAGAGGATGGAGAGAGCAACTTCGGTGGGTTTAGGAACACATGTTCATGTAAGACTGACAGACAGTAGGTCCCTGGCAGATATTGACAATAATCTTCCAATGGTGGTGGTGAGGAAAGTGAAGGTGAAGAAAAGTGAAATAAGCCAGGGGAAACTGATTTATTTGTAATTGTTGTGAGTTTTAAGTTTGTAACCTATAAGCCAGTGATGCTAAAGAGACAAAGTTGGGAAAATAATCCCTTTTCTCAGCTGTGAACAAGAGCAAAGTCAAGGGAGGAGAAGAACTAAAGTGACCCATGTGAAAAGAACAGACTTAACCCCATTCTTCAGGCAAGGTTTCGAGGGGATTAAGTTGGATTTGTGCCTGTTTCCCACTGCACAGATGCTGCCCTGAACTGAAGGGCTGTGCCCTAGAGTGAATGAAGGGAATTCCAAAACATCGCTCCTTTAATTCACCCAGATGTGCCAGTCAATGCAGCCAGTGAGCCGAGTCCTCTGGGAAAATCCATTTCATTAGGAGACCTGCTAGACAGGGAAACGGCGTGACGTGATCCCAGCCTGTACTAAAGAAAAGCAAAGCTGAAACAAAACAACTCAGAAGTTGAATGATTCAAAGAGCTTTCCTGCCTCAAACGAACACCCTTATGTTTTAGTCACAGCTTGGAGGGCGTGTTGCTGACCAGGAGAGGAGGAGAAATGCCCCAGAGATGTGGCTCTGCAGCGGTATCCGATGCTTTGCATCCCTTCCTGTTGTGCCAGCCGCTCAGTTGTGTTGCTTTCTGAAGGGCAGCCCTGACATCGGATGCTCCTGTAGCAGACTTCTACATCTGCAAGGAAATTAGCTGGAGAACCGTTAAGCAAGGAGACCGTTCTTTGGAAAAGCACTTTTCAGAGTTGCCTTTTCCCCGTTGCCTGCATGGAAACCCTCAGCCTTGCTGAGGGCAGTACTGAGAGCAGATCTGCCCATCCTTTCCTCAGGGCATGATCTAAAATGTTTAATTTGATGCCAGAAAATGACAGCCTCAGTCATGTTACTAGTTCTGTGGTGCTTTATAACTTCCCTCACCTGTAGCTAGAGGCAAGGATTATGTGCCTCTCTCTCTGTCCTCAAGAGGCTGATGACTTTATTGGCCCTTTTCGCGCTAATATTGCCTTTCCACTTCACAAATAACTGTTGTGTGGGCCTGCATGGTTAGCATCGTCTCAGTGAATTCAGAGCATTAGTCCTCAGTCTGTTTGCCTTTGAAGAGTGCTCGTTTATTGTTCAGAGCTGAATGAACATCAGTTTTTCATCTGACACAAGATGCTGCTTCTCTTTGCAAACCTTGCTGTGCTCTCACTTGCCCTTTTCCTCTCCTTTTCAGGCAGATTGCTTCATGCTCGGGCTCTTTTAGTTTAAAACCATCACCCCTTGTCCTGTCACTACACTCCCTGCTAAAAAGTCTGTCCCCATCTTTTCTGTAGGCCCCTTTAAGTACTGGAAGGCTGCAGGAATGTCTCCCTGGAGCCTTCTCTTCTCCAGGCTGAACAAGCCCACCTCTCTCAGCCTGGACTCACAGCAGAGGTCTTCCAGCCCTCACATCATTGCTGGGGCCTCCTCTGGCCCCGCTCCACCAGGTCCATGTCTCTGCTGTGCTGAGGACTCCAGAGCTGCCCCAGCACTGCAGGGGGGTCTCCCCAGAGTGGAGCAGAGGGGCAGGACCCCCTCCCTTGCCCTGGTGCCCACACTGCTGGGGATGCAGCCTGGGAGGACATTGGCTGCTGGGCTGCAAGCGCACATTGCCGGCTCATCTCCAGCTTTTTCACCTCCCCAGCACCCCCAAGTCCTTCTCCACAGGGCTGCTCTCCATCCCTTCTTCCCCTGCCTGTTCTGATACTGGGGTTGCCCCGACCCAGGTGCAGGACCTTGCACTTGTCCTTGTGGAACCTTATGAGGTTCACACAAGCCCACCTCTCAAGCTTGTTCAGGTCCCTCTGGGTGGCATCCCTTCCCTCAGGTGTGTCAACCTCACCACTCAGCTTGGTGTCATCTGCAAACTGAGAGTCCACTTGATCCTGGTGTCTATGTCATTGATGAAGATATTAAACAGCACTGGTCCCAGTAGGGACTGCTGAGGGACACATCCCTATTGCACTGGGATGCTGCAGGGACTGGGAGATTCAATGCTTTTTTTTCCCATTTATTTCTTCTTTGGCTTGGTAGGTTTCCTGTCTTTATGATATGTTTTAATTAGCTTGGTCTAGCTCCTTTGCTGGGTTTTCCTGCTCCTGCAGTTGAAGGGCAAGTCAGTAGGTCTTTATATACTGTACTTTAAGAAAAAAAATATTCCCCATATGTTCCTTTGTCCAGGTTTGTAACTGCTCCTTCAGCTTCAGAGCACTGCAGAGGTGGTGGGAGACAGCAAATTGGGGTGCTAGCTCTTGTGAGAGAGTGGTATCCACACTGCTGGATACTGTGTCATAACATGGCTCAACAGAAACGCTTTGTGCTTGAGTTTCCTGGTTTAGCAAGAGCAAAGCCCGATAAGAAGACCTGAGCTGAACTGCTATCGATCCTTCCTTTGGTAATAAAGCCATCCATGGGAAGACGGGGAAATTTTTTTTTTTTGAATCAGCACAGCTGTATGGATTTTGCTTTCACTCGTGTTGAGAGCGATACCTGCTCGCAGGCTGCTGCAGAGGCTCTCACAGGAGTTCCTTTTTTGATGGATCTTGGGGACTTACAAATCCCAGACTTCAAAGAGAGATTTATTTATTTATTTTTCTCCCTGCTTTTCTGAGGACAAATTACTTGCTCCACCTATGGTCAGAAGGCAGCCACTCTGTACTGTGAAAGGCACTTTTAGCTTTTCTACCAGAACAGGGGATAAATGAAAAGTAAAATAAATAAGGTGGTAAAGTGAGCAGGTTTTCTACCTACCTGGCTAAAAACAGTAGTGCAAGAGATGGAGGAAAGAAAGCTATTCCTCTTTACAGGAACACATGCTGGGGTCAGTCTCTTCTCCCAAGAAACAAGTGATAGGACAAGAGAAAATGACATCAAGTTGCAGCAGGGCAGGTTTGGTTTGGATATTAGGAAAAATTTCTTCACTGAAAAGGTGGTGAGGCACTGAAACAGGCTGAGCAGGGAAAAGGTGGAGTCCCCATCCCTGGAGGGGTTTCAAAGCCATGTAGATATGGTGCTGAGGGACACGGTTTAGTGGTGACCTGGCAGTGCTGGGTTAACAGCTGGACTTGATCTGAAAGATCTCTTGCAACCCAAACGATTCTGTGATTCTACATATGCAGTGGGTCTTTTGAAGACTTGAGATGGTCATTGAGTGTATGTGGGATAAGAGGAGACAATGAGAAGTCCTGGTGGTGAGTTGATGTGAAAGCAAGTCTCAGTTTCTCCTTGGCCAGCTGGGATGGCCATTGAGTCCTCCTTCAAGCTGGCCCAGCACAGCTTGGGAGTCAGGGAGGAACAGACAGCAGGCTGGCATGGAGAGGAACGTGTGAATAGATAAGCATCCCCAGATTGTATGTATATATTTGCAGTATGCTGTATAAATGAATGTGATACCTAATGATTCGTGGCTATTATTTGAAGGGCCCCACTGTTACAGATTTATTTGTCATTTCTTGTAATAACACCGATGATAATGAATTCATTTGTATTAATGCGGGTGTCGTGAACTTCCGTTGATATTCCCGCATTAATTAATGTACCATTAAAAGAAAGTGTCACCCAATTAATATCAAGTAGAGGCACTACTGCCAGTGTCCTGTCGTTAGGGTTTCATTTGTAATGCATTGTATTAACGTTCTGCCTTAATGAAAGCCATTTGCAATCCAGAGCGTTGCCCGATGGGCTGCCATGGGGGTGCTGCTTTGTGCCTCTTGGAGCAAGGGTTGTCCAGATAAATCAGTGGGGACAAGCTGCCATTAGACGTAACCCTCCTTACTGCCTGGACACGGGCATTGCAGCCTGTCCTGCTCCCGTCCTACCCGGCTTTGGCACAGACAGCTGCTGGAGGTCGGTGTGCTGCTTGCAGACATCCTTCATCCCCAGCTTAAAGGCTAGGGCTTTAAATTAACCCACCTTCTTGACCTCTCTCTGGATTTAGAAAGTAAAAGTTACTGGCAGCTGCAAATAAAAGGGATATAAAAATAGGATGTGCCCAGTTTATGGTGTCAGTCCAGGAGGAGAAATCAGGAAAGGAATTTCTCTGAGGTATTTAAAAGCTGTGTAGATGTGGTGCTGAGGGACATGGTTTAGTGGTGGACTTGGCAGTGCTGGGTTAATGGTTGGACTCGATCTTAAAGGTCTTTTCCAATCAAAATGATTTTTTGTGATTCTCTCACTCCGTAAGGTGTATTGGCTGGTAGCAGTAAATCACACTGGTGATTTGATTTTGCTACTGAGTTTTAATACTGAGGGGAGGGATAGTGAAAATCTCACCGGCTGCTGCAGGTCAGGGCTCCCTTTGCTTCCCTGGACAAAAGCTTCTTCTGCCAGCGCTGAGAGTTGAGACAGGAGTGGAGACCTTGACTGTGGCCACCTGGACTCATACCACCTGGTCCATGCCCACTGTCTCTGGAAAGCCTAGAGCCAAAGAGGTGCTGGGCCATCTGCGGTGCATGCCCTAGCTCTGAACGCCCTCTTCCAGCAGGATAATCACAGCAGCAGGAGTGAAGCGGTGCCGTTGAAGCCAGGAGCTCTCTGACTGACAGGTTTTCACATTCTCGGTGTTTGCTCCTGACTTTCAAATGTCTTGTTAGGCCATCTTGGGTTCCCATCTGCCATCTCCAAAATTGGGATTGACATAATAGCAGCCCAAGCAGGTAGCATGGGCTGCCTCCCAGCCCTTGTTCCTGCCCTGCTGGGCTCCTCGAAGGCTGGAGATGGATAATGGGCAGAAATGGGTGATAAACATGGCTTCTCTAACGGCATTCACTGCAGGCACTGAGTTGAAGTGGTGGTTGTTTTGCTTGCCCTTTTCTTCTGTCTCTGTCTAGGGCAATGGGAAACTCTTTTACAGGGTGATCCCCACTCCTAGGAGAGCTGCATTTTGTGGTTCAGATATAGGACTCTGCATTTACACATTAAAAACAATAGATATTGGTTCAAACCAGTTGCTAGCAGTCTGCTCAATGTTGATGGTCTGTGCCTCTTGTTATTTACCCATCTCCCAACCTCTGTGCTTTCACTCTTTCAGATGATTGGTAAAAATGTCAAATTACGGGCAAAGACCTGCAGGTTTCCAGCAGGAATCCATTAAAAATACTGATAATATTCCTTCTTTACAGTTATATTTTGAGAGCTACGTGCTTAGTTGACTGTGTTGATTTTGAATTATTGCATGTGTTAATCAATCTCCAAGTCATGTGGCTTAGAGAAGACGATATATGTGACTTTGACTCCATCACCCTTTTTGACCAAGATTGTCTGGCAGAAAGACGAGATAATAGAGCAGAATCTAGTCATTCTGTCTTGCAGGAGGCGTTAATGTTGCTACTTCCCTTTAATTCCCCATTAGTCAAAAGCTATGGTGAGGGTTTGGTTTTTTCACCTGGAGCTGATGTAGCTGAGAGGTCTGAAGTCACTCCCATTGAAGAAATCCTGACAGTGTGTTGGTTGCTCTGCCTGGTCTGCTGCCGATGCTCAGTGTCTGCAAGGCTGTTCAACATCATCAGGAATGGTCCAGCAAGCACCTTGGCCATCACCTTTGATGCTCTTTGACAGGAGTTACCAGACCTGCTGACTGAGATGTGCCTTGTTGGAGGAGGCTGAAAACATAAAGGTAGGCTACTTTGTCCCTACCAGAGCTCTCCCCACCTCTTCTCCAAAACCACGATGATCAGCCTCAGCTGGATTTTTCTAATCTCTGTGGTCATGACTTTACACTCCTGTAGCTGTATGCTTGTAGCAGTCACAGAGTCATAGAAGGTAGGGGTTGGAAGGGACCTCTGGAGATCACCTCATCCAACCCCCCTGCTAAAGCAGGGTCACCCAGAGCAGGGTGCCCAGGGTCATGTCCAGGTGGGTTTGGAATCTCCCCAGAGAAGGAGACTCCACAGCCTCTCTGGGCAGCCTGGGCCAGGCTCTGGCACCCTCACAGCAAAGAAGTTTTTCCTCCTGTTCAGATGGAACCTCCTGGGTTCCAGTGTGTGCCCATTGCCCCTTGTCCTGTCGCTGGGCACCACTGAAGAGTCTGGCCTCATCCTCTTGAGCCCTGCCCATATTGACATGGGCATAGATATTGATGTGATAGATATTGATAAGCATTGATAAGATCCCAATTCTGTCTTCTCTGGGCACAACAGCCCTAGGTCTCTCAGCATTTCCTCATTACAGAGATGCTCCGGTCAGTGTTGCTGGTTTTTTGGTTGCTAGAAAGGTTCCCAAAAGGTTCCCCTGCACAAGCCCACTAGCATTAGCTTTACTCCTCTTCATTACTTCGCACAGAGCTGTGACAAGCCACTCATGGTCTCCTCAGATATAGGACAGCAAATGCAAACCCAGAGCACAGTGTAGTAGCTGAAGTTACCTCGAAATAGAGGCTGTCAAGGGAAATGAGCTTTGACAGACAAAGCTGGCTGTCTGCTTAAATAACCAGTAACCGCACGGGTGGGGTGACTTCCTGAAAGATGGTGTGGAACTTGCTTTCTTCTCTTTGCTCTTTTTCTCTTGGTGCTTCACCCACCTGGCTGCTTTCCGGCTGCTTGGTGGCATGGGTGGTGGGCGGTTGTTCAGGGCAGGGCTGGCTGGGGACAGATCGAGCATCAAGATGAAGGCAAGGTTCGGAGAGGTGGAAGAGAGGAGCTGGTTTGGCTGGGGATGATGGAGGTTGTGGTGCAGCCTCCGTGCAAGCCTAAGCCTTGTGCTTGCTGTGGTTGAGGGCAGGCAGCTCCTTTTTCTGCTGAAGCTGCAAACTGAAGCTCTGCTGTATAGTGCTTTTCCTCCCCTCGCTTTCTCTTTCGAATATAACTCTATTCTGGATGACTGCTTGAGCTGTACAGCCACTCTGCGGCTCCTGAGAGCAGGGAGGTGACAGGTCCCACTTGTCCTTTCACTGCCTGGAAGAGACAGTGGCCAGAGCTGAATAGTGAACTTCTTTATTGTCTTATTAGCATTTCCTACCTCTCCCATCTCCCCTCTCTTACCTCTCCTGGACTTGCCTATCCAGACCTGGACTGCAGAAGTGATGGGTGCCACAAGGAGAGGTCACAGAGCCTCTGTGCACTCATCTTTTGGGGATGCCGTGCCATAAATTAGCCATCCCAAGCCCTGTGCTGGCAAGGGCATACTTATCTTGGGTGGTAAACAGGGCAGTTCTGGGCTGAAAGAAGCGAGCAGCTTTATCCCATGGGTTACCAGAGCATCATCTCCTGTTTGAGGCCTCCTGCCCTTTGCCCGCTGAGCCCTGTTGTCCTGCCAGCGTGGCAAATTCCCCCATAGGCTTGCTGGTTGCGATGTCTCTTTTTTTCGGTGCCGTGCATTGGGTCAGGCCGTGTCTGCCGTGAAGAAGCGTGCTTAGCTCCAAGTGCCGTTATCCAGCCACTAATTCAGCCTCCAGCTCCTATAATGCATCTATTCCAGCTGTGTTTATGGTGTTTTCAAAAGCCCCTCAATTGAATTATAGCTCTGCGGTGGCCGTTTGCCAGTGTCATCCGATAATGAGGGAGGTCACTTAATAGAGATAGCAGCAAGAGATACATATTAACGAGAGCTGATTGAAAGGTGGGGTGAATTTCAACCAAAAAAAAACATTAAAAGAAAGGAAATTATCAGATTTTAAAATCAAACTTTGAAATTGGAAATTGCTTGGCTCGGACTAGCAGTAATGCAATTAATAAATGTAATTAAAAGTGTAATAAAGAATACGGGAATTGGAAGTCTGTGCACATCCATGCGAGCATCTAGATCTGGCACACAAGCAAGGGACCCAGTCTGGCAGTTGGGCCACTTCCGAGATGGAGACTGGGAAGGGAAAACAAAACCTGGGGTTGGCTTTTCCTCTCGGCAGAATTTGGAAGAGGGGCTGGTGCTCATTCCGGCTTTGCTTTTGCAGCTATCTCCTGCAGCAAATGAGACCTGGGCAGGAACAGGTGACTTAAATCTGTCCCGGTCAGCCCAGGGATGAGGGAGCCAGGATTTGTCCTGTAGCAGAAGAGCACTTGGATTCAGTGTCAGCTCTGTTATGCAGCACCTCTGAGATGCCCTGCCTTGCGCAAGAGGCATGGAACCTCCTCCTTGCCCTGCGATGAGGTGGCATCGGTGGGAGCGCCTTTGACTCGAGCAGAGGGATATCTGAGCCAGCTTTTAGCAGAGCACAAAGCTCCTTTCATCCGCCCTGCTGCGCAGCGGCGAGAGGCAGGGAGAGGGAAAAGAGCCACCAGGAACAGCAGCAGGGAATGATTTAAGAGTAATAGGTTGACCTGAGATATAACAGGAGTGCGAAGCAGCGAAGCGTCTCCTGATGGGAGTAGTCAGCTCCTGCCTTGATGCAGGGGGGGAAAAAAGGGACCTGAAATACGGCTGGTGAGACTGTTTCAAAGCCGATGCGAAGATCACAGGGTGGGCAGCTCAGTAGGTTGCCTGCTGCTCGAGCCCTCGTGCCCGTTGCCGTATGCCCCCGGTCCGTTTGCGTCGCCTCCTCTCGTCTCATCGACCTTCAGACAGCTGTTCGGCCAGATTGCCTGCCGTTTTTCCACATTATTTGCATTGGGTACAGCATGCGCGCATCCGCATCCTAATCATTTCTACCAGCTTCTGCTGGGTGACTTTGCCCTGGGAGGTCAGATGGAGGTCTGCTATGTGGCCAGCTCTACTGCAGATGGGGAGCAGGCTTGAAGGCACCATCCCTAAATAAACCCAACTAACATTTCTAGTGCCCAACCAAAGCTTGTAACATCCTGTCTGTAGGTTGGAAAAGTTGATGCATTTAAGGGAAGGGAGAATATGAGAAACTAACTCCCAGACCACCTCGGCTTCATCTCCCATCTTTACTTCTACCTGACTTTGACCCTGCTGTAAAAAAGTCAGCACCGCATATTCCTTCTCTCAGCCCTTTGCCCTCAGGGCACCTGGTGTCAGGCCAGTTGGACAAGACTGATGGATCAAGGCACGTTCAAGGTGTTAGTAGCCCGTGGCCCGTGAAATGGTTTTGCTATGGTGGAAAAGCTCTCAAAGGCATCGTGCAAATCTGCTCCTTTAGCAGGGTGAGTGGCTGTCTGACAGACGGAGGGTTTTATATGCCCTGGGAGCAGGCACTGTGGGTCTGGTGGAGTGACACCGATTCTGGCTTTTCTTCAAACAGCCTATTCATTTTAGCCCTATGTTCATGTAGCTTTACCTATGCCTTAAAAACCATCTGCCCTAAACTTTTCCTTGGTTTGGGAGATTTTTTTTCCTCAGGAGCTACTCACCCAGCCCATTTCTGGTCCTCCTTGTGCTGGCGTGGTTCTGCTGCTGCTTCAGATCTTGGTGCTTCTCCAACGCCAGTCCTTAGCCCAGCAGAGCTGGCTCTGCAGCCCTTGGAGAACATTTGGCAGCAGACAGGAGGAGATTGTGCTCTGACATTTTTAGGGAGTCCTGCCCAGCACCCCTCATGTTCAGCTGTGTAATCTGCCTGGTAGGCCACGTTGCACCCCCAGAACCTGCATCTTCTCCAGGTTGTAATCCACCTTGTGTTGTCATCTAGCATTGGAGCAGCATCCATCAGGAATTTTATAGCTAATGCATTTTATAGCAGCATTTGTAGTAAGATACTAAAAACTGTGGGTGTGGCCAGAGAGTCAGGCATAAGTATTTTTCTGATCACTTTTTCTTCAGCCTTAGCTGCCCTTTTGCAGAGAACATTGTATAAGGCTTCAGTATCTAAGTTATCAACATGCCAGGGTTAACATAGGACGTGTTTGTGTCTGGTTGGTCGTGCTGGAGGGTTGCACGGGAGGTGACAGCCCAGGCCAGGGGAGGTGTCTGCTGCCATGGGCCATGCTTGGTCCATACCTATGAGAGCTTTTGGATGGAAATGCAACTTCTTGTTGGTCACTTGAGTATGTGTATTGCCTTGTGGTTCTGCTGTGTTGGTGGGAGAGGTAACGTCTTGGCCTCTCCTTTGCTTCCATCTTGTGCGTCAATGTCTGTGGTGAACCGACCACATGATTTTTTTCTGCCTTATTTTGTGTTTGGACAGGGATACTAAGGTTGTTTATTCCTTATTTTAACCCAATTCTATCCTCATTATTGGTGATATGGAGTAGTCTCCTCTTGTACCTCGCTACTTTTGGTTTAGTCTTCCTGGTGCTTTGGGTAGCCACGTGTAACGTGCTGTTACTATTTGGTATTTCTCTCTGGCGAACAGCCCCCTCCGAGCTCCTTCCTACGAGATTTTTACAACAGTTTGAACCTTTCTTACTCATTTATTGCAAAATAAGGCACAAATGGCCTCTCTACCTTGTGCGACCATGCAGCTCAGCATTATTGCAGCTGGCTCACCATTTGACTCCTGGAGATGCTCAACGGGGAACTGGGTGCCGGAGCTGCTCCTGTTGAGCTATCAGGTGAAGGGTGGGGTGCTGGAGACAGGTCAGGAATGGGTCCCACTCCCATTTGTCCTCCTCCTCCTCCATGGGATGCATCTGTCTGCGTGTTTATTTTTGTCTCACATCTGCTGGCATCATAACAAAGATTTAATGATATGACACGGTTTTGTCACCAGTTCTTTTTTTCTGGAGTCAGTGAAGCTTCATCGCTGGGTGCTGGAGAGAGTCAAAAGCTTTAAAAATGACAAGATTTGGCGACTCATGTAGAAAACTCACCTGTTGGCCACAAGCACCTGTAGGCTGTTGTCTGTCTGCATTTCCTTTTTTTTTTTCCGGGCAGAATAGATATAATTTGCTATTTTTGCCTGTCGGTGAACTAAACACAACCACAATTAATCTTTGCTAAGGAAGAACAGCCAAGAGGAACATGCAGAAGGGTCCTCTAAGTGGGCCAAATGCTGAAAGACGCAAAAATAGAGTTCATCTTGAGCTGGCCTGCTGCAGAGCTCACCAGTCTCACCTCCCTGGGACGTGCCTGCTGCCTGTTATTTACCAGCAAACACAAACCCCAGCCAGCTCTGTTTATACAGATGTTTTGCTCCATTGTTTGGATGATGGGCCGCGTCTTTTGAGAAATAAAGACGTCAGCCTCCCACTGTGGAATAGCTTGAGCCTGTTTGACCCAAAAATGGCAAGAGGATTTTAAAGACATACTTCTTATGCTTTTTAAGGCAGACAGTCTGAAATTCCTCTGAGTCCTGCCTGGGCGTGAGCATTGAAAACGAGACCCCTATTCCTGGAGCACAGCGGGTAAGGGATGTCTGCATCCTGCAGCTGGTTTTGCCTTGCCAGAGGAGGTTTTTTGCTTGAATTTAAGCTGGAGGGAGAAAATATGCATTACCCAGAGCACTTCTTACACATGTGCATCCTTTGACCAGTGTGCTGTTGGGAATAAGAGCATGTATTTGGTAGTGAAATTTTACCACTGACCTGCATGCTTTGGGCAGTACCAGAGATTTTCCCTTCTGTGACCACGCTGTTCTGCTTCAAGCTCCTGCAACGTTCCTCCTGTTGCCTGGGAGCTCCCCTACTCCACTGTGCTTTGCTCCTGCACTCACTCTTATGCTTAGAGGTGCCCAGTGCCCACCCTGAGGTCCTGCCCTGGGACTTCTCCCAGCTCCTGGGGTGCTTTGGTGTAGATGCTCATGGCTGTTTCCCAGGACGGGCCAGATCTTTGTCCAGAGCTGGTACACTACCTGTATGGCTTTTGCTGTCCTGGCCAATGAAGGGACCTGGTCAGCAAAGCTGTAAAATAAGGACAAAAATACAGTAATCGCTAATTCAGAGCTCAGGCGGTGTCTGCAGGGGCTGGAGCTGACAGCACCAAAGCTGGTGACCTCCGCGTCCCTCCAGGCAGCTTCTCCTTTGGAAGGACAAGGAGATGAACTCTCTTCAAAGCCTGCTTTTGGGCTATTGTATGAAATACAATGCCGGGCAAATCAAGCTCTCCTCTTTCACAGCCAGCCGCACAGCCCCATAATCACGGGTGACCAGAGCGGATTTGCATGTTAAAAGAAGTGGCTAGGGGCACTTAAAAAGAAGAGGAAACATATTCATCAAGTCCCGCTTTATCCTTATGAATATTATTATTCCCGGGGGACAATATACCCCAGACATCATGGGTGCAACCCCGCATCCACTCTTTCACTGTCTCTCCCTTCCTCCCCCTGTTAATGGCTAATTTGTAATGATCTTCGGTTTGACATTGATACCTTGGTGGCTCTGGGGAAGGAATTTGAGAAGGCAGCTTGTTGGAATATGTGGACCGTGGTCAAAGGAGTGCCCTGGCAGCAGGAAGAGGAGGGCTGTGGGATGCTCTGGGGCTGGGTGGTTTCGGAGTGGCAGGTAGCCCAAAAGAGGGATGGGGAGATGCTCTAGTCCTATCTGAGAAGGTGTCTTGGAAGCGCCCTGAAAGAAAACACCCACCGCAGCCCCCATGAAGGGCTTCTCCACCTCAACACACCTTCTGAGCTGACAAAGTCCTGGTTCCTGAGCGTTCTAAATGCAGAAGCTAGAATCAGTGTGCTGTGTGGATGGCACAAAGTCAAGGACTTACATGGCAGCAGGGCAGATCTGGGTTAAGCGTGCCAGAAAATGAGCTGTTGGTAGGAAAAAGGGTGGCAAACTGCTGGGACAAATGGGCTGGGGAGGATGTGATGTCTCCATTGCTAGAAGGCTTTAAGGATGGGAATGATTTAGGTGTAGCATGGGGGCAAGTTGCTCTTTTGAGGTCCATTCTAGCTCTATCTTTTATGCTTTTATGATTGCTGATGATGAAAAAAACTTGAAGGTGCTTTAAAAAATAATCCCCAAGCCATGCTCTTTGAGGCTTTCTTTAGCAGCTTGATTTAGAGGGAGGAAAAAAAAAGAAAGCAAATGAAAAATCTAGGTGGGAGCTGCAACCTCTCACACCTCGGCAGAAGTGACACTGAAGTAAGGAAAGTGGAGTTTTGCTGGAGCCCAAGGCAAGCTTAGATGTCAGAGCATCCCTGCAATGCCTTGTGGCTGAATGCAAGGGCAGGGAGGTGTGAGGGACACACGTGGACAAGTGTCCCGGGCCTGGACTGGCCAATGTGAGTTGTGGGATGTGACCTGGATTCCCTGCTCTGCCTGAACAAGCTCACAGCAAATAATACCACGTGCCCTGAAGGCAAGTTTCTCCTGGCATGAGCCTTGCTGGGGGAAATTCAGATGCTTTGTTTCTTTTCTGGTGTCATCACCCAGTACTGAACTGGTTAAATCAGACCTCTAAGCGTGGAGCCCTGGTTTATCATGCTTTCTAGTGAAGGTGGTGGGCTGGGACAGCCTTGCTGAAGCCCTGGCCCTGGTTCACTGCAAACTTTGTGGTTTCCGAAAAACCTGAAAATGGCTTGTTTATTGCTTAGCTTTGGAGAAGGATTTGCAGGAGAAACTCTGCTTGGAAGCAGCACCCCATCTTCTAAGCTCTGCCTCCTTTTCACCTCCTCAGCACTTCATGATACTTGTCTATGAGCTGAGGGCAAACAATTGAATACGGATGAAGTTAACAATAAAATGCAGAAGCCTGGGAAGAGGTTTGCAGGAATAATCCGTATTGGCCGTAACCAGCTGCCGGCACATCTCACTTTTAACCTTTGCTGTCTCCCTTTCAAGTCTTAGCTCTTCAGCAACCCTTCAACGTGGCTGTGAACGCGTTGCAAACGTTTGGACTTGTCCAGGCGGTCACGATCTGTGTGTACCTGCAGCCTGGGTCCCCAGCAAAGCCTTTTTGCTTGTGGTCTGCGCTTCTGCCTTTAGAGAGACAAGAATATGCATTTAAGATTTGCATAGGAACATGCAGCTGTTCCACCAAAAATGGATAATTGTTCTCCCTGCTGTGAAGTTAAACAATAAGAAGTGCCAAACTGCATTTGCCATTGCTGATTTTGTGCACTCAGCTGCATATTTTATGCATGTAGATTAGTTCCAGATTTATGACGATTTAACTGTTAATGCCTGCGTTAATCGGGCCAGGTTGTAGTTGCCGTGGAAACCATAACTTTGAATTTTACGTAAAGTTCTGTGTTGCATTTAATGCTCTTTTTTTTTTTTTCTTTTGGAGGCCGTCTTGTATTTAATGCCTTCTGCTGAAAACGGAAAGGGAATCAGCGTTGAAAATAAAAGTGCCTTTGGGCAGAAAACAAGTTTCATCAAAGAGAGTAATTTTTCGGCAAAGTTGTGATGTCTGGGAAAATAAGGGTTTGTGATAGAGTGCCATCTTGACCACAGCTGTATGACTGTTATTATAAGTGTGTAACAACTATTATAGCTGCTGCAATACTGTAATAAAGAAAACAGCTGTATAACTTATAAGTGCCCTGGAAATATAGGACTGAAGTTCTTGGGTCTCTAGCTATCCCTTCTGGTGGGCAAAGGAAATTGCTGCTGTGCGTTTGATGGGAAAATAGGCTGGCGCACAATTGTACCAATAGATTATTTTTTATTTTCTTTCCAGAATACACCGGTGGGCACTCCGATTTTCATCGTGAATGCCACAGATCCGGACCAGGGGGCAGGAGGCAGCGTGCTTTACTCCTTCCAGCCGCCTTCCAATTTCTTTGCCATCGACAGCGGCCGTGGCATCGTGTCGGTGATACGGGAGCTGGACTATGAAGTGACTCAGGCGTACCAGCTCCAGGTGAACGCAACGGTGAGTCTTACCCTGGCTAATGCAGGGGAGGAGGCGTTTTCTGACGGGACCGGAGTGTGGAAGGACCTGCTGCTTACTTATTTTGTTTCCCTGCTCTGGCATCTTCTTGGTCACATCCAGCATTTTCCAGTTAGAAAGGTATTTAGCAACACGGTGACTGGGTAG
Source organism: Eurystomus gularis (assembly GCA_013400335.1). Classification (NCBI taxonomy): domain Eukaryota; kingdom Metazoa; phylum Chordata; class Aves; order Coraciiformes; family Coraciidae; genus Eurystomus; species Eurystomus gularis. The sequence continues at coordinate 387,585 of VZZY01023295.1, read as the reverse complement.
TTTGAAATCACAGAGGTTCCCTTGGTGAAGAAAGTCGGTACAGGGCATATGGACCATTCTGGTCTCGTTCCTCATTAGGGCTCATAACAGGTGGATTCACCTGTATTGAACCCCCTGAGCCTCATTTAGCAAAAGCAGAGTTCAGACATCGGGATTTAACATTATGGTGGACAGAAGAGGAGAAACCAAGGTCCTAATTGCACTTAATACCACAGTACTGGGAGGGGACCCCTCGGAGATGTATGGCCAGGTGACCACCATGGAAAATTCATGCCCCACCTGAAAGGGAAAATTCTTTCCTGGTGTCAAATCTGGCAAGAGCTCCATAGGGAGCGTGTGAATGAGGAGCACCACAAAAGCAGGCACTCTGGATGATGTCTCCTTTCCCATATCAGATGCAACAGAGGAAGGTGAGATTCAGCCCTATGATACATCTCACCAGCTCTGCATTCAGAAGAAGGGGGGGAACCCTTCCCAGCCCCTCCAGGCAGCTGGCTAGAGCTCTTGAAGCATGTGATTTAATCAAGATCATTGTCTTGATGCAGAACCACAAATGTCACAAGGAGGTGGAGGGCTGCTTTGCTCTCCACGGCCACAGAGGCTGGGCATTCACAGACTGCAGGGCCACAGGCAAACAGCTCAACCTTTCAGCCCAATCCTTACGTGTTTTGAGGCCGTGGAATTTTCCCCAAGAGCTTATTTTTTCTGAAACGTACACAATTTTATTTTAAATACTCTAGTGATAGGAGGACCTGCCTGTCTCTGTCCCAGGATGTGTTATTGAACTACCTATTGGGTTACAAAACATAGGATCAAGCACAAGCCCTGATGGAAAAGTGCCTTTCTTCCACATGTCCAGTTCTGGTTTCCTCAAGGACGCAAGGATGGTGTCAATCACACCTTCAAGAATGCCATCTTCGTCCATCCAGCTACATATAGCCCCATATCCATGGTGTAGTTACTAGCAAAGATAAAATGGAGGCATATCTGGTACTTGCTACCTAATACGCTCCTGGCTTCTAGTGATTTCCAGCTCAAGGAGTTCAAAGACTTAAATATTAAGTCTCTGAACCTGCCTTGATTGCAGCTGTGGGAATAACTTCTCGGCTTGGTCACAGGGTGCCAGTAATTTCTAGCAGAAAGGCAATAAGAAACCCCAGGGCAAAGCTCAGCCTGGGAAGGAGGATGAGAGTTGCATCAGCATAGAAGGAGCTGGAAGAGCAAATGCAACCTCTTGTCTTCCTGATGAGGAGTTTTCATGCTCCGGAGTGGGAACCAGGGTGATGGTGAATTTAGGGTGGCTGCAAGGGCTACAAGAAGAGCTGTGGAGCCTTGGTTCAAGGCAGGAACCATTTCATCCCAGAGACGTTGGCAGCAAGGACAGAAAGAGCCTGGGAAGGGCAGCCTGAGAGACGGTTGGCGAGGAAACATGAAATGCACTTGCTTTTTCAGTGCTATCTGTAATACTTAAACCAAAATTTAAGAGGTGAAGGGGAGGAGAAAAAAACATTAGCTGAAGAAACGAAAGGCTTCAACCTGATAAGGCTCACAGCAGAGTGCAAGTCAGAAATAAGCATCCATCCAGGCCGTAAATGCTGAGGCCTGCAGGTTAAGAGGATAATGTACAAGCTGTGTTGTTGAATATGGTTTAAATTAACATTAATCTTCTGGCAATCAGTCCTTGCCAATGTTCAGAGCTGTTTTGCAGAAGTGTGCGGTAACCTCTAATGGTTGCCTTTCACCATCGTGCTTGATTAAGGGGGTAAGGAGAGATTTCTTCCCTTCCCTTCATGCATTATCTGCTTCGCTCCTGCCTTTCTAGCAAAGGGCTGTGGGCATTTGGGTCACTTTTGAGCACCCATGGGACAAGGCTCCAGCAAGAGAACTGCTGGCAGAAGGGTGCTGCCAGGACAAGCTACTGTTGTGTTGGCTGCTGGAAGAAGGGTCTTGCTCTGGGAGAGTTCTTGTGGCTCCACCCTGACGGGTTGTGATGTGATGTGAGGGAGAAAATATCCTTTGTCCCCAGTTTAAAGCTAGTGCATTAACTTAACCCACCTTCTTAAACCTCTCCCTGGGTTTGCAAAGTAAAAGTTAGCAGCAACTGGAAACAAAATGGGATATGAAAAATAGGATCTTCCCAGTTTATGGTATCACCCCAGAGCAGAAATCAGAAAAGGGATTTATCTGAGGTATTTAAAAGCCATGTAGATGTGGTGCTGAGGGATGTAGTTTAGTGGTAGACTTGGCAGTGCTGGGTTAACAGTTGGACTTGATGATCTTAAAGGTCTTTTCCAACCAAAACGATTCTATGATTCTCCTGCTTGGAGCACTGAAGTGTTCAAGGACCACCACTGCTCGCTACTGTGTGCTCGTGACCTGCTTCTCAGAGCAGGAAGGATGGCTTCTCACCTCTCTCCAGCTGCGAAAGCAGCTTGGCTTGCATCAAAGGCAGCTCCTGGTTGCCCCAATCCTGCCAGTCCCCATGCAAGGCGGGAGGGAGAGGTTTGCAGTTTATCAGAGCCAAAACCATTAGCCCTGTAGAAAGGAGGTTGATACTGTGAGGATGTGTCCTGCGGTTCAGGTTTCCATTCAGTCTTCTGTGCATGAGCTGAAGCATCCTACGAAACCAGAAGCAGCCCTTGGTGTACGTACCTTCTGCCAAAGCTCAGAGCAGTGAATACAGAAAAGGATAAAGCTGCATCTGCAACGCAGCCCGCGGGGTTGTGAAGAGCAGCGGAAACATGAGGGAGCTTGGGGGGCTTTGTCATGTTCCAGCCGATGGAGCCCAAGCTGTGCGGAGGCATCAGCGCTGCGAGGTGTGAGATGCTCTGCTGTGATGTGCTGCTAGGAAAGTCTGCTGGCAACCACACCTGGGTCTCCTGGTGTGGAGGTGCCCTAGGGTGTATCTGCATTAGGAAGGAATTTATATTTTGAACTGTTCATTGAACAGTGTTGCTTCTTTTCCAATCAAAATGTGATGAAAAAACTAAATTGGTGCTTGCGGTATTTTAAAAGGCTAATGCTGGAATGAAATGTGTATTGTATTTCAGCTTAGGGGGAGGCACAGTGGACAATAATTCCAGCAGGTAGCTTGAAAAAGAGATGATTGCCTGGGCTATTCAGAAATTTTGACCCAGCTACTATGGTGAAAGACTTAATACTGTTGAATAATTCCATTTTTCTGATAGAAATTCTTTCTCTACCCCCCACCAACCTTTGTTTTTTCAAGGACCAAGATAAAAATAAGCCATTGTCCACTCTGGCCAACCTGGCAATCACCATCACAGATGTGCAGGACATGGACCCCATCTTCATCAACCTGCCCTACAGCACGAACATCTATGAGAACTCACCTCCGGTAAGGGCTGCTGCTTCGCTCTGACGTGTGTGACTGCGGTGTTGTGCTGGGGGCTGAGGGAAGAGGGGACAAAAAGCACAAAGTATCCCAAAAGAGCTGGAGGAGAACCTCCACCTCACAGAGATATTTGTCCTTCCTTCCATCCGTCACATGGTTGCATGGCTCTGCCCCGAGGTTTGCAGCTTGGGTGCAGAGAGGAGCTTTGTTTCTGTGCTGAAGTGCAGATGTGCTGAATTGTGAGATCCAAATGGCATCTAAAGAGAGGCAAAACCTTTTTCTTCCTGAAACAATGTGTTTCAAGCCAGCTCTGAAATATTTTGCCCTTTTTTGAAAAAGAGTCTATAAGCAAGGAGGTTTGGGAAGCCTGAAACCCTAAGAAAACCTTTCCTAAACTTTTTTCTTAGATTTTAAAACGGCTTTCCATTGTTCTTAGCACACAGTCCCCTTGTTTCCTCCCCGCAACGTATATGCATGCCATTTCTGATCGAAAACTTGAAGAAAAACTGAAACATTCTTGAAATGAGGCAGTTTTGAAAATGCCAGAATCATCAGCCGTTTCAGCACTCCGAGCATTTTCCCCCAGGATTTGCCAAATTGATCCAATCATTTTAGTTCTTCTGGAACTCGATTTGTCAGCAAACTCGCTGTTTGTGGAAAACATCTCTCAGTCCCTAAATACAGCAGGGCTTTTTTAGCCCCACAGCAGATGATGGGGAGTGTGGCTAGCAGCTTTAGCTTTGGGACCTGTTTGCTCCCAGCAAGGGTGGCCAGGACCTTCAGCCCAAGCAGCAGCTCTACTCAGCAGCAGCCACCTTCCCAAGGCACATCTGTGCATCCCATTGCTTTGCCTATAGGGCAAATATTTTTGTATGTTGATAGAAAAACCTTCCGTCCTAAAATCGTGGTATGGTAGGCATCCATACCACACATGCATCCCATAACGTCTCTGGTGCACTGGATCTGAAATGTCTGATGGCTCAGTTCATTCAGTGGAAGTGGGAACTCCATCTTGCTTCCGTTTATGTCTTTTTATTCACTTTGAAGCAAAGTGCTGGCTCTGACAGCATGGAGAGTGCTGGATCAATAGGGTTGAGTCCTACTGTCACAAATCCTGGGGTCAGACAGCACATTGCCTGTCTGCCAGCCTGAGGATGGCCAAAACTGGCTTCATGAATTACGTCCATGAAATGAAAGTTTCAGTGCATTTCAATGTTGTTGAGATTAAGGAGTATTTATGTGGTAGGCAGGATGAGCTGCAGGGAAAAAATATCACCCTTAAAAGGGGGGAAAAAGCCTTGGGTGAAATTATAGAAATGGAGATCCTACAAGTGTCAAAAATTATAGACTGCATCACCTTCATGGAATGACCTCATGTCCAGGAAAGGGGATCTGTATCAAAGTAATGAGGCTGGAGGTCAGTGATCTCTTTGTGGTGATACACCGACCTGTGTCACAGTTATTCCCAGAATGTTTGCGATAGGCAAAGCAGCAAATAATCACTGTATAACATGAAATGGGGAATGCATGAAGGAGTGCTCACCAAACTGTCAGCGGTTTTCTGGTGGTCTTGGAGATTTTAATTCCTCTTGGTCCCATGTAACATCTCCAAAGGCATTGAGATATGCAAGATGGATAGGTGCCACCAGAGACGTGGTGAAGAAGACAACTGCTGAATGTGGGTGATACTTGGAGTGGTATTGCTCTCTAGCTTGGACTCAAAGTCCTGTCCTTCCTGGGAGAAATCTCTGCTGCTGAAACAAGGACATGGTTTGCTATGGCAAGCCTGGGTTTTAACACGTGCATTTTCATATCTCCATGTGGAGTCTTCTCATTAGCATTGCCCTCCCACCCAAAGGAGCCAGCTGCATATGCCAAGTGGAAACTGTCACCCTGCAGAACAGCTTGGTTACAGAAAGGATAACAGCATGTTCAGGTGAGGAGTCTGGGCTTGGCCAACACCTGTCAAACCCAGGCTGCAAGCTTCCAGGTCAAGCCAACAGGCCGCAGTGCGGTTTTGGGGGATGTTTGTCCTTGCATCAGGCTCAGCAGGTCAAAACATGCTCAAGACATCTCACCCCAGCCCCAAATCTACAGAGTGGAGACTTGCTGCTGCTCTACACACCCACTCTCCGTCTCTCTTGCCTCTCTTTTTATCTGCAGTGCACAGCATGTCTGTGCTCCTCTATCAATGTATCAGGCGAGAACACCTCATCTAAAGTGTATACATTACCTAATAAAATCCTTCTTATTTGGGATTATTGCATCAAATTTTAATTTCCTCACTCGAGTAACAGCATGTCAGCCTGCCCGTCAGTGAAGAGCCGATAGAAGGTGAAAAGAGTGGATAAACTGCAGCAAATTACCGCAAACAGATCTCTATCAGCCCTTTGACTGGAATTGACTGGAATTAAGAAGTGAGAAATAGGAATTTTTTTTTTTTTTTTTTCAGCTTTCTGAAGCACTCCCCCCTCCTTCTTCTCCTGCTGCAATGCTGGGCTGCGCTTTGCTTTTCAAGTCCCTAATCCTGTAAGAGAAGAAGAAGAATGGGTGGAAGGGTGTGAGAGGGGAGAGAAGTGCCATTGTTGCTCCTATTTTTCTCAGCCTGGGATCTGGTAGTGTAATTTAGAAGCGGTTTGGGTACATGCTTATTTGGACACTGAGAAGAAAGAAATTTCTTACTGGGTAAAGGAGGAGGATGCAGAGGGGAGAGACTTTGCTGTCCCTGGAGGTGCTGTATCTTCTTTCTTGACACTGTTTATCATACCGATGTGCCTCAGAGACCTCTCCCAGGGCACCTGAGTGCACCAAAGCTGTCTGCAGCTGTGGCAAAGCTTGGCAACGTTGTGTTTTTCATTCTCAGAGTCCTTTTGGGTGCCCATCCTCACGGTGCCTGTTGGCTGGAATAGCATCTTTTATGTTCTCGAGCCAGGTTGATTGGGGCTGGAGGAGCAGAGCCATTTCTCCTTGCAGAGGTGCTGTTGGTCTGATAAGCCCCTGCTTCTGTACCTCAGCTGGTGCGTGGTCCAGCAGCTTCACTTTGGGGGGTGAAAGAGGAGGAATCCACTTGCTAAGAGGTAAGCTAAGGCCTAGGAAAGTGTGCTTTATCCCACAGGGAGTCATGCAAAGGCAGGAGGGGGAGCAAACCCCATTGGCACTTGGTCCCAAGACCAGCAGTTGCATTCCCTTGCAATAACGTGGTACAGATACATGTCAAATATCATTAAAACAGTGTTAATTCTTCTGCACTATCCCCCTCCTCCTCCAAAACTCCTTGGGTTGAAGAAATAATGTAGAATCAGTGCTATTTTTGCCCTAGAGTCTCAATAGCTCCAAGTTAATTCTTTCTTACAATATTTCCAGCCCATCAGTGTGAACACTTTATTAAAAGCTCAGGCTTTTATTAAAAAAGGATTGATTTACCCCTGCCCCTCTACAGAAAACCCTCAGATTTTGGTTGGATAATATGCCGTTCTTTATTTTCTTTGCCTTTTTTAAAGCATAGGCTTTTCCAGATTATTACTTTTCTAAACCTTCTTCCTCCTTCCCTAGAGGGAGAGAGTTATTCTGTTCTGGTGCTTTGGTCTGTACTCTCCAGCTGAGTCCTTTTTTAGCAGCCGCTGTTGTCTGTAGTAGGCAGACAAATTGTTGCTTGTTTTAAGAAGTGTCAGGAATATTTAGGAGTTTCCAAGAGCCACATGTTCACGCTACAAATTGAGAGGTCAATCTTTGCCATCATTGTATGGCTGCGATCAAGGGTGTGTTTTGGTTTGGGATGTTTTCTCATTTCTAGTCTCTTCTCTCTGTTATCACTGCTGGTATGGTGGGCAAGACGCTTCATGAGCACGACAGGTACCAAGAGATGAGTATAGCCTGTAAGTAGCATCACATTTTGCATCACATCTTCTCACTCCAACCCGTGCTGAACGGGAATACTCCTTCCTGTTGACTGTGCTGAGCAATCGTGCTCCAAGGCTGTCTTCATCAGTTGTTACCACTCACTACAAAACCAGTAATCGCCATCAGAGACGTGGGTAACCATTATGCCTATCCTGTGATGCTTGTTCAGTCTCTTCCCCAGAAGGATGAAGACTGATCCTAAGTGTTGTGTGGACGCTTGGGGAGGAATTGTCCATTCCCAGGAGCTGGGATCTGCCAGTCTGGTGAATGTTGAAAGACTCTTGTGAAGGAGCTGGCAGGAAGCATGGAAACCAGGTGGGATGCAAAGAGATGCCCAGGTCCCTGCCCTTGCCATGGTTCCAGGAGACAACATCCATGAATGGTAGGGAACTCAGCTCCTCTCCAACATGTTTCTCGGTCACTGGTGAAGTGTGGCCCATCCCCAGCAGAGGCTGGTGAAGGGGCTTGTGGAGAAGGAGCAACACATAAGGCTGCAAGGAGAAGAGGAGGATACCCAGTGTCAAAAAACAGAGTGGAAGCCATCACCACAGGCTTGCCAAGGACCAGGTGAACCCTAGTGTGCTCTCTAGCAGCCCTCATTCTTGTGATCAGATGTCTGCATAATTTCTTACCTACGGATATCTCTATGGCATGCACTGCTGAGATATCTGAGTGAGATTTCCTCCTCCTCCCCTCCCAGACTTTCCTGACTGCCCTCATCCTTTTATCTCTCCCAACAGCCCTTCCCCTTGGCTCCTACGGGAGGGACCTTTCCTGCAGACAAAGAGGCCGCAGCGTCTGCGGGCCCCCATTTGCTATTCCTCGGCCATCGCCGGAGCCCTGCCTGCTCCTGCAGCTGCCTTCCCTTTGCGATGAGCTGCGCGGCAGGCGACACTTATCATTCTGTGCTGCTCCCTCGCTTTTTGACAGGCGGTGAGCAAGCTGTCAGGTGGACTGAGTGCCTTCACCCACCACCCCTGCCACGGAGGAGCTCTCGTTTTGCCAGGGAGTGGTGGGGGGCTCATGCCTGCCCTAGGGGGATGGCAGATTGAAACAGAATATGGTGAATTTCAAGCCTCTCCTTTTTTTCCCCCTCTCTGTTTTGCCTTGCCTTCCTTTCTACATCTCTCGTTCCTCTTTCCTGCTCCTTTCCCACTTTTCCTGTGGTTTTTTTTAATCTATTCTTGCTCCTTTGGAGAGCACAGTTATTGTCAGTGATTTAGAGGCTCTCCAGTGGCTGCTGAGCCTCCCCAGCTGAGCGCTGCTCAAAGGCCAGTGGCCTGGGATTTATGGCTAATGTTCTCGGTTAATAACTTGGATTTACTTAAGGAGTCTATTGAAATGCCTCCAGAGATCAGGGAATGGACAACCTACCTGGCCCCAGGAGCCTTCTTTACAGCTGGCAGCAGCAACGCATCTCCACTGAGCCCACAGGGGCATGGCTCTGAAAGCTGGGGAAGATGGCAAGTCACCTCTCTCCACCCCTGCTGTTTCTGCAACAGCTTTCCCTTTGGCCTTCAAGTGATGGATGGCAGGGCAAACACAACGCTGCTGTCCTGCTACACTCCCTCGTTAGATATGCAAATGCCTCTCTTGACATTTCCTTTGAGGGCACCAAAGAAAAAGTTTTTTGAAAAAGGGGCTTCTTTTCCCACTGTTAATAAACCAATGAAAACAAAAACAGCCGAGCTGTAAATTTTTTCACACCACATTAATTATGTGCGTGTGCCTGTGTTTGTATTCACATGGGCTCGCTGCAGTGCGGCGGGGGAAGTACGGCTTATGGGGTTGACATAAGGGCATGATATTTTTATTTAAAAACCAGAATTTGGGGTCACTTTATGTTCTTCATTGTTTTTTTGGGGATGCTCAACCTCATGGACCTTTCTGCTGGGCTATAAAAAACAGGATGGAGGATGAGGTGGGTGAGCTGGCAGTTGCAGAATCTCTTGCCTGTGGGCAATCCCCTGTTCTCAGCATCTGTCCAACTCTTCTCCTTCTTAAAGGTTGCAGTTAGAATCTCTGCAGCTCTCTTAGTTATGCAGCTGGATGCCAATGGCCAGCACGAGCATCCCTCGTCACCTGGGGTGCCTCATTTGAAGAACACAAGGGGACAAGAAGACCAGTTGAAACTGGGAAGCCAGTAGTAGATAAAACTGGTGTAGCAAACCAGGGCTGAAGGTCATGGTGAGAGGGAATTGTTGCCTTTGGTTCTTGAGGGACTGCAGAATGAAAATGTTTGTGGCAGACAAGCATGTGCTTTTGCCTGAGCCTGTGCAGCTGTGATGCTGCAAGGAGCCATGTGTTGGCTTTGCCAGTGCTGCACCTTCAGCTCCTCCTTCCTCTTCCTCCTCAAGTGCTGATAGCTGTGCTTACCACGCTGACCTCAGCCTGGAGAAGAGAAGGCTCTGAGGAGACCTTCTTGAGGCCTTTCAGTACTTAAAGGGGGCCTATAAGAAAGATGTGGACTATTTTTTTTTCAGCAGGGCCTGTTGCAACAGGACAAGGGGCGATGGTTTTAAACTAGAAGAGGGGAGATTTACATTAGAGAGAAGGAAGAAATTCTTTACACTGAGGGTAGTGAGACCCTGTCCCAGGTTGCCCAGAGAGGTGGTCGATGCCCCATCCCTGGAACCATTCCAGGTGAGGTTGGCCGAGGCTCTGAGCAACCTGCTCGAGTTGAAGCTGTCCCTGCTCACTGCAGGAGGTTGGACTAGATGGCCTTTAAAGGTCCCTTCCAACCCAAAGCGTTCTGTCATTCCTGGCAGTGCTGAGTTAAGGGTTGGACTTGATGATCTTAAAGGTCTTTCCCAATCTAAATGATTCTGTAATCTTGCTTCAAATCCTCCTCCTCTGGGCAGGGGATGAGCAGCATGGGGAATGAGGCTGGTAGGGTTCTCTCCAATCCCTGTGGACACTTGTCCTGGTACAGGCCTGTTGTGGAGTTAAGATCAGCCTGCTCTGTGATTCAATTAGAGGAAGTGTCTTCTTAGTCATGCCCTCAGCATCATCAGGTAAATCCTGGGGTGAGATAGCAGACTTTTGCAGCTTGCGCAAAGAGTGATGAGTGGTGAGCCTGAACAGCCCCAAGAACCAAGTAATAGGACTTTTCTGTGACATGCCTTGTCCTTGGACAGGTTTTCCTAAGCAGGTGGCCTGTGGCAAGACGTGCAATGCCTTAGCAGGGAGCCCCAGCAGTGCTCAGCTTGGATGGCTGTAACACGTCTCCTCTTCCTCCCCAGGGTACCACCGTGCGCATGATAACAGCAATCGACCAGGACAAGGGCCGTCCCCGGGGCATCGGCTACACTATCGTCTCGGGTAAGTAGCAGGGGGACATGGTGGGGAGCCCAGTGGGGATGGAGAAGGTGGCCCTGAAATAAGTCTTTGTGCATCTCATGCCTGGGAAATTGTATTTGGCCAATTTTCTCCTTGACTCTTTTGATCCTGCGTCACTAATGACCATAGCCTACTGCTACGACTAAAAGCTTTTATCCCTCTGGAAAGTTTTCTTTGCTTTCAGTGCTGTTGGAGCACATCGTTTGTGGCATCTCCCTTTCCTCAAGCAGCAGACGTTATTTCTAACAAATTTAAAGATATCTCCTAGCAAAACCTGTCAGTCCTAACGTTGAGCCATTAACAGCTCTGCTTCATGCCATGGAGGAGACCTGCAAAGAACTGGGCATAAAACTCTTGCTGGTGTTGCGGTGGCTAGTGTTTAGGGAGAGAATAGGACTGATTATGGGCTGAAAAGCTTCTGACAGGTTCCATGATGTTTCCCAAAAGCCTCTGTGTCGAGGGCTGGCCTCCCAAAGCATTGCTTGGAGCCTCACAAGCTGGGAGGCAGAGGGATGGACCTGCAAGGGTGCAGGACTAGAGAACGGAGCTTAATTAGAGTGGTGGAGGGTTTCTGCCTTCTGAGAGCCACATGGATTAATCTTGCCTTTGCAGACTGGCTCTGAAGCCTGAGGAACCCTTCCTTGTGTGCATGGGTAGCTTGCTGAAACTGCTGTCACTGGGCAGTTCTTGAATCCTTTGGGACTGTAGCTTGGGGACTTCTCTTTGGGGGAACGTCCGCCAGGTTGGTTTGACTGACTGTGAGAAAAAAATGACTGTTTCAGGTTACAAGAGAATTAATTTTTAAAGGAAGGTCTGTCTGAGGTGTCCAGTGCTGGGCCCTACTCACCATGCTGTTGGTTTGGGAGAGGTTGCAGCCCCACAAGCTCTTTTTTCAATCTCTTCTGATGTCAAAGGAGCCAGGGGCAAGGCAGTCTGGGCAAGTGTTTTCAAATAAAACATAGCTGCATTTGGAAAGGCCAATTTTTGGAGCTGGATCCATCTCATTTAAGATAGCTGGAGGTTAGTGGGCCTCTGCCATATCCAAGGGAGGCATTGATGCTCACTGGACTACATTCAGATGTTGCTTTGGTGGGATTATGCTTCAGGGACAGACAGACTAACTCGGGTTAACCCAGGAACAAGGGTCCAGCTTGGTGGGGCTTGGTTGTAACTTTATTTCTGGCGTTGCTTTTGAGGGGGATCTTCAAAGCAAGAAATGGCAGCAGTGCCTCCTCTCTCCGCTGTACCATGTGCTCTGAGAGCTGGCTGGCAGCTCCTTTCAGCTACATGTGCAGAAATGATTTCCCAGTTTCTCTTCCTCAAAGCCCAACCATTTCAAATGCTCTTTTAATCATCCTCTAGGGTCAAGGTGATTTCACCCTGACTTTCAAGTCCGCTGATCCTGACTGCAAGTATCCAGGTCAGTCTGCCTTTGAAGAAGCAAGGATTATTTATTCCTCTAATTCCCTCTGCAATTTATTCTGACATTGCCCTGGCATGAATCAAATGAGAGATTCCCTCAGATTGTGTGCATCAACCGGTCAAAGTGCAGCAGGGACTTTCTTTTGGCTGATGTGGGCCCCTTCTCACTGGACTGAAACCTCAAACTAATTTTGCAGAGGACGCTGAACTACTGTGAGGATGGTAAAAGCCTTCATCTTACAGAAGCTTCACCCAGCTCAAAGCCTGAAGATGGTCAGCAGCTGGGAAACCACCCTCGTCCTGTTCATACACCCTTCTTTGGGCATCTACTGATGGCCATGGATCCTTTTTCTCACTTAGTATGAGTTATGTTTTAGGTATCTAATTTTCCCTTGTCAGCACCAGTGCAGTGCAAACAGCTCTGGGTTTTCAAGAGCCTTTATTTGATGGCTTAAACCTACAGAAGGAACCGTGCAGACTATAGAGGATTCATTTGCCAAATGCACCCATGTGCTCATGGGCTTTCTGCTCATCTGATGATCGCAGCTGCTCTACTGAATCAAGGAAACAAAAGCTCAGACCCTGGATTTTTACCTGGAATGTTCACACATGCTCTTATTTTCATGTCTATCATTGGTTTTCCTGTGAAATAGCCACACAGTCTCTTTGCAAGTGTCCCCTGCTCAGTGCCAGGGTAGCCATCAGCCTGGATGGATGGAAGGATGGTGGAAGGGAGCCAGGCATGTTCCGGGAGCCTGGTGGCAGCAGGGTGCAGTGTGACAGGCAGGCAGATCAGCGCAAACAGCCTCGCATCTCCTTGCATGTGCCAAGAGCTTAATCCCTGCTCCTGGTCGTGCCTGGCAGGGGGCAGCTCTCATATCGGAGAATCAGGCAGAACACATCAAAGAGTGATTAAACTGCTTTGCATTATTTATTTTTTTGCTCAAATATGAAAATTGGAGAGTGTTTTCATAACTGGCCAGGAGACCTTCTCCAGCCAGCACTAAGGTCTTGCAGAGCGGTGGTGCTGGGAAGGATCAGCCCATGGACGGACCAAGGGATGACTGCAGACACTCGCTATCACCTGCTGCTTTCTCCTCATCCTCACCTCACCTTTGGCTTAAGGCTGAGGTTTCCAAAATCCCTGAAGCCAGGCTTCAGGGTGCTCTGATCCCACTTTGAGTTGAGTTTGTTACGAGAGCCAGATTTCACCAGCTCCGTCCAGCATTCAGCTGCCAGACTGGGGATGAGGGCAATAAAAACATGGCCATGGGGCAAACAATTATTTTCCTGAAGTCAGTAAGGGTGTGAGTGCTTCCCCCTGCTCAAGGCATTCTCTTATGCTTTCCATGATTTTCTGTTTGCTTCTGAAAGGTGTTACCTTCTGATGTCTAAAAGTCCAGACATGGGATGTGGCAGCTAGCACTCCTCCAAAATCCTGCTCACCCCAGGCAAGCATTTTTTGGTTTTTTGGCAGGCAGGTGAAGCCTAATTAATTTCTCATTATACTCAATCACAATGGAAAAGGTCAGCAAGTAGGTTTTTTACCTGAGCTGGTAAAATTTTATGGCAATTTTGCAAATAAAAATGGCTTAACATATGGGACTGGGGAAGCAAATTAAATTAGAAACCAACCGTAAGCAAAAGTGAAAATGGTCAGTGGATGTAGTAATTATACCTGGCTCTTCAGCTCACTTGCATGAGGGCAGGTGGTGGTGATGCTGCTCCTGTTTCACAGCAGGGATGGATGATGCCTCTCCCCACCTCTCTCAGGTCTTGGAGCACAGGGTTTGCATGTGGCTGGTCTGATTTTACTGGTGGGGGTTAAATAGACAGCAGTGAGAGAGCTGAAAAGCAACCTTGCTGTTTATCATTCCTTCAGCGTTAATATCTAAAGCATTGGTATGATCTGGAGGCAGGATATAAAAATTAATTTGGAATTGCTGGTGTCCTATTCAGCCACATCCCTTGGGTAGCTGTGCCTTGGGATATACTGCAGCAGCTCTTATTTATATGGTTATCTCCAGCACAAGGTCCTCCTGTGACAGGAAAACAGTAAACCTAAAAGATTAACCATAACCACATAAAATAAGACATAAGTTCTAACTTTATGCCACCAGGTTACAAAGCTGGTAAGCTGGAAATGATGGAGGAGCGCTGATCTAGCTGTGGCTGTGGCTCCTTGTCCTGCCTGCACTGGGAATCATTTCCATATCCTATAGGGAAAAGCCATTCCTCTGTTCCTCCCCCTTCCTTCCAGTCTTTTAACCCCAGGAAAGCATGCACCTTTTTGCCCTGTGCTTTGCAAGGAGTGGGATCACCACACTGCAGAAGGCCATGTGAAAAAGAAATCCAAATTGAGACCTCACAATTCAAGGCCCTTGTCTCATCAGGCTTGAATCCTGGGTTCAGTTTTGGGCCCATCACTCCAAGAAAGACATTCAGCCACTGGAGCATGTCCAGAGAAGGGCAACGAAGCTGGTGAGGGGTCTAGAGCACAGGTCTTGTGAGGAGTGGCTGAGGGACCTGGGGTTGTTGACCCTGGAGAAAAGGAGGCTCAGGGGAGACCTTCTCACTCTCAACAACTCCCTGAAAGGAGGTTGGAGCCAGGTGGGCTCTCCTTGGTCTCTCCTCCCAAGGAACAAGTGATACAACAATAGGAAATGGCCTCAAGTTGTGCTAGGGGAGGTTTAGGTTGACATGAGGAGAAATGCCTTCCCCACAAGGGCTGTAAAGTCCCTGTCCCTGCTGCCCAGGGCACTGGTGGAGTCCCCACGTGTGGAAGGGTTTAAAAGCTGTGAAGATGTGGTGCTGAGGGACATGGTTTAGCACTTGATGCTGCTGAATTAACAGTTGGACTCAGTGATCTTAAAGGTCTTTTTGAACCTAAAGGATGCTATGATTCTGTGGTTTTATGACAGGCTGGTCAGTGCTGGGGCTCCCATTGCTCCCATGGGTGTTTCTGCTGCATTTCCCAGGTGAAAAGGAGGATGCAGGCAGCCAGCAGCTGATGCCCTGCAAAAACCCTCCCTCCCTGTTTCCCAGCTGCTTTGACAGGTTGGAGATGCTCAGCCGCTGAGGTCAGGGCTCTGTTTGAAGGACAGATAATTAATCCAGCAAAGTAATCCACAGTTCCTTTTTGGCAGATTTATGGAGATAGCCTCTGTACTGGGGACTCTGCCTCATCATCTTTCATTTCCCAGGCAAAGCGAGTGACTTGTTGTATAACACGACCTGTTCTAGATAAGGCTTTTCATTTAGGGGAACTCTCTGGTCTAACAGAGATTGATTTTTCCTAGTGGGAAGTGGAGGGCCCCAGTGCTTGCGGCAGGATCAGGCCTGCAGACGGCAGTGTGTTTTCACGTCTGCTGCTCGCTGCGCATCGCCTGGGGCCTGGGGAATCCTTTGGCTCGTTAAAAGAAGGACTTTTTGTCGTCAATTAAATGGCAATTTAATTAATAGGCAGGAGGGGACTTTGGCCAGTGAGCTCTTGTTAGGGAAATGTATGACTGCAGTCTTTGCACTTTGTTCTGAGCAGTAAACTTTGAGTTTCATGCATTTCCAGGATGGTCAGGAGACTTCATGCCTCCTGACATGGAGATGTGAAGGTGGCCTGTGCTGCTTAGGCAGGCATCGAAGGGTTAAACCAGGGGAAAGGGTCTCAGGGCTCTGCAAGATGCCTGAACATCAGTCTCTGCCTGACTGACACCTTTCAGGTGTGGTGATGGGTGGCCAAGGGGAGACTGCATGAGGGCAATCCATACATCCTTCCCAGGGCTTGGAAAGTCCTCAAGGAGACAGAGGAGAGGGAGTGTGGGGCTTTTGATCAGTGAGCTGGTCTTTAGGGCTCTTCACAAACTCTTAGGACAGGGCTTTTTTTTCCTCCCCTGAAGCTGATTGTTTCAGGAGAGGGATGCAGTTTCTGGCAAAGTGCTCTCTTCCTAAAGCTGGTGCATCCCAAGGAAAGCATGAATTAAAAATCATTATTTGCACAATGTAACAGAAGCATCAGTTACAAAAGCAAGAGGGAAGTGTGCCTGAAAAGAATTGTTCTCTGCCTTCTGATTTTCCTGCTAAGGAGTAAAACATTAAAAAAAAAAAAGTGTGAAAATCAATGTAAGTAACTCTCAGAACATGTTTCCCATGGCCCTAACAGATCTGGAGTCCCTTACTGCCTTCCTTTGGAATGTGCAGCATGAACCCTTGAGGTAAGGTTAAGTGGCCAAAGAGGTCTTCCAGCCCTCAGCTTCTGACACCTCCCTTTGTATTTTGACCTGACTTAGTAAGAAGGCAGGGCAGAGCAAACCATGGCCCTCAGTCCTTTAAACTGGACATCAGCAAGGATCCTTGGAGATGGGACCTGCTAATTTTAATATTCCTGTTGCCAGTTGGCTTCTGTCGCACAGGCTTTTCCCCACATTTGAATTGCTCAGTGAAGTACCAGGGTGTTAAAAGTCCTCATAAATTCCACCTGCTGGGAGGGCCTTCCCGTGTGATTTAAGGGCAGTCATCATAGCAGAACATTTCTGTAGGAGGACACGCTGATGGGTGGAAAAGTGCCTCACGCCGCGTTATTCATCAAAGGCTGTTTTTCCATCCTGCCAATGCAAGGGGATGAGACAGGGCAGAGAAGAGATGGTGGCTGCGGCCACAGCTCCACTTTTCTTGGCTCAGTTGCTCCCTGCCTTCCTCCCCACTGCTAATGATGCTTTGTCATCACATTGGCACTGTGCTTTGGCTCCCTGGCAATCCAGAAATCACTGGGAAGAGATATGGTTGGGATAATGGTTATCATGGCAGGTGGTGCTGCAGCAAATGGCCTTCAGTAATTACAACTATACATTCCTATTTATGTGTAAATATGAAATAAAAGCATATTTTTTGTTTAATTTCTGGGACTTCCTATTTAACTTTCTGGGATTTAATGTGTATTCAGGATGTTGGCAGCCGCTGGAGATGGATGAACCTGCACTGCTTCTGTTCATGCTGGGGCTAGAGAAAACAATGGGTTCTGAGATGTTTTTTAATGGAAGATTTTCTGAAAGGTGTTGAGCCTGGAGGTGCGGGGTTTGTGTTAAAAGCTGACTCATACTTGTTACCGGCTGTATTACAGAGTACTCCCTTCTTGTTCTCCTGATGGGTCTGTGTTGCTCTGCTGTCTTGACTCATAATCCGGCTGTTGGCTGCTCGCTCATAGCAGGTTTTAGGGTTAGATTCATGAAGAGAGGAAAGGCTGGGAAGAAAAAAAGCCAAGCCAGGCAGGGCCGGAGAATTGCCTTCCCTTCGAACCACCGAGCACATTTTAGATGACAGGGGGAAATGGCGGTTGTGATCCAAGACTCAACATCCTTTTGTGTGATGAATAACGCTCAGAACAGGGTCCTTTAAACTCTGCAGGCTCTGTTCTCCTCTCTGGCACCCATCTGCAACTCCCAGGAGCTTTGGGAGGGGGGGCTTCACCTCGGGTGATAAATCTCTCCTTTTATTATCTCATACTGTACATTCGGTTCTAAAAAAAGGGAAGGGTGCGAGCATTTAATCCAAGCTTCTTTTGTGGTTCTGCAAGATCAGAAATTCTGCTGGTTGTGCTAGAACAGGCAATTAAATCTTTTGGGGAAGATACTAAAAATGCCTGTTTGCAGAGCAGGCGTGTGCGGAGGAGTGCTGGCACACAGCTTTGGACTTGAATCCGTTGTCCCAGAGAAAGCTGCATCTTCTGGGAAGCAGAGCAACCCTAAGTCCAGAGCAGGAGAGATGGATGCTGTTTTCTAGAGCATCTTGATTTCACATAGAGTGAAATGAAAAAGTTCAGGTTGTAATAACCCTTTTTTGCTTTGGAAATAACTTGTTCCCTTTGAATTTAAGCGCAAGGCAAAGTATCTGCCCTGCCGCGCTTCCCAGCGTATCGCATGGGGGCAAAAACTCAAGGTGAAGAGCAGCAAGGTGGTCACGGCAGCTGATGGACTATTTATACGATGATAACTGTGTCTGTTGCTGACTCTATGAACCACATCCAACAGCATCTATTTCGGTGCCAAGGAGCCCTGACGGAGCACATTTTGATTAATAAATTATCCGACGCAAGGTGTGTGATGGGTTCCCCTTTCACATCTCATGAAAGTCATCCGCTCCAAGTTCAGCAGCTCAGCAAGCCCAGGGTGAGACTCCTCAATACAAACAGCCTTTCATGTAGAGGAAGGTGGGAAAATTCTCCTGTGTCGGGGAACTGGCTTCCCTGGCTGACAGGTAGCTCTTTGCTAGAGATGGGCACTAGTGTATCTCTCCCTCCTAGGGATATGAACAATAATTAAAGGCCAAAGGGGTAGGTAGGGAGGAGGAGACAATGTCTTTTTTTCTTTTCTTTTTTTTTTTCTTTTTCCCTGGGTTTGAGCCAGTATTTTTAATGGCCCTTTTAAGCTGTGAAGAGCGTTGGCTCAGGGTGATTAAACATTATGGTCTTCATCTATAAAACCCCTCGTTATAGCAGTGTTTCTCTAAAATGATGCCTGTGCCACCACCCGTTCCTCAATGAGCCTGGAAAAACACTTTGAATGAGCTTCTGTGATCCACTCTGTTGCTCTCAACCCTGCATCGTGTTGGTTCCTGCCTTCCCAGTCCCCTGCACAGCCACAGTGGATGTAGGAGCTGCTGCTGCCCATATACCTGCACATGGACAGAGGGATGTTGCAGACGACACCAAGCTTACTGGTGAGGTTGACACACCTGAGGGACAGGATATCACCCAGAGGAACATGGACAGGCTTGAGAGGTGGGTCCATGTGAATATCATGAGGTTCCACAAGGCCAAGTGCAAGGCTCTGCACTTGGGTCGGGGCAACCTCCAGTATAAGCACAGGCGGGGGATGAAGGGATGGAGAGCAGCCCTGCGGAGAAGGACTTGGGGGTGCTGGGGAGTGAAAAGCTGGAGATGAGCCGGCAACGTGCACTCATAGCCCGGAAGCCAATGTCCTCCTGGGCTGCATCCCCAGCAGCGTGGGCAGCAGGGCAGGGAGGGGATCCTGCCCCTCTGCCCCGCTCTGGGGAGACCCCCCTGCAGTGCTGGGGCAGCTCTGGAGTCCTCAGCACAGGACAGACATGGACCTGGAGGAGTGGGGCCAGAGGAGGACACAGCAATGATGTGAGGGCTGGAAGCCCTCTGCTGTGAGTCCAGACTGAGAGAGANGACAGGACAAGGGGTGACGGTTTTAAACTAAAAGGGGGAGATTTAGACTAGAGAGAAGGAAGACATTTTGGATGCTGAGGGTGCTGAGATACTGGCGCAGGTTGCCCAGAGAGGTGGTTGATGCCCCATCCCTGGAAACATTCCAGGTGGGGTTGTACTGGACTCTGAGCAACCTGCTCTCGTTGAAGCTGTCCCTGCTCACTGCAGAGGGGTTGGACTAGATGGCCTTTAAAGGTTCCTTTCAACCTGAACTGTTCTGTGATTCTGTTAATATGCCCAGCAGACAACGCTGGCCACGCAAGCCATCAGCTGGGGCACTGGGGCAACAGGACAAGGACCTGGCTCAGCTCATGGCATCTACCTGCCTCCAAGGCCATCACGGGCACAGATGGCTGCAGGTGCCCAGCTGGTAGCTTGCTACCGGTACTACTGGGAGCAGGACAGAGCAAGTGCTGGAAGAGCAGTGGAGCAGACAAACTGGTTGAAAGCCATCAACTGGTGTGGCTGTCTGCACCAGCAGCTTCAGACTAAGCTGAGCTTACACAGGCTCAGCTTTTTCCTCGGTCAGGAAGATGGAGAGATAACAGGAGGGCTGGAGGGGAAGAGAAATGATACAGAGGTGGGGAAAGTGAGAGATAGGAGGGAGCCAAAGACAAAATTCACTATTTTTCCCTCACTTTTTTTTTTCCTTGCTCCGAGGAAACTCAAGACACGATTAGAGAGATTTTTGTAAAGAAAGCATCTGAAGAGAAGGTGCATTGTGCAGCACTATGAGTTCTTCAGCAGGGATTACTGGTCAGAGGAATAACAAAGTGGTGGTTGGAGAGGCATTGTAGGGGAAATTATGAAAGGCCTCTGAGGGATGAGTTTGGAGACACTGCTTTACCTTTGGAGGCTAATTTGCAAAGCCCACAATTCTCTGCTAGCAGAAAGGCACCCGTGAGGGCATCAGATGCATATCTGCTATCTGAGAGGTGTTGAGGAGGCTGAGCCAGAGGAAAGCCTCTGATGTGCATGCTGGGAGGGTATCTGGGTCCCCAATTCATTCGTCGATCCTTCAAAAAAATGACTGTGGTCAAATATGAAGCACATAACCATTTTTGGGACATGGAGCTCAGTACTGTGTTTAGCCCTTTGTATCAAATTCCTGCCCTATTGACATATTTCTGCTAAAATCCATTGGTCTCCACATTTACAGGTTCCTGTTTGCAGAACAGTATTTTATGATTAAAAAGGTATTTGATTATTTACACAGTTTATATTACAGGGAGTGTACCAAGCTCACCCTGATACATAAACCTTACCATGGCAACGTGGCATCCTGGAGCATTTAACCGCCTTGCGGCACAATTCACAACATCTCATGGAGTGTCCTCCAAAGCTGGTATCAGAAGAATTCTCTCAAAGAGTCGGTCATAAATTACAGAGCAAAGGTGGGAAGTCGAGATGAAGAGAGGGGATTCATCAAAGGGAAGAGACTAGAGATCTTCATGTATGGCAGCGAAAGTTGGATTTAAAAAAAAGCAAGGCTGCTGCTAATATTTTAAGTGGCCACACATCAGTTCATTAAGCTGGCTAGCAGTCAATGGGCCATTGAGGATGGAGAGAAGAGAGGACCAAGGACAGAAATGGGAGGCATTTGGTCTGAGAGGAAGATATGAAGGTTCGGCAATGGGGGAGAAAGGTGTTAACGGCATTTCAGACCCTGGGAGAGAGAGAGATGATGCTGGCAGCCCATGGCTTGTGAAGGCCATGGTAGCTCCTGGGGCTGGGTGGTGGGGAGAGCTGGACCTGGAGGCTTTGGCCATCCTGGGAAAAGCGCAGCCATGGTTAAACAGGGGATTGGGAGGGAGCGAGGTGGAGGTTGAGTGATGGGAAACAACTTTCTGTGGCAGCAGATCTGTCTTGCAGCTCCCTTCCAGGGAAATGACAAATACTGTGTGCGTTTTGTTCCTGCTGAGATATATTGAGGAGACAGTTGGGGTTTTTTTTATTTTTGACTGGGATGAATACAACATACCTGCAGGGTTTCCTCACTCCTTTTTGGGGCTGGATCAGGGTTTTCTACATACTGTGAGAGGATGATGGGAGTGGTGTGGGTGGCCATATGCCTGTACATAACCTCCTTGGTCATCACTTATTCAGCAGCCTCCTCTGGTATTGTGTCAGGCTAGTATCAGGTATCCCAGGCTTTACATACCAACTGTTTTCTTTTGTCTGGCTGACAGAGAGAGCACCTGGGACTGTCACAAGGGCATTCCCAGTGTAGGATGTTCATCTTTTTAGCATCTGCTAGCCATGAGACTCAAGTGTTGTCTTTATCCTCTCTGGGTGTCCAATTCCAGAGGACCCTGTCTGGCTGCTTGCACATAAGAACCAGCACGGAGGCCAAATTCGGCTCAAGTGGAGGAAAACAAGGCAGTTGCCTGGGGTCAACACATCTGGAAGAGCATAAAAGCAGGGCAAGTGCCTCTGGTACTTATCCTAATATTCTCCCTGGCACCAAATACACCCAGCTAAGAAAATTCCTGAGCTGCATGTGGCTTCTCTGTTATTTGATAGACCTTTTTTTTTTTTTTTCTTTCATTAACCTCCCTAGTCTCTCCTTGAATACTTGTGGACTTTTATCATCCTCAGCACACTCTGGCAAAAGACTCTACAGTTAAGCTATCGCTTGTTAAGTGAAGAATTACTTGTGAGCTTGGTCCATCTGCGTCTTCCTCTGATTAACTTGGACTGGTGTCCCTTAACTCTTGTATTTTAAAAGCAAGGCCATGCCCACCCCAGGGACAGAATGCCCTGCGAATGCAGGTGGTTGTTGTGAGGGGAGCACTTGGTTTTGGCCCTGGTTTTGGCTGTGCTGTTGTGTATTTTAATTACCAAAACCCTTTGAAATTCTTCAGCTGCCTTCAGCATTCTTGACTTTATCGGCTGTTGGAAGGAAAGCACCATTTTGAGCCCCGAGCTGGGGAAGAGAAGAGGACCATGGCATACATTTTTAAAGCACATTGAGATAATGTGCAGGGTTTGCAGAGCCCACTGCAGCCCTGTGACCAGCTTGGAGCTCCTGGCCTGGAAGAGGATCTGCTCTGAAAAACCTCTCTTTCAAGCACTGGTGGGGGAAAAGGCTCGTGTCCTCGCACTTCCCTCTCTGCATCACCCCCAGCACACTGGCATTGGCTGTACCAGCTGTTTGTACTCACGCTGCCTGTTTATTTTTCTTAGGTAACACCAACAGCATTTTTGCACTGGACTACATCAGCGGAGCCTTAACCCTGAATGGGCCACTGGACCGGGAAAACCCCTTCTATAGCGCTGGATTCATCCTCACAGTGAAGGTGAGAGCTGGTCCATCCTGGACCTTTGAGATAGAGGTGCAAACCTGGGACATGTTGTTCCTCTGGGCGTCCAGAGCTGTGATGTGCTTTTCCCCAGCCAAGTCAAGTGAGATGTTTAATACAGCCCCCTTGTATGGTGTCACAAAGCGTGGTTACCTCTGTATGGATGTATAAGGTCATTTTTGGTGCCCTGCCCAATCTCCAAATAGATCTGCCTGTGGTTGTATCTACCAGCAGCATGCAGATCATAGAATTGTTTTGGCTGGAAGAGACCTTTGAGATCACCAAGTCCAACTGTTAACACAGCACTGCCAGGTCACCACTAAACCATGTCACTCAGCACCACATCTACATGGCTTCTAAATCCCTCCAGGGATGGGGACTCCACCACTGCCCTGGGCAGCCTGGGACAGCCCTTCACAACCCTCTCAGGGAAGAAGTTTTTCCTCATGTCCAACCTAAACCGCCCCTGGCACAACTTGAGGCTGTTTCCTCTTATCCTATCACTTGTTCCTTGGGAGAAGAAACTGGCCCCCACCATACTCCAACCTCCTCTCAGGGAGCTGTCGAGAGCCAGAAGGTCTCCCCTGAGCCTCCTCTACTCCAGGGTCAACAACCCCAGGTCCCTCAGCCACTCCTCACAAGACTTGTGCTCTAGACCCTTCCCCAGCTTTGTAGCCTTTCTCTGAACATGCTCCAGCACAAGATAGCACGAGACACATTCAGGCATGTGAATTGTGTGTATTTCCCACCTTTCCCCAAAAAAATCCTGGAAAAACAGGAACAGTTTGTCATGTCAGCGGGCAGTGGTGTAATGGGGCATCATCTGCATCTGCCCAGTGCAGGCAGGCACAGGGAGGGAGCGATCCTGAAAGTTGCCTTGTCAAGAAAAGGCGCTGGAGCGTTGTCTTGCAGACCCACCAGCCTCACCTGAGAGCGTCTCCCCGACTCTGCACGCAGCCCTGTAATTAAAATCAATACCAAGCTGGGCAGCTGGTTGGAAACACATTTAGAAGTATAGATTCTGCTGGGCTGGGGTGGGGAAAAAATCAGCATTGTAGGAAGGGTCATTGATTGGGAGGGGAGCAGCCAGCACGTCACCTTGTCATTCTGGCAAGTGTAATGCTTTACTTGGGGAGGGGCAAAAGGACAAGAAATTACTCCTCTTGGTTCCAAGCACAGGTCGTACTATGGGGGAAGAGATCCGCATCCATCCCTGGTATCTCTTGGTTTGGGCTTTTCTAGCTTCAATTCTGTAGAAATCAAAAAGAGGAGGACTGTCTGTTTTTAACGGGGATGAAAATACCCGTTTAATCTTGGAAAGGTTTGTGAACCTGAAAACTTGCCCGTTTTCCTGCCTGCCTGATAATGGAGTTCCAACTATGTTCTGTTGTCGACAGATTTTTATTCCTTCTCCCCACAAACTTTGCATCCTCTGGCAAATGCCAACTCTCCGCATCCCACATCCCCGGGTCCCCAAAATGTTCTCTGCTGCTCTCGTCCTGGAGCACAGAGTGAAAATACAGCTGGATTGCTCCCTGTTCAGATCAGCCTGTTCTGCTGCTGTGTGCAGAAGCAGTGAATAGCAATGAGCCGTGTGGGTCGTGTTAGCATTGCTTTTTTCTGTGCCCACAGCAAAGCAAGATTATCTAAAGGACAAGAGGAGGGACTCTGCTTGAAAAGGCTGCTTCACAAGTCTTGCGTCTCTGGCAAGAAAATCTGCACTCTTTCCTTTTGGGGAAGCAAAATTAAAGTCCTTCTTGAGACAGAGGTGTGATACAGAGTCATGACTCAGCTCTGTATTTAGACACATGTTGCCAAACCTATTTTAAGGTCTAATTCTTGTTTTCCTCTGTTGCCCTAGTTTTCTGTCCCTTCGGTACTACAATGGCAGTTAGCTCCCTGCTCCTGGTGCCACCTCAGGAGGTGACAGAGGAGAAAACAGGAGTGCTCTTTGCTCCATCGTGGCTTCCTTGCTTTTGAGGACTGTCCCCAACATCTTGCAAGGCAACTTTTTGGTTTAAATGCTTGTGGCAGGGAAATTGCGTACTCATCCCCTAGTGGGACTCCAAGCCCTAACAACCTGTTGCATGATAAGATCAACTGTGAACTTGGCCACAGTCATCCCAAGGGAAATTTTAAACCCCTGGAAGGTTTGCAAGATTGCTGTGGGTCTGAAGCATGGGTGGTGGAAGGGCTGGGTCAACATAGAATCATAGAATGGTTTGGTCTGGAAGGGATCATCTAGTTCCAACCCCCCCTGACATGGACAGGGACACCTCCCACTAGACCAGGTTGCTCAAATCCCTATCCAACCTGCCCTTTAACATTTCCAGGGAGTGGACATCCACAACTTCTCCAGACTACCTGTTCCAGTGCCTCACCATCCTTATAGTGAAGAATTTCTTCCTTACGTCTAATCTAAATCTATTCTCTTCCAGTTTAAAGCTATTTCCCCTTGTCCTGTCACTGCATACCTTTGTAAAAAGTCTATCCCCATCTTTCTGATAGGTCCCTCGAAGTACTGAAAGGCCACAAGAAGGTCTCCCCAGAGCCTTATCTTCTCCAGGCTGAGCAACCTCAACTCTCTCAGCCTGTCCTCATAGCAGAGGGGCTCCAGCCCTCAGATCATAATCAGTATGTTAATGGGTCAGTGGTATGGAAAGGTGCTCAAAGTTAGGGGGCAATGGCAGAACCAGCTGAGCCATCCTTCCTCAGCAAAGTGGAGGAAGCAAAAGCCGCAAAGTCTCTAATCACAGCACGTACATTTTCTTTTACATTTATTCTCTGTTGTTTTCTCTCCTTGCAGGGGACAGAGCTGAACGATGACCGCACACCCTCCAATGCCACCGTTACCACAACCTTCAACATCCTAGTCATTGACATTAATGACAACGCACCCGAGTTCAACAGCTCGGAGTACAGCGTGGCCATCCCAGAGCTAGCCCAGGTGGGCTTTGCTCTTCCCCTCTTCATTCAGGTGCAGGACAAAGATGAGGTGAGGTATCCCCAGCCGCGGGTGCTTCTGTCCATCCTTTGTAGGGTAGAACTGACGTGGCTTTTGGAGGGGTGTAGGGAAGGGTAAATCACTGATGAACCTGTGATGGGGTTCATGGTTGTGTCCCGAGACCCACTTTTTCACCTCTTATTGCTGCTGTTGCTCTACTTGCTCAGTACCGTGAGTGCAGATGTCCACCCCAGAGCACTGGAACAGCTTTAATGCCGCCAGGATTGCACAGCCACTGAGAACCAGAAAATTGGATTGTGTGGGATGCTGATTCTGAGTCGCTTCTGAGGACTCTTGTCAGGCAGCCTTTTACCAGTCTGTTTTAGAAAGGGAGGAGGTGGAGCATGTCCAGAGAAGGGCAACGAAGCTGGGGAAGGCTCTAGAGCACAAGTCTGGTGAGGAGCGGCTGAGGGACCTGGGGGTGTTGAGCCTGGAGAAAATGACACTCGGGGAGACCTTCTCACACCTGACAACCCCCTGAGAGAAGGCTGGAGCCAGGTGGGGGCCGGTCTCTTCTCCCAAGGAACAAGCAATAGGACAAGAGGAAACAGCCTCAAGTTGTGCCAGGGGAGGTTTAGGTTGGACATGAGGAAAAATGTCTTCCCTGAGAGGGTTGTGAAGGGCTGTCCCAGGCTGCCCAGGGCAGTGGTAGAGTCCCCATCCCTGGAGGGATTTAGAAGCCATGTAGATGCGGTGCTGAGGGACATGGTTTAATGGTGACCTGGCAGTGCTGTGTTAACAGTTGGACTTGGTGATCTCAAAGGTCTCTTCCAACCAAAATGGTTCTATGAGGTTTTCTGCTGGGTGCCCATGGCACCTGCCAGGAAGGGGAAAGAAAGGACCCCTGGGCTCTCTGTGCTGGCAGTGACAGGTACTGCTGCTGTCAGGGAGGAGGTAAGAGAAACCCACTAGCTGATGCTGGAGGAAGTGGGAAGCAGACTGGGATACTAGTTCATCAATGTAAACAAGCCAGGAGCATTGGAGGCTTGTTCCTTCCTTGTGTTAGTAGAGCTCCTGTTTGTTATGTGCTGGTCCATGCCCCACATAGGGATTGCAGAATGTTTTCCAGCCTTGGGCTTGCAGCCTTCAATTATTCTGACTATTTGACTTGTGTAGTTCACATCTGGCTGCTTCCGTGTGCTGGTACCCTCCAACCCCATTGCACTGCATGGCGTCTGCTTCAAACTAATCCTGACACCTCATTGTAAACTTTCCAAAAATCCCTCGGAAAGTCTCTGGGTACAGGCTCCTGCCATCCCTATGCCTCTTCGGTCCAAGAGAGAGATGAGTGGAGGGGGTTTGTCAGGATAAATGGCATCATCAGGATGTTTTCCTGATGTGACAGCACCAAGGAATACAAAACGGAACATCTCCCCCTGCCTCCCCAAAATCCCAGTGAGTCAATTAAAATATGCACCTTATAATATGCCTTTGTTGGCTGAAATGATGGATTTGCTTCTCCCCAGCCCTGGGTGGAGTTCACCGCATCTTGTAAAGCCACCCAGAAATCCCATTTTTTTTCATGTGAAGTGATTATGACACAGAACTAATAATCTACTTGTGACATGATGTCACCATCCAAGAGTTATGAGTTCAGCCTGAAGAGGTGCAGATGAGCTATTAAGCAGATAAAGAGACTGTTTTTTCTTGAAAATGTCAATTGCTAATAAAGAAGATATGGATATGACAGATGCTTAGGATAGTTTCTGAATAGAGCCACTGTCGTGCTTTCTGAGAGATGTCAGCAGATCCATTCTTGAAGGGCATTGTAACACTTCTGTTTGTGCCAGAAGGATGAAAGATCTGTCATTATTTCTGGTTAAAAGCTCATTTTACTAGAGTGACTCCCATTCAAGAATTCACTTTTCAGCCTTGCTAATTTTAAAATGGGAGAATAAAAAATAGCCTTGCTTTCCCGATCGCTCCAGCAAAAAATAGACTCATTCTTTTGATGTATTTCTTTAACTTCCTGAGATTTCCCCAGAAGAACTGGCTGAGCTTTTTAAAACTGCTGAGAGAGGACCTCTTGCGCTAAGGGAGTCTGAAGGAGTTTTACCGCACACATCTTTGGAGACTGTCAAATTAGCACAGATTGCTTTGACCGTAGCCTTATTTTCACTGATAAGAAGAGCAGGACAGCTGATGTCTTGGAATATCTGGAGGGAGGAAGGTTATAAGCAACTGAGATTTTTTTTTTTTCCTGCATTATCCTGCAGTGGATCTTTCTTATTTCCCTTCATAGATCCTTGCAACTCAATTAACCATCAAGGTAGCATTTTGGGGGAAAAAATCCCCTCCTCCTTTGGAACAGCATACCCAGGTCGTTAAAAAGATGTCTATGAGATAGAAGTGGGACTGCATCTGCAGGCAGACTTGTTCTAGCACTGCTTCCTGGGCAGTGTATTTATAGAAGTCTCAAGACCCCCAAATTTCAGTAAAAAACTTGTAGAAAGGGAAGATAGTTGCCTGACGGTGACATTTTGGATGCTCAAGTACCTCACAAGAGTTGTGAGGCTTTTACAGACCATCAGGATTTGAGGCAGCCAGGATGGTGCCAGGCTTTCTCAGCTCTCTGTGAGTACAGGGGTGGAGGGATGAGAAAGTGAGGACTGAGGTCTTCAGGCAAGGATGTGGCTGACAGAAGCTATTTCGCCAACATGGCCTTCATGCTGGAGATGACACAATTCATTTGTGTAAGGGGCAAAAGAAAACAAGAAGAGAATTATAGATGTCTCCAAGGAGAGCAGCTAAATATAAATAAATAAGAGCAGATGGATAGACATGCATGAAATCAAAGCTAGAGTCTTCAGGAAGATCATTTTGTCTGAGTTTTGTCTCCTTCCTCCCAATCCATGTCGTTAAGTCCCGAGAGAGCCCTTCGGCAGGTTGGTTTCTTTCTTAAGCCAAGCCATCCAGCCTTATTCTGGCTCTTCCAGCAAATTTTGATACTGTTCATTCAGCCCTCGCCCTTGTTGAGGTGCTACTTGGATGGAGCAGCCTGTGCCAGAACCTTGCCCCACATAGGGGTCTCATGGTGTTAGGTGGCTTTGGAGAACCTGCCTGCCATCACACCCTGGTTGTGTCTTTGTAGAGCTGGGAAAAGGGGTGTCACATGGGTCTGACCCTTAAATCGCACTGTGTGGGCTGCCAAGGCCATTAAACAAGGTGTTTTGTAACCAGGCCCACACAGCCTTTTTAAATGGCGGGTTTTTGGTCTTTCTTTCATCTGGTGTGTTCTGCACAAACTTAAATGATTGCTTTTTGAAGGAGCTAGATTAGGTGATTCAGCAAAGCACTTAAAAACGTATTTACGTTGCACACAAGACCGCACTTGAAAGCGTGCGCTTGACTTTACCTCTGTGTTTAAGTGCATTTCTGGAGCTGGGCTGGCATTAACATCTCAGACAAGGTACCGAAGCAGGGCACCTCCAAGGAGAAACCTGATCCTCTGACTCTATCCCTTGCAAACTCCCAGCTGCTGTGCCTCAAACGTGGTCATGGTCTTGGTCCAACAGAAGCTGGCTGGGGATGTGAGGTGGGACAGGGAGCATTTCAAGAGGAGGTATCCGGGTTGGGTTGAGCTGAGATGACCCCAGACATGGATTTGGGCAAGCTAAAAAAGCCTTGAATTATCCACTTTTGCAGCAAAGTTTGTTTCCAGTTTGAGAGTGAGAGCCCTGTGCTGTGTGATATTTGCATTAATTCGTAGGGCTGGGTGGCTCAGGCTCACCTGCTCCAAGGCTGGCTGAAGTGGGGGACGTGGATCTCTCTGGCTATGCTGGTATTTTACAGCCTGGTGGCTTAGTGCAGTATTTTAGGGAGAAGGCAAGGGTTTGGCCATGGAGGAAAAGGAGCAGGGTGTCCTTCAGGGCATCTTCATTTTGAGCTTTCTGTTGCTGCAAGGTCTGCAGAGGAATATTAAGAGAAACGGCCACGTACTTTTCCAGGGCATGCCAGAGAAACCAGCTCTTCTACCGTGGCTTTCACTTGATTTTCCTTGACGCGGTTGACTGAAGAGGAAGAAAAGGGCAGGGGCTGTATAAAGCACAAGTATGATGGCCTGACATTTTAAAATAATTTTGAAACAATTCTCAAAAATAAGCATATTGAGGAAGATAAATGGGGAATTAAAAAAAAAAAGAAAATCCAGACCATGGGAATACACGGTATTTCTTGCGTAAAGCTGTAGCAGAGACTCTCATAGGGATGTCGTATGTGCCCATGTGTGTGCAGGTGCAATATATGAATCACCCATAGCATATATATGCATATGACAAACACGTGCACTATAAATATGATCTACACGGCAAGGAACTGTAAGGGGAATTGACGGCGCTCAAGTATTTTCTCCCAAAAGTGCCAGCTGCCAGTCGGGCTGAATTAGATTTCACAGGGGTTTTTGCAATACATGGAATTCACCAGCAAATTACCCTTAAAGAGGGAAAATCAATCATTTGGAGCAGAGATAAGCTGAAGGCGAGGCAGCCTCGGATTGATCCCGTCTGTGCAGGCGTGTGTGGAATTCAGCAGATAACCTGGGGAGAGCGGGGAAGGAGAAAACTCCTTCAGGAGGTGGGGGAGCAGGCAAGGACTTAAGAGGGACAGAAAGACAGTAGAAAAGGGCTGCCAATGTGAGGAGGAGGATTAAAAAGGCCTGGGAGCATTTTGCTCCAGGCATCCTGCATCACCCGTGACCCCGGTGAGGTCCTTAGGGATGCAGGGGAGAAGTGCCCATGCCTAGTGAGCCCTCCAAAGGGTTAGTGATGCTGTCACGCTCAGGGTGCTGGGCGAGCAGTGGGTGCCTGGAGCCTGAGCTGCCTGCCTAGGCAGTGGGAGAGAGGCAGGCAACTCTGGAGAGGCTGTTCAGAGCACTGGAGTTAAATGCCTTGAAGTGGGTGGAGAGAATAACCCTCTTTATGCCTTGTGTTTTCAAAGGAGGGATTAACAATTATTTGTCCCTGACTAGCTAGAACCAGGCGTAAGGTATCCAAGCCATACAAAGAAGCACTAATTGCTTTTTTTAAAAAAAAAAAAAACAACCCTTTAATTTTTTATTTTTTCCTCCTCCACCACTCCTGAACTCTTAGCACTTTTCTTTCTTTTCAGACTTGCCAGAATGAGGGATATTAAACACTGCTCAGCTTTTTGTAGATAATAGCCTGTGCCTGGAAAGGGGCTAGGAGGAAAGCTGGAGTTAGGCTGGACTTTGTGCTTCAGAAGGGCAGAGCTCTCAATTTTGGAATGGAGAGCTGCGGCTGAGCTAGGGTAGAGGGAACCAAAGGCAGCCCTGTATATACAGGAGGCTCAGGGGAGACCTTCTCGCGGTTGTCAGCTCCCTGAAAGGAGGTTGGAGCCAGGTAGGGTCGGTCTCTTCTCCCAGCAAGCAAGCCACAGGAAAAGAGGAAACAGCCTCAAGCTGCACCAGGGGAGGTTTAGGTTGGATATTAAGTCTTCTTCACCAGGGTTGTCAAGGGCTGGCCCAGGCTGCTCAGGGCCGTGGTGGAGTCCCCATCCCTGGAGGGACTGAAAAGTCGTGTAGATGTGGTGCTGAGGGACATGGTTTAGTGGTGACCTGCCAGTGCTGGGTTAATGGTTGGACTCAATGATCTTAAAGGTCTTTTCCAACCAAAATGATTCTATAAATCTATGATAAGAAGAAAACTGAGGATTCCAGGCTTCTTTTCACAAATCTAGCTCACTTTGTGCTGAAAATGATTGCAGGCCACCAACCTACCTGTGCACCATGGTGATTTCAGAGAGTGGAATGGTTGAGGAAGGGTTGTTTGCTTGTCTAGGGGTTTGGGGGTTATTTTTTTTTACTTTGATTTTTTTATGTAGCATTGATAAGTGCTGCTAAATACTTGCCTTGACTGCTGGAAGGTTGAATATCTTCTGAAGCCTTTCCATATGCACTCCCATGAGGAAGGGGCTGGGTGGGAGCTGGGGTGATGGATGAAGCCAGTGGATGATGAGGGCTGAAAAAGCAGGGATAAAGCTTATGATCCATCCTCAGTCAAAACTGGAACAGCTTATATGGCTGCTTCTGGCCTCCTGATATGAGAAGCAATTCCCTGATTCTTGCTGAACCATGCCCTGTGAGCATATCTTGTGGGTTGAGAGAGCAGACTTTTCGCTGTGATTCATAGCAGGTGCATGAGAAGGTCCCACATGGTGCCTGGGACATCCAGAGGGACACACATACCCGTCTCCTGGCATCTCACAGCCTCACGCCTGAGCTCCTGCCCTTGCCTGCTGGTCCGTGCTGTGCTACCTGTGCCCAGAGATGATCTCCCCTCTGCTCCAGCTTCATGGAATTTAAGAGGGATATTGGGCACGCGGGGCTGGCAAACAGGTCCGTCACAAATTATTCAAATACGAAGCATTTGTGGTAGACCAGTCAGTGGTCATTTATTTGGAAGCAGGGTATCAGCATGAGGTTGATGCTGGCATTGTGGCAGCAGGGACATGACGCAGCTCCTATTACACACTCCGTGGAAGCCACACACGAAGAAAAAAGTAATAATTATGCCCAACTGCAGCTCCAATTGTCTTTGAGCTGAATTGACATGAAATTTCCATCGGTTGCGGTGCCGGCTATGGCTGGGAGGAGGTTTGATTGCCAGGAAGGAGGCAGCAGGCAGCAGCCTCGGGCCACAGCGAGTGCTGGCCCGGCACGCTGGCATGGGATGAGACAAGCCGGGAAACGTGCGGCTGCATCCCAGTTTTGTGCAATAGCGAACTTCCCTCCCAAGCCCATTTCTTTATGGCTCCGTGTATTTCAGATGGAGGGTGCGTGCAGACAGGTTTATAAGTGTGGGGTTGCTCAGCTTTGGAAGGCTGCTCGTTAATTTACACCTCTAAAGGAAGGTAAAGAAGCCAGTTTGTTTTCAGTGATGAGGGGGAAAAAAGCTGAAGCAGTACAGGGAGCTGGTGGACAAAGGGCTGGAGGGGGGAAACCAGCAGGTAAAGCAGGCCATGCATCGATAGCACACTCAGGCATCCTGTGCTCATCCTCAGCACTGCAAAGAGATGATGCTCGGCCATGAGCCCACCACTGCACAGCAGGACTTTTGCAAGCCTGGGGAGACGGCGCTTGTTTTTCTTCCTCACGAGCACATTTCAGATCCGTTGTTTGCTCTGGGTGGCAGGAGCCACGTAGGAAGGGGTGAGGAAAACATAAGCAGCTCCCTGTGGCTTTCTCCAGAGCGGGGGTCCTAAGTGTGAGCTGGGCTGAGCCAGCCCCTTCTGCTGGGCAGCTGATAACAATTTGAATATTCAGATTTGCTTTCAGCCATCCGCAGGGGGCTTTCAGGCTTCGGGAACCAGGAGCAAGGAAAGCAGCATGGGGGCAGAAACAAAAAAATAAATAGCCGAATAAATATATGAATGGCAACTCGCAGCAGCCCTCCTGAGCGGCAGATGTATTCCCCTTCTCCAGACCTCACATGGGGAGACTGAGGCACTCGAGGGGCTCCTAATTATAGGGATGGTGGGTATCTGGAGGCTGATCTCCTTCCCCAGCTGGAAGGGAATTAATCCACCCGGTTCTCTTCCTGCAAATACTTGGATTTCTTTTGATGTTTCAACTTTTATCTCATGCCTCTGACAAACTCACTCCTCTCCAGCTTCCAAGAAAATCCCTCGCATCTCGACATCATGAAAGGTGCTTTTGTGTAGTGTGGAGAGGGCACCGGGCCCTAGGAGAGACTTGCTTGGCCACAGAGCTGGGCAGAAATTCCTCAATGAAATGGCTTTTTGTCACCTGTGGAAAACGGTCATTTGTTATGAATTTGCATCCTAAGGACAGGGTATGAAATAACAGCTTGAGGAATGATGCTTCCTCCTGCCGTTCTCCATATCTTCTTCTTCCCTCCCAGGCTCTGTACCAGTGTCAAGGAGCATCCCTTACTCATGTTGGGAACAGCACTTCCCAGTTTGCCAGCAAAATACCTTTTGGATGGAGCTATGTTTGCCCCGAGACAGGTCCCTTTTGTTCCCTCTGTAGGAATGTTCGCTCCCAGTCATCCACCAGCTGCACGTTGCTGGGATCCTGGGCTGGTGAATCTCTCAGAGCTCATGTGGCTCTGTGGATGCCCTCAGGGCTTGGTCCTGCTGTGTGCCTCTGCCAGAGATGCTCAGCTTGCCCCCAGCTCCACTGGCTGCTGGGGGGTGTGGGGAGGAGGGCAAGCAGGGATTCTGTTCATGTCACCAGCTCTCAGTGGTCACGGTCAGCCAGCTTTTGCTATTAGTGCCCCTTCGTGCATTTAATTGGCCCCTTTTTCTGATAGGAGGGAGGTCATTTGGGGAAAATTGGAAATTCGGCTCTGGCAGCTTGTGAACTTGCTTTTCATGTGCTCTGCTGGGCCGTGCTTTGGGAAGGTGTCCTAAAATGGGTTCCAAAGTTCTGCTGTCATCATGTTGGTGGTCCTGCTGCTTTGTCAGCCAGGTCTTGGGAGCGGAGGAGTTTTCCAGTTCCCAGTTTGAGCTGTCTTACTGGAGCCTCCGCATGGGAGAGACACCGACGCTGTGCCCCCCAGCACAAGGCAGTGGAATGCTGGTGGGTGATGCTCTGTGCGGTGTGTGGATCTCAAAACAGCAAAAGGGGTTTTTCCTGCAGCTGTGTGCTGTGCAGGATCATGCCAGGGATGTGTTCCATTCATGTCCACATGGATTTTGTATAAAACAGGTGCATGTGAAAAGAAGATTTATGGGAATTGCATGCATTGTACAGCCAGTATGCATAAGAAAACACCACAAAGAGTGCTTAAGGTTGATGCTGAACTCCATATGACTCAGTTAACCACACCCAAGCAGAGAAACACTCCTTTGTGTCTCCGGTAATTGCATTTTTACAGTCTGGAGGCAAAGGGCTGTGCCCAGGCTGCTGACAGCCCAGTGCACGGATTTTGCAGCCAGGTCAGTGCTTCTGTCCGGCGCTTGTCCCCAGGCATCTCCTTCCTTCTCTGTCACTGTCAACCTTCTTCTCTCCCTTCATAGGGAGCCAACAGCGTTTTTGAGGTTTACCTGGTGGGCAACAACTCCAACCACTTCATCATCTCGCCGACCTCCATCCAGGGGAAGGCAGACATCCGTGTCCGTGTGGCAGTGCCGCTGGACTTTGAGACCATTCCACGCTACGAATTTTCGGTAAGGCTGCACCCCTGTGTTCTATGGGATGTCCATATTTTTCAGAGTGACCTACAGAATGATCAGACTTCTCTCTATCCACACTATGTAACTTTGGAGCATTAAAAATGGCCAAAAAAAGAGGAATAATAATAAATGAAAGAGAGGAAGTGGGGAAGAGATCTGCTCTGCACCTTCTCTCTCTTTCCATCATCCAGAGGCTGCAAGAGCTTAAGCAGAGCGTGTTTCCCCCCTTGCTATGTCATAGAGCTGTAAAAGCTTTATAGAGCATAAAACTTTGTTTTAAGTGCACCTATCAGGTACTAAGCTTTCCCTGGCTTCCTGCTCCAGCTTTGTCGCTCTCTCTGCCTGAGCTGTAAATTCTCAAGGAAGGCAAGGCAGGCTCATACCACACCGGTGGTGTTAGTCCTGGCAGAGAGGGGCTTTCAGGCACTGAGAGAGAAAGATGAGCAAAAGCCTTCCTATGCTTGCTCCAGGCTGCACTGAGGTGGCAGGTCCTACTCCCCAGTTTTCCACGCAGAGGCTGGGGCTGTTTGGGGCAGGTGGTGCAGGGTGTTTGGCTTGCCCATGGGCCGAGGTCACCTGGAGCTGAGCAGCTCCTGGGCGAGAGGGAAGGGGTTCTTTTCTTTTTTTTCTGAGCATCCATGCTTTGGTGGTTAGCACTGAGCTGGCTCACATGGTGAGGGAGCTCAGGAGAATATGGTTTTATTCATTAAAGTTGAGTAGATAACTCTCCCAAGCTTTGCAAACAGTGCCTCCAACCCTCCCCTTCGCTTCCTGTCTCTGCCCAGCTCTTTGCAAATGAGAGCATCCCGGACCATGTTGGCTTCGCGCGTGTGAAGATTAACCTCATCAACGAGAACGACAACCGCCCCATTTTCAGCAAGGCCCTGTACAACGTCAGCCTCTTTGAGAACACTACCGTGGGTACCACCGTCCTCCAGGTCCATGTGAGTAAGGGCATCTTGGCTCTCCAGTACCTGTCACCAAGGGATGGGATGGGGAACCTGGTAAGGGAGCAGTGGGAGATGCTGGGGGTAGGGTCTGACCCTCCCATGGGCTTTTGGAGCAGAAGCCTTGACCTTTCCTGGTCTCTTGGAGATGTGTGTATGGTTCCCACCACATTGGGAGGTCTCATCTACAGACAGCAGCTTCTCCAGTGACAGATACTGATCCCAATGATCATAGTCTTGTCTTTTCCCTCCTCCTCACTGCATGGGACCCACCAAGTATTTCAGTTGTGTACGCAGCTTGTGTCCCATCACTTATTCACTGCCTCTCTTTTCCATTAATTCCTATGGGAAAAAATGCTCTGGTACCTAACAAACTTGGTCGCTTCATCCATGAGAGTGAACAGCAAACACTTATCTCTCAGTGTGGGTTTTCTCAATGACCCATTTGGAGGCATCATCTTCCTCAACCAAATCCAGGTCAATTGAGCCAATAAAAGGGTGAAGGATGGAAAAAAGAGGGGCTTGACTGTATTTAGTAGAGTGTGGTATTAAAGGGCTGCCAGCAGAATGGTGGTACAGCAGACAGAGGTGGTGACAATAGTGCGGCATTTCCATAGGGCTCGTCCCTCCCTCCTGGTTGGTGGGAACACCCAAAATCCTTAGTGAGAAGGTAAATTTCCCAAGGTGTGAGGATGTTATTGGTCGGTGTCAGTGCCAGTGTGGGGTACCAGAACAAAACCATGTGCTGAAAAATGGTCAAAATAGGAAGCAAAGCGCCTCTGGGATGGGAAATATCAAAGGGGGGAGCATCAACACCCCTGCTAGGCTTTGGGTGTGTTACTACTGCTATTGTTAGTCATAGATTACTTTGGTGACCCCCTGGTCCCCCCCATGCTGCCACTGTCCCAGGGCGCAGCCCCTGCTCTCCCACCCCGCGCAGGCGTGTGCCAATGCAGAGAATAAAAGCCCTGACAAAAGAGTTGGGAGTATGCACTTGTGCGTAAGTGTGTTTACTCTGCAAACAGATGGTGTGAAACTGCATAGAGCCCCTGAGCTGTTCCCATCTGACAGTTATTAATATTTCAAGCAGATGTTTTGCTAGTCAGGCCGTCAGACACTAAACAATGAGATTGTTACTGCGTCTCCTCTTTCCCCAACTTCCAGCTATGCCAGCATTTTGGAGGGAATGCAAAATGCCAGGAGTTGAATCTTCTGTGCTAAATCAGAATGGATGCAATTAGCACTGGAATCCAGATTGCCCTCCCAGCTGATCCCAAACTTTTAACAACCCTCATAAAGTCCCAGCTCCTCCTGCTGCCGCCGCTTGCCTTCGCGATGCAGGCCTCTGCTTGCTGCCACCACGCTGCCCGTCTGCGCCAGGCCTCTCCAGACATCCCACATGTCTGCTTTCCTTGCAAATAAATCTCTCTTCCTCTTTCTTTCCTTCTTTTCCACTTGCCTGGGAGCTCTTTATGCGTGTTCACCTGCGGGAGTTAGGGATGGGTATACAAAGCACCCAGCTTTTTGGCGGCCACTGAATGATGTCCTCGTGAAAGGGGATTTTTATTGGCTCCCTCCTTGCTCAGCGCTGCAAAATGCTTCTTTGTGCAAATAAGTGCAGTTTTGTGCCGTGTGTTTTGAAGGGCAGTGCGTTTCCAGGGTGCTAACAGCCAGAGAAATGACTGGAGGGCTGGAGCACCTCTCCTGTGAGAAAAAGCTCTGATAAGTTGGGGTTGTTCAGCCTGGAGAAGAGAAGGCTCCAGGGAGACCTTCTTGCAGTCTTTCAGTACTTAAAGGAGCCTATCAGAAAGATGGGGAGAGTCTTTTGAGCAGGACCTGTTGCAACAGGATGAGGGGTGATAGTTTTAAACTAAAAGAGGAGAGATTTAGACTAGAGAGAAGGAAGAAATTTTTGACACTGAGGGTGTTGAGACCCTGTCCCAGGTTGCCCAGAGAGGTGGTCGATGTCCCATCCCTGGAACCATTCCAGGTGAGGTTGGCCAGGGCTCTGAGCAACCTGCTCTAGTTGAAGCTGTCCCTGCTCACTGCAGGGGGTTGGACTAGATGGTCTTTAAAGGTCCCTTCCAACCTGAAGCATTCTGTGATTCTATGATTCAATGAAATCAGAAGGTTTATGAGATCAGGATGAGCAATTGACCATGCAGGCCAGGCGAGCAGTTGCTGAAGGATGATGGGTGGCTTCCCACCAGTCATTCCAGAGATGGCCGAGCACAGCTGGCAGGGCAGAGTAGTGCCTGCAGCTCCTTCCCAACAGCTAAAAATGCGGGGGCCGAGGCAATGGGAGATCACTGATCTTCTGCCCAGTCTGACATCCTGGGCAAGGAGGAGAAGTTACTCTCAGCAGCCCAGAAGACACTGAGCTGGTTGTCTGTCTTCCAGCCAACACTTCCCTGCTCTTCCCCCTTGGCTGTGCGTGGTCAGGTGGGTGCAGGCGAGGGGAAGGGGTTTTCTTCATGACCTGGGAAGAGCAGCAAGCCTGCCCTGCTCAAGCACACTCCTCACTGCCGCCCTTTCCCTGGTGCCCTCTGCTTGGCCAGCTGAAAATGGAAAGGCAAAAAACAAGAGCAAGCAGACTTCATTTGTGGTGACAAATGGCCATTCATCTCTGCAGCATTTCAGCTCCTAATGTCAGTGACAGCACAGAAACATTGCCTGCTACACGTATAAATCAAGAGTAAAACAACCCGAAGTGCCAGCAGCCGGCAGGGACCCAGAGCCACTGCCTGCTTTCCACTCTCTGCCTCTTTCCCCGTGCCCAGGGATCCGTAAGCTTGGATCCACACCCTTTCGGCTTCCTGGGCAAGTCTTGGTTACTTCCCTGGCACGACCCAGCCTTCTCTGCCCTCCAAGGTTTTGTTTGTCTCTTTGTTCTCTGTTTCACATTTCCCTCTGTCTCCCAGCCTGTCCATTCATCCATCCATCCGTCTTGTTTAATTCTGTCCATGGAAGGCATTTATCATATAGATTCAGGTAGTCATTTGCTTGCACAAGAACATCTGGAGAGCCCAGGCTTCACAGCAGCAGCTCCTGCCGTGAGCAAGGAGCCTGCAATATAGAATCACAGAATGGCAGAGGTTGGAAGGGACCTCTAGAGATCATCTTGTCCAACCCCCCTGCTAAAGCAGGGTCACCCAAAGCAGGCTGCCTGGGATTGCATCCAGGCGGGTTTGATCCTCTCCAGAGAAGGAGACTCCACAACCTCTCTGGGCAGCCTGGGCCAGGTTCGTGTGCCCTCACAGGAAAGAAGCACTTGCTCATGTTCAGAGGGAAGCTCAGGGGTTCTAGTCAGTGCCCGTTGCCCCTTGTCCTGTCGCTGGGCACCACTGACAAGAGTCTGGCCCCATCCTCTTGCCCCCTGCCCTTTAGATATTGATAAGCATTGAGAAGATCCTGTATCAGTCTTCTCTTGTCCAGGCTAAACAGCCCCAGGTCTCTCAGCCTTTCCTCATCACAGAGACCAGTCCCCTCACCATCTATTGTAGTCTCCACTGGCCTCTCTCCAGTAGCTCCTTTTCTCTCTTAAACTGGGGAGCCCAGAACTGGGCACAATACTCCAGATGTGGCTTCACCAGAACAGCCTTCTCTCCTGCCTCCATGCTCCTTACCAATGCGATAAGCCCCTTAGGACAGAGATTGCTTGTGTGTATGCTTTTGCAGAGACCAGCATGAAGGGATCTTTACTCCAGCCAAAGCTTCCAGGTTGCCCTGTAACATAAATCAGGTCAGTTTGGAGTTCTGTGTGCATTGCAATCCAATGGGTGAGCAGAGGGGTGAGCAGCCTGTCTGGGGCTCTGCCATTGATAGTGGCATCTACCCATGCAAGCTTCTCTTTTCCCCTGCCCCAGACCCTGCTGTGCAGGCGAAAGCCAGGCTGGAGAGGCTCAGAGGTCCCACACAGGGACTAGGGTGAAGGGACAAGGCTAGGGTGAAGCAGGGAGGAGACCAGAGCTCAGCCTGAAGATATGGACAAGTTCTGCCCCAGCTACCAGCAGATATTGAAATATTATTTTTTTTCTGAAACAACTGGCCATGAAGCCTTTTAATAACATAACAGAAAAGGTCAGAGAAAGAATTTCACACTTCTTGAACAAGCAGGCAGCCAGTATAACTTCATGCCTTCCAGGAACGAGAGCAAGTGAGAACATACACTATACCCTAAATTAACTGGGGCTCTGACATCCCTGGCCAAGTGCTGCCTGGTGGCTTTTGATGAGTGCTGGCTTTCCTAACAGCGGGGAGCAGGCTGGAAGGCTGTGCCCTAGAGAGGTGTGCTGAGCAAGGGTGCTGGTTCCAGCATCGGGCAGAGAGCTTGGGGCTGTGTACAATAGAAAGCCCTGGGGAAGGACAAATGGTGGATGAATGGGCATGTGGAGCTGTAGTCAT
Organism: Eurystomus gularis; assembly: GCA_013400335.1. Lineage (NCBI taxonomy): Eukaryota > Metazoa > Chordata > Aves > Coraciiformes > Coraciidae > Eurystomus > Eurystomus gularis. Next base: position 347,537 of record VZZY01023295.1, on the reverse strand, counting down.
AGTCAGTGTCTGTGATGAGTTTAGCAAGCATCTTCCAAAGCAGGTTCCCAACAACCAGGTTTCTCCTGGGCTGAGAGAAGGGTATCCCCAGTCCTGTCTTCCCGACCTGAGCAGCCCAGCAGCTGGAGGAGAGGATGAGTGGTTGGAGTAGAGACGCATCCTCAGATCTCAGACCAGATGGTGGGTAAATCTGTTGTAGAGAGGGATTAATCAATAGGCAGACAAAGAAGGGGCAGATAAAAGGGCATGGTCAAACAAGCAAGGTCTGGAACAAATGATGACATTCACAGGGCAAATCCCTTCTGCAGGGGAAGAGCAATTACGTGGGAGCAGGGACTGAGGCACATAAGGATCATCTTTGGGATGGAGCACTGGGGATGAGGTCTGGGACTGGGGAGGAGCTGGTGGAGCCAGTTCATTAATCCTCTTTGAGTCCAAAGGCAGCAGAAGCCCTCAGGTATGTGTCCCCATGGAATCATAGAAATGTTCTGGTTGGAAGAGACCTTTAAGGTCATTGAGTCCAGCCGTTAACCCAGCACTGCCAGTTCACCACTAAACTGTGTCCCTCACCACCACATCTACATGGTTTTGAAACCCCTCCAGGGATGGGGACTCCACCACTGCCCTGGACTGCCTACGCCAGGGCCTCACAACCCTTTTGGGGAAGACACTTTTCCTCATGTCAGACCTAAGCCTCTCCTAGCACAACTTGAGGCTGTTTCCTCTTGTCCTATCACTTGCTCATTTGGAGAAGAGACCAACCCCACTTGGCTCCAACCTCTTTTCAGGGAGTTGTCAAGAGCAAGAAGGTCTCCTCAGAGCCTCCTTTTCTTTAGGCTAAAAAACCCCAGGTCCCTCAGCTGCTTCTCACAAGACTTGTGCTCTAGACCCTTCACCAGCTTGGTGCCCTTCTTTGGACATGCTCCAGCCCCACAATGTCCTTCTTGGAGTGAGAGGGTCAGGTTGTGCCTGCGGGTCAAGCATCAGATCTAGTTGCTCAGGTCTCTGCTTCTTCCTTTCCCAGACATGGAGGGTCTGAAAGCAGTCCCCTGAGTTTGCATCCCATTAGCTGTGGCAGAGCTCTTCTGTGATCTGGGGACCGAGTCATTTGAACTAGATGGAGCTTTCAGCTGGGAAACTTTTTTGGGTGGAAGAAGCTATGAAAACATGGCCTTGCTTCTGGGTTCACCAAGACCCAGCCCAGCTTCTAGTCAGCTCCCTGCAAGAGGGAGAGGAACAGAGGGATTCAGCCCAGCATGCCACCCTGTCCTTTTGGTGATGTGCTTGGGTTCTGGCTCAAGCTGTGCCCCTCGTGTGTGGTGGAGGAAGCTTGGCTGGGAAGAGCAGGGAAGGTGTAAGCACGTGTTCGTGCCTGTCACACTGAGCCATGCAAGGCTGCAGGGTCTGAGTGCCATGATGGGTGGAGCAGAGAGCATGGTGCCCCTCCAAACCTGCCTTTGGACACTACTACTTCAACAGCAGCTGCCAGGAGCTGGGCTAGGTGTGGTTCCAGCTTCCTAAAAGCCAGGGACCTGCACCGTGGTGTAAGCATGTGCATTGCTCTCTGTTGCTGATGTATTTGCTAGACCTGGAGGAATGGGGAAGGGGCCTAGGATGGCCCATCAGGATGTAAGAATTAAGGGGTGAGAGGTCTCCTTAAGCTTCTCATACACTACAGATCTGCACAGTGAAGTCCTCCTGAAAAGCTCCGATAACCAAAATCATAAAAGCCCAGACAAACCAAGAGTAACTTGTTTTTAACACAACAATGCATTTGATTTGCCTTGAAGGGTCTGGAGAGAAATGGTTCTTCAGGGAAGTGTGGAAAGTAATCCTAGCTCCATGATCCCTCCTCTTCGCTTTATTTGCCCTGGTCTGGCTTGGCTGCGCTGGGATCCGTTGCTGTGAGCTCTGTCAGCCAGCTGGCAAGTAGGAGGGAGCTGGGGAGGCTGCTGGGCTGCCTGGCCACCTCTCAGCCCACGCTCCCTCGAAAATGGCTGGGATGAAGAGGGGGGGACATGGAGAGGTTTGCATGGAGTGCATCATTCGGCTGCCCACCTTCAACCCCCAAATCCTGAGTTAGCCACTGCCTTCTCCCTGGGACCTTCTCCCACATGCTTGCAAGGTTATGTTCATTGCCCCGCCTTGGTGTCCTCCTTACCCAGAAATACCGCTGGGCTGGGCTGGAGATGGGTTTCTCCTCATGACAACCACCCTCAAGAAGTCTGAAGGGGACACTGAGACTTTGCAGAGCTTTGAAGTGTTCCCCCCCCCCAACATTTTCAGGCAAGCCTGCTGGCGAGCTTTCCAGAGTTATCTTTTGCAAACCCTCAGGAAGAGCCTGAGCATCTCCAGCAGTCCACAGACCTCAGACTATAAACTACAGTGCCCGATTTGACTATCAGGCATTGGTTCCTGTGTGGGAATTATTTTCTGTAGCTTGCGGTATGCAGCGAGGCAGGTAAAATAAGCACCGTGTTACCTCGGGGATTGATAACCTGTATCTGTAAGACAGTCTTGTGCTTTAAAAACATGCTGCTTTCCCTTTTTTTGCTGAGTTTCAGATTATAATTTTCAGATTATTTTATGGAGGAGGGGAAGAGAAGGTCCCTTTGCCTTTTTTGCAAATGCATTTGCCTATGTATTCTTATATATATGTGTGCATATTTATGTTATTTTTTATATAGCTATATTCTGGTTCATATTCCTGAATAGTCCCTTTGTGCTACCTTCCAGGGGTGTCCCTTCCCTGATCATTGCCCCTGACACATCCATTCACCTGGATGCTCATCTTCCCCCTCCCTACCACTGCACTTCCTTGGGAGAAGCCTTGTTAGTAAGAGCCTAATGAAGTAAATGCACTAATTAACCTTCCATTACTCTCCTCATTAAGGCAACACTTAATTTGGTTGGCAAAGTTTCTCTTCTTTACCACCCAGCTGTCAGTTTTCTTCTGCTGCTTCGATCTCTCTGTGGCCTTGCATTGAGGATGGGAAGATCAATCCCAGCCTGATTTTCTTTCCCCTTCTTTCCAGTGAGCTGTAAACGCCAGTCAACAAGAAAGTAATAATGTAGTTTTCACACCCTGGGAAGCAGAGTTGCAGATATCAATAAGGACCTATTTAAAATGCAGATCACTTTCTCAGTCAGCCCTTCGCCTGCCCCTGTGGTGGGTTTGGTTTGGTGGGGACATGGGGATGCCGTGGATTCCCGCATCCTGGCCCAGATCTTTGCAGAAGTCGTGGGATGGCTTTGAGGTGCCTGGGATGGTTGCATCCCTCTGGGTCTGTCTGACTTGAGGTACATGTGGCTGACGTGGGTGGGATGGGGCTTTGAAAGCTTGGAGGGGAGTTCTTCTGTTTGGCCTCAGCCTTCAGGTCTCAGCCCACCCTGTGTCCTGCATCCCTTTGGCCAAGGGCACCCACTATCCCCTAACATCTGCATTGCTGTTGCTGTCTTTTGTTTCTTGATCATCTCTGAAGCTTCTCTTTTTCCTTATTCTTAGAGGAAAAGTGAACACAGGGGACAGAAATAATCCAAGATAAAAGGCACTAGAGGCTGAGCGGAGGAGTTGGCTGTAGCTTTGAGCTGCTGTGCCAAAGGATACACCCTGAGCTGTTTCTGTCTCATGTGATGATGGTTACTGTGTGGTCCAGCCTAGGGGAAAGCCTTACATCGCTCCTGATTTTGGGAGGCTGCACAGAATAAGGAGTGTAGCCACTCGGAACAGGGAGTGAGGTGGGGAAATACCTCGCAAAACAATGGGTAGATGAAAAGGCTTCCAGGGATGAGTGTACTTTCAGTTTCTGCAGGGAATCGGGAGATAAACGATCCCCTGCCCCATCCGTGATGCTTGGGGTGCTCTCCCAGCCTTAGGACCAGAGAGTGGTGCAGCCCATCATCTCATGGGGCACCAGTGGTCAGTACGAGAAAGTTCCCCCATGTTGCAATGGGGATAGCACAGGGCTCCTCAACCATTTCCAGTTGGCTCTAAATTTTGCTCAGGGGGTTGAGTTTGTTGTCCTGCTCTGCAGGGAGTCACCTACCACACCTACACTAGAAGTAACTTGCACCTCCTCTGCCTTCCCACATGGGTTTGGGGAGCACAGGATGGTCCAACACTGGGAGAAAAGGACTTCCAGATCAACTTCCATCCCCTCTTTCTTCTTAAAGTGAATGGAAAATATATCAGAAAGACCTTGCTGGAGAGAGTAAACACCATGGAGGTGGTAATGGGGACTGCCAGCCCAACATCGACAGTGAGCTGGATGTTGCAGAGGATGGGCTCAGGAGGAGGACTCCCAGTTGCAGGTTGGAAGGAGGTAGGATGTGGACCTACTTTGGGACAGCAGTAACAGGGTGCACACCCTTGCTGGGAAGGCTTTGGCCTGGGCATGGCAATAAAGTGGTTTTACTGGGTCTAGGTGAGAGCCAGGGCAAGGCTCTGCCTTAGAAAGGAGATGGCAGAGGGAGGGCTGATTCCTGATGTCCTCTAAGCCTGGATGTTGTCCCTTCTCCCCTCCCCTGGCCCACACAGCTTGTCCTCCCTGTTAGCATCTTAATTGATCTTGTTGTTCTCAACATCCTCTGAGTGCTCCGACTCCAGCTGTGCTTAAAGAGAACAAAGTCTCTTCCAATTTCCCCACCGCTTAAAAGAAAATTGAATCCTTTATCTACAAGAGGAGAGGAAAACTGCAAACATATGAAACAGTAAATAGTTAAATAATCAAAGTAGATGGTTCCAAATTGCCTGGAAAGTTAAACATGAATGGCTTGTCTTCTTCCTTCGTGCCTCTCTTTAAAAAAAAAATAAAATATATATATATATACTTGCATTTCTTGTTCCTGCTAAATATTCTTCTCAATCCAGCTCTGTAAATAAAGGGAAGGGGAGGAGGGAGTTACGAGGTAGCTGCATGATTGACGGATCTGAAGCCCTCGTCTTTCTGTCAGGGCCCAGTGCTCTTTGGCTGTGTTTATCTCTTTAATCTAAATATCAATCTGTAAGACGGAAATGGAGTGGAATAGGAACCGTGACAGCCCAAGCACTGAGAAGAGAAACGCTTATTGCAGCTTCTGCAGCCGCTTCCTGTCCTGATGGAGCTGTCAGGAGGAATGCACAGCTAAAGCGCAGAGGTGGGAAAAAAGTAACAAAATCCCAGCCCCCTCTCAAAAAAGGCCAACTCCAGCTCACAAGATGGGAAAGAAAAACAGGGAGCAATTGCAGACCTGCTCCTGTCCAGACTGCATCCTGCAGAGCACAAGCTGGTCAGCAGGATTCCCCCCAGCCTTCCCAGTGCTGCCAGCTGGAGACAGGGTTGGATGGTTTTTCCTTGCTGCTGGCTTTGGCTGATACTTTGGAAGGTGGCTGGGAGATGAAGGGAGAATTATTCCCTAGGTGATGCTTGCTGCCTGGCGAACACCCTGGTTTCACACATCCTTCTGAGCAGTCCTTTCAGGGCAATCACCATCCTCGCCTTGCTGTGTCCTCTCCCAGACTCACCACCTCTGAGCAGTGGTGACTGCATCATACTTTCCCACCCGCAAAGCTCCGACAGAGCCACTGTTCCTGGATTTTAATCTGTTTCCCAAGCTGGCTCCCTCTGTGCCCTTAACACCCAAAGCAGCCTGTTTCCTCGAGCAAAGAGCTCCCTGTGTAAGTCAGCACCCAGTGAGTGCCGGTAGCTGAAGCAATGCTGTGACAGAGGCAATGTCACCCTGTGGACACATGACCTTGTGCAGCCCATCATGCTGCTGTTGGGGTGTTAAGGGAAGACTGTTACCTAAACTGGGCATCTGGGAGCTGGGAAATGTGTAAACCTCCTCAGACCCATCACACCATCCAGAGGCCACTTCTGCCTCAGACCATAGGAAAAATTTCTTCACAGAATGGGTTGTGAGGCCCTGGCCCAGGCTGCCCAGGGCAGTGGTGGAGTCCCCATCCCTGGAGGGATTGAAAAGCCGTGGAGATGTGGTGCTGAGAGACATGGTTTAGTGGTGACCTGACAGTGCTGGGTTAATGGTTGGACTTGATGATCTGAAAGGTCTCTTCCAACCAAAAGAATTCTATGATTGCCATGGCTGGCTGCTCTGCCCTGTAACCAAACCTCTTTTGGTATCTCCCATCTTAGGAGTAAAGCTAAGGCCCTCAATCCCCTAAAGCACACTTGCTGTCGGCTGCTTGCTGTCTGACTGAGACTCGGGTGTAGTTTCCAGCTCCTGGGGAGCAAGGAGCCTGTCTTTCTAGAGCTCAGCCTATGGCTTCTGGCCCTCCTTAGGCTGAACAGTGATCATCTCTTTCACGTTCTCTGGGAACACCTCTGCTTGGCAGGGATGCATTTTGGGCTTGCAATCCCTTGCTGACAAACTAGAAAGCCAACTCTCCAGCTGGGTTTTCTTCACACTTGTAGCAACTATGGGGTGCGTCCAGTTTCAGGGAGAATTCTCTTCATTCCTGCCAGACAAAAGCTGGCCTTTGCCTTTTCCCTTCTCCAAGCTGAGATTCAACACACTTGTGTCCATCTCCAGGCAAGGACTGGTTCAGCTCTTCCTTCCTCCTTTCCTTTTGTCCCCCCTCTCCCTTCTGTGCCCCAGACGATTCTTGTCACCTGGGTGAAATGGAGTTGCAGATGGTGGGAGGCATGACCGGCTTCCAGGAGCTCTTGCAAATACTTCAGGGATCATTGGGGATTTATATTTCCTCCATTGGACTTTGACCTTAATTTCTTCCATTTTGCTGGGCTGTAAAATTCATTAGAGACCCAACAGCAAAGTGATTGAGATGTCAGACCAGGCAATTGTGTGGTTATTTAATCTATCAGATGTGCCGCTTGCCATTTAGGTGGACAACAGGAGAATATGAAATCAATACGGCTCATTAGTGGAGTACTTGCGCCTAGCTCCAGCGTAGAGCTCCAGTAAAACCCACTGAGGCAGGCGTCTAAATGGTCTCAGTGTCACTTTGGGCAGTGGAAACCCACGCTCGAGATGCCTGCTTCTCTTGCTCGAGGCTTCTGCCAGCTCGCGTTTTAAACCCCGAACTCCAGCCACTGCACCAGCCCAGCTACTGTAAATTACTCCCGGCTAAATCAAGGCTGCCCAGGCAAGTGTTAACCTCGCTTGCGAGGAGCTGATGTTGCAGGGCCCGCTGTTATAAAACACAATCAAGGAGGCTGTTTTATTCCCCGGGGGCTGGCAGAAGAGGTGGGAAAAAGCTCTGCAATTCCCAGGGGGGTTGATTGGCTATTTTTTCCACCCCTCCCAGCCAGGTTCAGCGCAGCCCTCTGGGGTCATTAGTGGCAATTGAGCTCCCAGCTCGACGCGTGGTCTGGAGCTGCTGGGGAAGGCAGTGGTGCCGGTACCCCTGGCATTGCCTCAGTTCGCTGCGATCTTGCCTCCCTCCATCCCAGTTAATCACGAGGTGATGCTGGATGGCTCCGCTTGCGCCTGATTGCCACCTCCCACTGGGCAGCCGCTCTTTAAGGGCCTGGAAAAGAGCATGGTCAGGGCAAGCAGTGCTGGCAAAAGAGCTGGTTTCTGTCTGGGAAGGGTGTAATGACTTTAAGTAGGTTTTCTATTGGTTTTCTCAATCCGGTTTTGCAGCCTGGAGATTGTTTCTCATGGAAGCTCTTGGCCCTTCACATTTCTCTCCCTCAAATCTCAAATCAAATCCCACTCTGGGTGGATACCAGAAGCTGCCTGTTATCTCCCCAGAACCTGAAGGCTGCGATAGGTTGTACTTAAGAAGGGCTGGTTGTTGCTTAGCACATGCAGGTTTAGGTGGCTCTGAAAATCAGTATGATGACAGGACATGGCTCCCCACCCTGGGTTGCTTGTAGCATGGTCTGAGCAGCCCATGGCAGCCCAGTCTGCCTCAAGGAGTGACCGCATCTGCCTCATTTTCCTAGAAAAACAGAAAAAAGTAGGAAACAGATGGGAATTCTCCTTCCATTTGCTTTCTTGTGTGGCCCAAACCCCAGGCATCTCACTGGTGCAATGATTTCTTGGTCTCCCTCCTGCCCACCCAGCATGGCCAAGGAAGCAGGCAGGCAGTGGCAGGACCAGGCTCACGCCTGGTCACACCAGTACCCTGACAGCTTTTTGATGTTCGGTAATTGCTTTCCTGCTACAGCTCTTTTAAGCAGAGAGCTTCTGGCCAAAGCAATTTGCTCCCCATCAATTTTTATTTCCAGGTTGCTGCATGCGAGGTAGGGGAGGGAAAACAAAGAAGGTGAACGAGAGCAAACCGAGTTGGGACCCTCCAGCAGCTTCACTTGGAGGGAAAGGTGGGGAAGGATTTGGCTCCCTCAGTGCCAGAGAAGCCATCTTCAGGCAGGCAGGACATGGCAGCTCATCTCATCCAGACAGCAACCAGTTGTCCTTCCAACACGCTTTGCCCACCCCTCAACCAACCTCAGGCTGCTTGTCCCTGCCCTGTTCGTCCCTGGGGACGAACACCACCCTGGGGGCTCTGCAGGGGATCTGTGCTGCCTTGAAAGGCTCTTCTTGGCTTTTTAAGCTCTTCCCCGCTCCTCCTACCGTGCTGCCTGAAGCTGGTATGAGTTGAGCTAATCTCGGGCAGTTTAAGGAGTCGCTGAGCGAGGTTCGATGGATGATGAATGTCGAAACCATTACTGGCGAAGCTCCGTGGAGCTGTTTAAAACTCAAGTCTCCCATGTAAATTTCTGCTCCATCAATCCTGATGACATGTCAAACATTGCTATTGTTTCCTGAACAAATTGGACGACATGCCCTTTCCTGCAGATTTGCCCATGAGAGCAGAACTGTTTGCTGGCTCCTTGCTTTTGTCTCCGGCTCTGCCAGCCGGTGAGCCAGCAAGGAAGGGTGGATGCGATGGCCCTTGGTGGGACAAAAGGGAGATGTCCAAAATATTTGTGCTTGGGGGCTGGAGGTGGATGGAGAGCTGAGCCAGGGGAGTATTTTTGTGTGCCTGCGATTCACGTGCCGGGTGCTCCCACTGTGCTGCAGCTCAGTAAATTAATCCTTTGTGTTATCCAGGCTTCCTCTCTCCAAGAGTTTAGCTGCGCAAATGTGTTCTTTCTAGACGTGGGCTGCACCGGTGACAGCTCATAAAAGTACAGATGTGGACCCACGTTTTCATCCTGCCCTTTTGCAGGCTTCAGTGGGCAAATCCTGCTTTAATATTCTGGGCAGGAGAGGAGCAGCCGTTAAATCCATTTGATTGCTTCTCCAGGTGGAACCCCAAGAAACTTCCAGCCAGATGCCTTTTCTCCTCTGGCTGCGGGGATGGACACGTGTGCAGCAGGGAGGGACAGGACACCAGTACCCAGTACCAGTTGGCGAGGGGGGAAGAGCTATGGGGAAACAGCTGGCACCCAAGGACTGTGAAAGGTCCCACAAAGCTGTCGGCTCAGTGGGATTGGGAAGCCCTTGGGATAACTTTGCAAAAGGGGTGCCTGTCACCTCCCCAGGGGTTCAAGAATCTAAGCATCTTTTTTACCCTTAGAGGAAAAACGTTTGGTATCAGAAGAATGAATGTAGATCCAAAATTAAAGATGCTGAGCGTGCACCATTTTGCTTTTTTGCATATTCCCTGTCACGCTCAAGTAACCTGCTCCATTGCCCTGCATTATGTCCATGATGTTCAGTTGCCAGGAAAGCCATCAAGCAGGCATCACCTCCCACCTCCCTGGGTGTAAATCTGGGTAATTAATTAGCCCGGCTGCTGAGGTGGTGTACGGGGCAGAGTTAAGCTCTCTGGCCTCCTGGCTCCTCGTGAGTGGGTTGCTTTGCCTTGCTGGCCGTTTTGGCCTGGCCTGGCATCACCGCAGCAGGGGGTCCAGCCTATCCTCCTGGCTCAGCTCCCCAGGGCCCCACAACCTCCCGCACCGAGCGGCTCTGTACTAACCTTCTTTTAACCTTCCTCTTTCCCTGTATTTTTTTTCGCCGGCAGAAGAAAATTACACTTTCCCAGTGTTGTCTGTCACTGCAATAAGCACTTACAAGTGCAATTGTACAGGGCCAAATGAAGGGATTAGTCTTGCTCGTGCTTTGTGGCACTGTCAGGCCCCCTGTAAATCATTATCTCATCACCAGCTGACTCAGGTGCTTGGAAAATGCCTTTCTTGGCTCTGCTCTTGCACCAGCCACTTAGGGATTGATGGGACCTGGGGGTTCACAGAGGTTGTGAGAGCAGAAGTAACAGCTGGGAAAAATCCTGGCTGAGAGTTTGAAGGCTGGCTTGTACCAGCCTTGCTGAGGATGCTCAAGGATTTTGGAGAGAGGGGACCCAGAGCTCTTGTTGGCCAGCCCAGGCCAAACTTTGGGGGTTTGTCAATGTGACTTGTGGCCACCTGGGCTGGTGGCAGTTGTTAGGATGCGGGACTAACAACAGTATTAATTGTTATTATACAATGCATATAAATGGAGTGGGCAAACAGCAGACAAACCCCCCTGCTTCCATGGGGCATCTTCATAGGTGTCTTCCATGGTGTCCTCTAAGGAGCAAGATGCCCTCCAGGAGCAGGTGCCACTCCCTTGACAGGCATCTCTCCAGGCAGATTTTGGCATGTTTGCTCCATTCTGCTGAATGCAATTGCAATGCATGCAAGAAGTGGAGTCTTAGTAGTGGAGAGGAAAATTGGGAAAATCAGTAGGTCTGAAAGGCTGGCTCCACCAGTGCACCCTTCAGCTGGTGTAAAGCAGCAGAAATTTGCCACCCAAGCCAGGGAAGCATTTGAGGGGAAAAAAAAGATGAGTTAGTTCATGCTGGTTTTCATGCCTTTGTCCCTATGTCACCCCATGGTGTGGCAGGTAAGTGGTGCATGGGGGTAAAACTGTTGGATGTGCTCAAGCTCCTCCTCTGCCCTCAAGGATAATCAAGGCCATCGATAAATCAGAGAGGTTTCAGGAACGGGTTGTGTTCTATGCCAGTCCTAAAATACAGCCTTTTGCTAGTATCTGGACATAAATTGTCTTTGACCCTGCTTTTTCACAGACTTGTTGGTGTCTAAGTAATCTAGACAGGACTCCATTTAGAAAAATATGCTGGGGGAGAAAAAGGATATTTTGGGGGTTTGTATTCCAGTTTCCTCACCTAAAAATGAAATTTTCTGCTCCTTCTTCCTGCTGCTGCTCATGCATATTTTATATATTCATTAGAGGAAAGACTTTAAAACATACATAAATCTTGCCTTGCTCATCCAGAGCTGACACATGGAGTTTCACACACCTTCCCCAGAAGGTGCTGGTTGCTTAGCTGTGACCAGCCCTCTCCAGCTTCAGCAGCTGGCAATGGTGTATGTGCAGCCAGTCCTGTCGCTGGCAGCAGCTTTGGCTGGGAACCACTCCTGCATCCCTTTGCTGCAGAATCCTGAGAGGCTTCAGTCCAGTGGTGGGCTTGCAGCAGGTTGCACCCCCGGAAGGGCTGTCTGATGGGAGCTGCTGGGTGGAAAGCAAGGTCTAAATCTCTTTCCTTGGTTTTCCTGGTCTGGATGGATGGATGTATCCTTCGCTGTGTGAAAAACTGGCTGGATGGCCGGGTGCAACGAGTGGTGGGAATGGAGTTAAATCCCGTTAGTGGCCGATCGCAAGTGGTGTTCCCCAGGGTTCGGTCCTGGGGCCTGTTCTCTTTAATATCTTTAACAATGATCTGGACAAGGGGATTGAGTGCACCCTCAGTCTGTTTGCAGATAACACCAAGTTAGGCAAGTGTGTTGAAGTGCTGGATGGTTGGGAGGCTCTGCAGAGGAACCTGGCCAGGCTGGATCGATGGGCTGAGGCCGATAGGATGAGATTCAACAGGCCAAGGGCTGGGTCCTGCACTTGGTTCACAACAACCCCCGGCAATGCTACAGGCTTGGGGAAGTGTGGCTGGAAACAGCTTGGCGGGAAAGGATCGACAGCTGGCTGAAGATGAGCCAACATGTGCTCAGGTGGCCCAGAAGGCCACCAGCATCCTGGCTTGGATCAGCACTGGTGTGGCCAGGACTAGGGTAGAGATTTTATGATGTTATGATTTTATTATTTTATGTATGTTAGCCTGGAGTTAGAGGACTGTTGAAGCAGGAGACGTTTTTATTTCTCTCTCAACAGCCCCAGGTGTGCTGCCAGCCCTGAGCACGCAGGGAATGGTGAGAGCTGTGGATGCAGGCCTCCCAGCTTCACAGGGCCCTCAAGAATTGTCCATGGAGACCTTTATTTCATGTGTGCTTCCCATATTAGCTTAGTTCTTCAGGGAAATTACGTGCACATAAAATTTCCCACTGCCAAAAGTTTTGGGAGTGATGCTGAGAGATGTTGATGGGGGTCTGTGATCTAGAGCAGGCTGAGTCAGGGATGTGCAGGGTAACCCAGGCAAGCGCAGACAGCCTTGACCCCGCATCACTCAGGCGATAAATGGCAATGCACAAGGTCGGTGCTGGTGCCAGCCCACTGGCACATGGGTAGAAGGAGGTAAAGAGGGTGTAAGTGTAATGCAACATTGCCATAAGTACCTTCATTTATTGACTAACCATTATTTTTTCAGGCAACTGACAACGATGTGGGCACATATGGGAAAGTCAGTTATTTTTTCAGCGATGACCCTGACCGGTAAGTGTGACTGAACCACCAGCATGACTTTGATTCTTCGAAATCCTCTTCTAGCCTCACTAAGAGGTCACACGGCAGTTAAGGGTGTTCATTATGTCCTGCCTGTGAGACACCGTATGGAAACCCCACTATACTGTCTCCCAAAGGAGCGAGTTAACTTCAGCACATGCCCAATGCCCAGCACGTCTAATGGCTTTGCTATATCAGGACCTATAGACACCAGCATTGCTTGGGACTGATAAATGCATTTGCCAGAAAGTTTTTGGCCCTGGAGCATTGTGTGCAATGAGCACATAGTGGGTAGGGGAGGCATGTGGGCTGCCCAGCAGAAGGGATTTAGGGGCCTCTGAGCCCACTTTCTCTGCCTGTAGAGCAAGCACCTCCCCAAGTTTTTGAAGATGCTCTGAGACCACATATGCCTCAGAGGAAAGCCATGAACTTTACCAACTGCAGTGCTAGCTGTCAGGCTACTGTCACCCCATCTCTCCATCTCCAGTGTGTGGTCACTGGGGCTTTCTGTCCCTTTCCTTTCCCCCCAGCTTCTCGCTGGACAAGGACACGGGTGTCATCCTTCTGACAGCTCGGCTGGACTTTGAGACCACGCAGCGCTACACCCTGACCGTCATCGCCCAGGATGGTGGCGGGGAGGAGACGACGGGGCGCGTCCGGATCAATGTCCTCGATGTCAATGACAACGTCCCTACCTTCCAGAAGGAGGCATACCTGGGGGCCCTGCGGGAGAATGAGCCCTCCGTCACCCAGGTGGTCCGGCTCCGGGTGAGGGACCAGCTGGCTTCTCTGCTTGGGATGTGTGGTGGGAAGATGGGAGTGGATTAAGTCCCTGTCCACCCCTGCTGCCATCACTCCTGCATCCGTCCTGAGAATATTTTGCAGTGCAGCTGGATGTGGTGCTGCAGCAATGGGCTGCCTCCCTCCTCCTCCTCTTCTTCTGTAAGTCCCGTGCCTCTCTGGCATCCCCAGGACCTGGGACTTCTCTCATGGCACAGGTACTGCCTCCACATGCCTTGCTCTGCTCAATAAAGTCAGCAGGCTCCGAGGGCAAGGTGCTCTGCTTGTTGTTGGTGGAGCTATAAGCCTTGTGCTGTGGAGGGACAGTTCTTTGCTCCTTCAGCACAAGAATAAACTTTGCCATGCTGCAAAAGCATGATTTTCCCTCTGCTCGGCCAGGCTGGGTGAGTGCCACAGGCAGGCAGGAGAGGAGGACCTGGTGAGTCCTTGCTGGGTGGCAAGATGTGAGGAGAGGCTGGTTTACAAACCCCCTTGGGCCCCTAATGAATGTGCCTTCCTTCATTGCTTTTCCTCTCTTCCTGGGCCCAGTCTGCACCTCCTGTCCCCTCAGCTCTCTCCCATTGCACATCACTGGCACAGCTCCCGTGCTCATTTTCTCCCTCTGCTCATCCTTTAGGCATCTGATGAGGACTCCCCTCCAAACAACCAGATCACATACAGCATCGTGCAGGCATCTGCTTTCCCTGACTACTTTGACATCATGGTGTCAGAAGGGTATGGAGGTAAGTGCTGGTCCTGGGACCACCAGGGTCAGGTACCACTGATGAGCAGCAGCAGCTTGGGATGCACTCACACACTTCAAGCTGTTCTGTCAGCAAACTTTAAGAAGCTGCTCCAGCAGCTCTTCTTCTTGTCCTGACCTCGCCTGCAGCGTGGTCCTTTGCAGCAGGGCTTGACCCAAGGATGTGACTGGAAATCTACAAGGTGGAAAAGGACCTCTGGCTGTTGGTTGATAGCTGGCTGAAGATGAGCCAGCAGGTGCCCAGGTGGCCAAGAAGGCCACCAGCATCCTGGCTTTTGTCAGCACTAGTGTGGCCAGCAGGACGAGGGCAGTGGTTGTCCCCCTTGACTCAGCATTGGTGAGGCTACACCTTGAGTACCACGTTCTGTTTTGGGCCCCTCACTCCCAAGAAGTACATTGTGGGGCTAGAGTGTGTCCAAAGAAGGGCAATGAAGCTGGTGAAGGGTCTAGAGCACAAGGCTTGTGAGGAGTGCCTGAGGGACCTGGGGTTGTTTAGCCTGGAGAAAAGGAAGCTCAGGGAAGACCTTCTCACTCTCAACAGCTCCCTGAAAGAAGGTTAGAGTCAGGTGGGGGTCTGTCTCTCCCTCCAAGAAGCAAGTGATAGGATAAGAGGAAACGGCCTCGGGTTGTGCCAGGGAAGGTTGAGGTTGGAAGTAGAAAGAATGTCTTCCCTGAAAGGGCTGTCAAGGCCTGGGCCAGGCTGTCCAGGGCAATGGTGGAGTCCCCACCCCTGGAAGGATTGAAAAGCTGTGTAGATGTGGTGCTGAGAGACATGGTTAGTGGTGAACTGGCAGTGCTGAGATCTTAAAAGTCTCTTCCAATCAAAAGAATTCTATGATTCTAAGCAGCTGCAGAGCCATGTTTCCATGGGTGTACAGCTCATCTGGGTTATGCCAGTGCAAGGAGCTCTGCAATGTGGAGCACTCATGCTTTTGGGACACTGCTGCCTGGAGCAAAGTGGTGGTTTAGCCTCTGCCAGGACCCGGGCACCACGGGGCCGCTGCCCCCCCATCCTCAGAAAAGACAAACCCCAGGCTTGAGATAATTTGAATTTAATACAGCAGTGTGAAAGCAACAGTCAGGACAACAGCAGCAACCACAACAGTGGCAACAATGTACAAAGACAAGAAATATAAAGCGCACAGACCACAAGCATAAAACATACAGGGTCCAAGCGAGGCAACCTGTGTGAGACAAAAGCTCCCAGCTAGCATCCCAGGCTGTGGCTCCCACCCAGCTCCCGGTGAAAATTAACCCTATTGTGGCCAAACAAGGACAAGCAAGCACTGTTGGCCCTGGGGAGATGGTGTGGATGGGCCTCCCCCTGAGCCTGCCCACCATCCTGCTCTGTGTGTGAATGCCCCCCTGACCACCCTGCTTTGCCTCCTTCCAGTGATCAGTGTGAACCACCCCCTCGACTATGAGCAGGTGGCCAGCGGGGTTATTTACCTGACTGTGATGGCCAAGGACGCTGGCAACCCACCACTCAACAGCACCGTCCCCGTCACCATCGAGGTGTTTGTAAGTATGGCGCCTGACGATCCTGTCATGGTTTCCCTGCAATTGCTCCACAGCAGTGCCATTAATTCATCAATAACCCAGCCACACTATCTCACCCCATGGCTTGCACGTATGGATTGTGGTTTCATGTGTCTTGTGTATACATGTCATATATGTCTCATGGACATGTGTCATACGTATTGGTTAAAGAAACGCCGTCCCTGACATTTGGTGAGGTCTGACTGACAGAGGGCGAGTGAGAGTGTCTCTGAAGGGGTGTCACCACAGACAAGCACAGACAGGCTGTCCTGACCCCGTGCACCTCCTTGAAATAACATGGTAGGAGCTCCAGCTAACCACGGGGTGAGATGAGGAGCTGGGGACAGGCTGGAGATCTACCCTCTGCCCTTGTTTTTGACTGTGAAGATACGCTGAGCACTTGGTGAGTCCTCTCAGCTGCAGGGAATGCCTGGCTGGGATGCTCTCAACACCCATAGCCAGAAGTGCTCACTGCAGCTCAGATGCAGAGGAGAGAGTTTTGGCTTCCTGTTAGCACTTGTAGTGTCGGAAATCATCAGTCCCTGAATCAATCATGGACATTTACTTGTTTGTCTCCTCAATGCTGGCCATCACGGCCAGACTCTGGGCTTCGCTGTGCATCTCACACGCTGCCCTAGGTGCAAACCTCCTCAAGGAGAGGTTGCTGCAGGGAGAGGTACAGCATCACAGCATTCCTTGGGAAGATTAGATCAGATTGTCACTTTGAGGCACATTGTGGTTCGAGGATGTCTGGAGGGAGGTATCAACAAGGGAGACAGTTTGCTTGATAAGCTGTCAGTGTTATGGTGATGTTATCTAAGCCAGGCTGGTGGCAGCATCAATCTGGGAAGGCAAAGAAGATGAAATCCACGGTGCCATAGGATGAGAATGAAGTCTCATGAACATCGCTGTGCTCCAACTCCCCCACCACGCTCAGGAGAGGGGGAATAAGGCAGTTCCAGGGGGGTTAGTGGTGACTAAATACACCCTTCCCACACTGTGCTTTAGACAGCATAAACACGCCTTTCCAAAGACCACGCTTCAGTGGGTCATCTTCTCCGGGTTGAGGCTGTACATTGGTGGGTTTTAAGTAGCTGTCACTTTTCCTACTCTCAACCAAAGGGCTTTTCTCTCAACTGGAAAAAGAGCAGGGGGGAAAGGCAGTAAATAGGAAGAAAATGAGGAGGAAGCGTTTCATGACGGCACTCAAGGAACAAGAGCCATGAAAAGGCAGAACGAGAGCAAGAATGGAGGGAGGTAATTTTTTTTCCTCCTTTGGTTGTTGGTTTTTAATAAAGAACTCAAACTCGCCCTGTAGATTTCCCATTAGGGGACAATATGCTTTTGCAGAGGGAGCCGCCGAATCAGAACTAATAGCACATGCCACGCCGGGATCGGGGGAATTCTCATCACTAATAAGTTTCTGCCTCGCTCCCTGCCACTGATGCCCCATTCAGGGGGATGAGACAGAGACTTATAGCATGTATACATCCAGAGAAAAGGGAGTTGTGTGCTTAGCGTGAGCATCTGTGTGTGAGCATTTCGCCTAGGGCAGTGGTAGAGTCCCCATCCCTGGAGGGATTGAAAAGCCGTGGAGATATGGTGCTGAGGGACATGGTTTAGTGCTGGGTTAGTGGTTGGACTTTATAATCTTAAAGTTCTCCTCCACTAAAAAATGATTCTATGATTCTATCTGTGATTCTCAGCATCCCTAAAGATGATATGATGTCTCTCCAAGGGTGAGGGGATAGGAAAGCTGAGGGTCAGGGGGCCATGGGAAGCTGCTTTTAGCCTGTTAGCTGGATACGCTCTCCCATGGGAGTGGAGGAAGTGTGCTAGGAAGGCTTGCAGCAGGGAGCTTTGGAGTTCCTATTGCTGAACTGGGCAATGTCCTTGTCAAGTAGAAAAGCCACCTGCCATGATGCAGGTAGGTGCACACCAGCTCCAGCCAGATGGAAAGCTGGCCAGGAGCGAGTCCCAGCCTCCCTGGGAGCTGGCTTGCCAGGCCATGGCCGTGCTGAGCACGGCCTGATGAACTCAGGACCACTACTGAAACAATACAGCAGCTGCTCTGGCTTGTGTCCACCTGGACCATGGCATAGCTCACCTGGGTCTAGCTACAGGTAGCATGTGGATGCACGCTCAGTTTCTCCTTTTCCTTGCCATTTCTTCCTGGGTTTGCACTGGGGCGATGACTCTGACCCTGTTCTTCAAGGAGGAGGGATGGTGAGAACAGCACCCCAGGCAGCCAGCAATTTCCTCATTACCCTCAGAGGAGGCACAGTGAAAGCTGAGTGATGCAAAGGCTGATTAAAGACCACCTGCTTCCAGCAACGATGGTAATTTAATTGCAGTACGATGGGCATCGCTGGCACGTGAAATTGCTTCAAATATCAAGTTCGGTGGCAGCAGGAGCAGCTGAGCCTGCAGGTCCATCAGTGGTCTCCAGGTAGAAAACCTCTCCAGAGCAGCCCCAGGGAAGCAGCAAACTCTGGAATGGTGTTTTAATGTCCTGGAGACTCCATCCTTCCCTCCATAGGTGGCTGGGTTTGGTTCATCTAAGGCAGGTTCTTAACATTGTTTAAACAGCATTTAAAGTCCCCCTTGGGGAGCTTTAAACTGGTCCAAAATCTGTTTTGAGGGATGTTCCAAGCAGTTGCTCCTGCCTGGTTTCACCAGGCCGGCCATAGTCACTGGCAGAGACAAGCTTGGGGGGGAGCACATTGGCATGCAAAGCAGCTCCCCCCCGAAAATGCTGTAGCTGCTCTTTCTGCAAACCTCCACTTCAACAAAGGCAGTTTGCCTGGTGGCCTCATGGCCAAGGTGACCCAGAGCACTAAGCCACCCATGTGCTGTTCCAAGAGGGAGGAGCAGTTCTGTGCATGATGATGATGTGTTTCATGCAGTGTTTGAGTCTTCCTAGGGCTCAAGGCAGAGGCAAGGTGGAGGTAAGAGCAGCTCAGAGGATGGTAGTGGTTCCTCAGACCTGTTGCTTATTGCCCAGGGTGCTGGATAATGGGATAATCAGTATTGTCCCCACTGTATGGCTCAGAAAAGTCACTGACAATCGACTCACCTCCACCTCAGCTGCCTCTGCAGTGAAACCGTGTACTCAGATGTCTGATGCCTTGCCCCTAAGGCCACCTTCCCCATGCTGATGTCTTGAGCCGATCACATCTTGAGGTGCAGTTGGCCAGGAGCATCCCCAGACCAAACTTTTGCAGCTATTTGACCATTTTACCTTTTTCCGAACTAGCCTCTCGACCTTCTCTTTGCTTCAGGATGAAAATGACAACCCGCCCATGTTCAGCAAGCCCTCCTATATCATAACCATCATGGAGGACATTATGGCAGGTACGAGCATGGCCCTGCTTCTTCTCCAGGCTAGCAGAAGGGCTCTGAGGGTCTTACAGCCAGAACAGGGTGGGTGATGGCTTTTTGGGGAGGCAAAAGCCAGAGACCTGGCAGTTTCATAGCTGTGGTATTTGGGAGTTTGGCCTCATGATGCGTGCACTTGGCAGAGTGACCTGCAGGAGCAATGTGAGGGAATGGGGCAGGTGGCGAGAGCTGCTCCAGGCTGCAAATGCCTTATCCTAGTCCTCAATTCTGCTTCCCCCAAGGAGCCACGGTGCTGTTTCTCAATGCCACGGACATGGACCGGTCCAGGGAGTATGGGCAGGAGTCAATCATCTACTCTCTGGAGGGCTCCTCACATTTTCGGATCAACGCTCGTTCAGGTAAGCCTCCTTATGTGTTCCCCCTCTTTTCCTTTCATTCCTTCTCCTGCATTTCCCATTTTTCTTGCCTTCGTTCTTCCTCTTTCTCCTCTACTCCTTCACCTACCCTTCCCTCCTCACCCCCAAGTATCCAGTGCTTAGGAGAAACATGATTTAAGGGACCCACCAGATTTCAGCCACCAGCACTTGCTTGGTCACTGTGAAAGCTTTGGCAGAGGCATTGGTGGAAGCTCAGTTCCTGGTGGGACTGATGCCTGAGAAAAGGCTTATGTTAGCTAAGGAGCTGCTGCCTGTCTTCCCTTACTGGCACCTTTTTTGGTTTGTTACAGGCAGGAACAAGCATAAGGAATCACAGACAGTCATTACACAGGTTCCCATGGGAAGACACAACACAAAGTTTTTAGGAGCTTGCTGACAAGCTGACCCTTCCAGGGTCCATCTTTTTGAAACTGAATCACAAGAAAGGGCCTGTTTGTGAAGGATGCTATCTCTGGTTTTGAGTGTCCCTTTTTTTCACCGGTGCCCTTATTCACCCTACAACTTCTTTAATCCCTCTCATCTCCTGTGCCTACAGGAGAAATCACAACGACATCTTTGCTGGACCGGGAGGCCAAATCCGAATACATCCTCATTGTCCGGGCGGTGGATGGAGGCGTGGGCCACCACCAGAAGACAGGCATTGCTATGGTGAGTGTGTGAAGGGGTAATTCCCATCTCCTTGAGCCACCAGTGCCCACTTGGGGCTGGCACTGTGGAGAGCTGCTCAGGCACCAGTGCTTCACTTCCTAATGCTAGCAATGCTTCATTTTAGCTGTGTGAATGGGTAAAGAGCACACAGTGGTGTCTGCTCTCTGAGCTGCCCCCACCACTGCTCACAGCCCTTCAGAATGACTGTCCGGGCTGTGTAGACCTTTAAATCATGCCCCCTTTCCTGGCAAGCCATTCACCCAGGAGCCACTTGCCCTTCCAGAGCTTTATGTGTCCAGCTCTCTATACAAAGGCGGTAATGGGTACCTATTCCACCCACTGCACAGCACAGCTCCCTTTGTTCATGCCTCTTGAGAAAACGCTTAGTTGGAGAGCCTGCAGGCACACTTAGTTGTTCCTGATGACTACTATTCACATAGTGCTTGGATCAAGGGTTTCCAACTGGTTTGTGATGCCTGGGCAGCTCAGAAGGTTCTGGTGGAGTTGCAGGCCATTGTACTGCAGATTGAAGCCTATTGCTTTTCCTTGGCCTTCACAGATGTCAGGGAGACCCATTGCTTGCAAAGGGTTTGTAAAAGGCTTTGGAAATATTAGGTCAAAAGCCAAGGATCCATCTCTCACTGCTCGTGGCGCTGTGTTGGTTCGAACATTTCATGACATTTGGGTGGTCTTGCTGCTGGGACTCTCGTCTGGGTTGCAGGAGAGATGCCCCACACAACAGAGGGTAATGCAGAGAAATATTGTGGTTGTGCTGAGGAGATCCCTAAAATAATTGTCACTATTGCTGAAGGCCATCAGGAATATGGTAGCAGACTAGAAGCTCCCTAGAGGGCCTCCCAGGGGCATGTGACAGCCTTGGCTGGGCAACAGCATGGCCTGTTGGATGCTGGGTTCCCCTTTGGGGCTCTAGATGAGATGATGCTCTCCTAATAGTTTTATTGAAAGGCAAACCAAGGTTTTGGCAAAACAGATTCCAATTCAGAAGAAAAAAATGCATCGTGGTTACTAAAATGTTAAAGAATATTAAACCCTAGTGAGAAGCAGGTGGCCTGTAGAATTGGTGGCCTTGCTGTCATGAGCAAGGGTACACAACCAGAACTCAAATCTGTTCCCTACAGTCATTTTTATTCTGGGAATAAGGTTCCATTCAGGGGCTTGACAAGGTCTCTGGGTGATGAACAAGCACCTGGGTTGCTTGGAGTAGAGGTGGGTCACCAACCTTCCCCAGGGACCACTACAGTGCCTTGGTTTGTGCCCGAGGGCACATCCTTGGAGACTGTGGTGTCCAGATTTGCCTCTTCTACCACGAGCAGCCCAGCCTGATTACTTGGAAACAGAGAAGACCTCAGGAGAAGCACTGAGACACCCTGTGTGGAGGTGGCCGGCTCTGGGTCTCCTTCCTGACCCTCTGCCCCCCTTTCCTTGAACGCAGCTCTTCCCTCAGGCACTTTTATAGACTCACAGACTGGATTGAAATGGGTGATCTGGGGAAGTGAGAGACTTCCAGACAACAGGGTGCATTCCACGGGCTTGCTACTGTCACTTAGATGCCATTTCTCACACTGAAAATGAAGCTAGGTTACACTTCAGGGCACCATCCTCTCTTGTGCTCTCGTGTCTTTACACCTCCCACCCTGTGTTACCATACCCTCTCCTGATTTGTCATGTATTCCTTTTTTTTTTTTTCCACTTTTTACCAGTCACTCGGTTTTTTCCTTCCTTGCCACACTCTTGCTGCACCCTCTCCCCCACCACTGTGACTCATTTGCAACCCCCACCGCAGTGAAGTAGCTGCTTGAAAACACACTTTGTGGTTGTTTTAACTACAAGGTAATAAGTACACAGGAGCCAGACCACGATCACATATAGAATCACAGACTGGTTTGGGTTGGAAGGGACTTTAAAGATCATCTAGTTCCAACCTCCCTGCCATGGGCAGGGGCGGTTCCTACTAGACCAGGTTGCTCCAAGCCCCATCCAAACTGGTCTTGAACACTTCCAGGGATGGGACATACACAGCCTCTCTGGGCAACCTGTTCCAGTGCCTCGCCATCTTCACAGTGAAGAATTTCTTCCTAATATCTAAGCTAAATCTACCCTCTTTCAGTTTGAAACTGTTACGCCTTGTCCTATCACTACAAGCCCTTGTAAAAAATCCCTCCCCAGCTTTCCTGTAGGACCCTTTTAAGTACTGGAAGGCCACTATAAGGTCTCCCCGAAGCCTTATCTTCTCCAGGCTGAACAACCTGGATGCAGGAGGTTGTTTCTCTCCGTGCTTTCTCTCCAGAGGGCGAACATGCATTGGGTACCTGGTGCTGCTGTAGATTCAGGAGGTATATCCAACATACCACACTGCCCAGGGACCAGTGCTGCCTGATGCAGTGTTGCTTGCTTGCTCTCTCACAGGTGAACATCACGCTGCTGGACATCAATGACAACTATCCTATGTGGAAGGATGAGCCATACTTCATTAACCTGGTGGAAATGACCCCCCCTAACTCAGATGTCACAACGGTACGTGAGAGGGAAGTGCTAAAAGCTTCTTTCTTTCACCTGATGAGGCTGTCACCTGCTTGGCTGGAGCAGTCACCTCCGAACCAGTGTCACCTCCAGTCAAGCACCATCTGGCAGAAGTCCATTTCAAAGGTTACTCCCAAGCCTCCTCACTGCTGTCCATCCCCATGTGTTTCTCCTTTCCGCTGGAATTTTTTGTTTTCTCCTCAAATTGAGTGGGTATTGGCCAGTTCTCCTTTCCTTAGCCTTGTGTGCGACCTCCTTCAAGGACCTCTCTGAAAGACATTGATTTACAGCCTTTCAAGTCCCTCTGGTGAAATAAAAGAGAAGGAGAGAGGGAGGCTTGTACTCCATCATGCCGGGAGAAAAATGATGGCCACGAAACAGAAAATAAATGAGGGGAAAGTGAAGAGAATCCACAAAATCATATAGGAAGAAGGCAGAGAAAGAAAAGGAGTCAGAGGGGGGAAGAAGGTCTGGCAGCACAGCCCGAGCCAGTTTTCTCTCTTCCGTACAGCACCAGCCCCGCTGCTCAGTGCCTGCTTGAAGTCATCTTGCCTTTGACATCCCAATTAGTTGCTGGGAAAATAATTACTGTGTCACCGACACGATGTAAATTCATCTGCGGGACAAGCAACAGGGGGCTGGAGAAGTTATGAGCATAATGAAGTTGGGGTTTTTTTTTAATGTAAATGTCCCCTGTAATTAAAAATGTCACAGGGAGAGCAATAAAGCACAAAATGTCCAGTGTGGAGTAAAACTCCACCAGTGAATTATTTCCAGCATTTCCGATGTGGCAGCACAAGTTCTTCAGTGTGCCTTTTTGTCCCATTTATTTTATTTTTCTGAAGGATGCTTGTTTTCTCACTGGTTTTATTTAAGAGACAAGCCTGTTCCATGGCTGGGTGCTTGTGTCTCTCTTACCATGCCATTACCTCCCGGGCTTGCAGGCCAATTTTGGTGAGATTTAACACGGCAGTAGAGGTCTCAAGGGTACAAAATCCCTGCAAGTAGCACGAAAATATACAGCTGTGTGGAGGAAGGAGAGCTTCTTGGTACAGGGAATTCTGTCACAGGAGCTCAGCTTCCTTATTAGACACTGGTGAATCTACACGGGGATGCACTGTAGGAATTAATTCTTGTCACTCTGCTTTGATTTTTGCTGTTCCTCCGTGGCAGGTGGTGGCCATTGACCCAGACCTGGGGGAAAACGGCACGGTGGTGTACAGCATCCGACCCCCCAACAAGTTCTACAGTCTCAACAGCACCACGGGCAAGATCCGCACCAGCGGTGTCCTCCTGGACCGTGAGAACCCCAACCCCCAGGAGGCCCAGCTCATGAGGAAGATCGTGGTGTCGGTCACTGACTGTAAGCCCCATTTCCATCCCGCTCCTCTTTGCCACAGTGGTTTTGTCTTGTTCCGCCATGGTTAGAAACCTCTGGGGCTGGGCTTCTGCAAGTGTCACCCTCCTCACCCTTTTCTTTCCCTCCCTGATGGGTTTCACATATTGAGTTGAACTTTTCTCAGCCTGACTTTTCCGCTGTGATGAAGCATCTTTTTTTTTTTTTTTTTTTTTCCTGTTTTGAGCATAAATTACAAAGATGTTTTTGAGGTTAAAAAATGAGAGTAGGTTAAAACCTGCCACTCAGACAAACCAGAAACCTTCAAAATGCGTGCACAGTCATTTCTGTAGTAGTCCTGATGATGAGCCTGGGAGACAGAAACTCCCTCTCTTCTCAGTTCGGCTCCATCAGTATCTAAAAAAGTCAATAGAGCAGGTGGGGGAAAAAGAGCTGATAAAATGGTGAAATGTATTTATCTCTAGAAATAGTATCTTAGGGAAATTCATTTTAGGAAAAAAAAGATAGAGATAAGAAGATAATTTTCTGTTATCCAGCCTGTTTGCAAGAGCCAAGAGGCACATACAAAGACATGTAGGTGTGATGCTGAGGGACATGGTTTAGTGGTGGACTTGGTAGTGCTGGATTAATGGCTGGACTTGACCATCTTAAGAGTCTTTTCTAACCTAAATGATTCTGATTCCATATAACCTTATCTCGGCCCCTTTCTATTTTGGCATCACCTCTGCACTGTGCTAAAGCCATGGTCCCATCCACCCTGCCAAAAAGACAGAGACAAGCACAAACTGGTGTTGCTCATGTTTTTCAGCTGCATGCACAGGTAGTAACATGGACAGGTCCTCCTTGAGGACCACTCAAGGGGCAGCACCATTCTGCACTACCATCTGCATAGGGAGGGAGGGCTCCTTTTTGAGGGAAAGGGGAGGAAACACCTTGAGGCATTAACCTTGAGACCTCATTCCTGGCCTCTGCAGGCGGGAGACCACCCCTTCGAGCTACCAGCAGCGCCACAGTTTTCGTCAATCTGCTGGACCTGAACGACAACGACCCCACTTTCCAAAACCTGCCCTTTGCCGCCGAGATCGCTGAGGGTCTTCCTGCAGGCTCCTCTGTTTTCCAAGTGAGTGTGTCCCATCGTTGCTATGCCCCATGCTGGGAGCTGCTGCTGCCTCTGCCATCACTTCTGCAAATACATCCCCTCCATCCCCTCCGCTGTCTAGCAGTGCAACTGGGGGGGTGCAGAAGAGGTTGTGGCAGCCCAGCCCATGTGCTCACTCCCAGCAGAGGGGATGCTCAAAGGCACCTTTAGTTCAGCCCAACGTCCCTGGGAGCAAAGACAGGCTCAGGGTTTAGGTACCGTGATTTTCCTTATCAGGAGATGATCAGGCTCCCCCATGCTCACCCCTTCCCTCCTCTCTGCCCACCAGGTAGTGGCCATCGACCTGGATGAGGGTCCAAACGGGCAGGTGACGTACCGCATGCAGGTAGGGATGCCCCGCATGGATTTCCTCATCAACAGCACCGGTGGCCTCATTACCTCCACCACAGTGCTGGACAGGGAGAGGATCGCCGAGTATTACCTGCGAGTGGTGGCCAGCGATGCCGGTGTGCCCTCCAAGAGCTCCACCAGCACTCTAACTGTCAAAGGTGGGTACACGAGGACCTCCTCCAACCCCTGCCTGGCTGCAGAGTCCCCTCCAGTCCCAGAAAGATGGGTGACAAGGACACTTCACCAAGGAGGGAGATGTAGTTTACATAGGAGACACTGAGACCCTTATTTTGAGGTCTATCTTTAATGTGATGCATTTCTATTTACTGGTTTCACACAAGCCTAGTACTGAGGATAAGCATCATCCGGAAACAAACTGATCCTGGATTCTCCTTGGGCCTGGCTTTGGAAAAAGAAGTTTCTGGTCCTGTAACTGCAGAGCCCTCTGCCATATACAAGGAAATGCTGAGCTTATATTTAAGCCCCAGATTTTCCTCCGGATGGGGATGGAAATGAGTAATGCAAACAGTAACTTGAATTGCAGTTATGTAGGGTTTCTTTGGGCATAAGGGGAGTGTTCTGCATGTA
The DNA here is from genome assembly GCA_013400335.1 of Eurystomus gularis. Taxonomy (NCBI): domain Eukaryota; kingdom Metazoa; phylum Chordata; class Aves; order Coraciiformes; family Coraciidae; genus Eurystomus; species Eurystomus gularis. The sequence goes on along the minus strand of VZZY01023295.1, from coordinate 321,474 downwards.
TCGGAGGCAACGAAACCAATCTCACACCTGCAGCTGTGAGAATCGGTCCTTATGGCCAGTCTGCAGGCACCCCCACCACACAGAGCATTCCCTGGGATGCTCAGAGTAGCAGGCAGGGGGTTTTGGGAGCCTGGTGGCCATCAGGCTGCTATCTACAGGAGGGGCAGCCCTGGGAGGGCACTCAGTTCTGCTCCTCTTTTCAGTTCTAGACGTGAATGACGAGAACCCCACCTTCTTCCCAGCCATCTACAATGTATCTCTGCCTGAAAACGTGGCCCGGGATTTCAAAGTGGTCAGGCTCAATTGCACAGATGCTGATGTCGGGCTGAACGCTGAGCTCAGCTACTTCATCACAGGTAGGACCTCTCGCAAGATGCTGCAAAGCGGAGCTTTGCCTGCAGAAAGGAGCAGGCTGCCCCAGCCTACGGCCAGGGTGTTCTGCACACCAGCGCTGCCTTTTCCAGCCCCTCCAAACCTTGTACAGCATCGCCCTCTGCCGAAGAGCCTCACCGGGCTCCCTGCCTTGCTGACCACTATTCCTTGTCCTGCTCAGGGTGGACCTTTGCTCCCAAGCATCCCCTGCTTCTCACACCACCAGAATAGGCCAGGAAAAGTATGAGGATGAGTTGGAATCCTCTCTGGCATTTTAGGGCATCTTGTAGGCAGGTGTGCAGGTGGGTTTGGATGGGCAGGGAGCGGATGAGCAGCGGTACCACCCAGGCAGTGCGTGGCTTGCACCACAGCACCTGCACTGGGAGGCTGGAGAACCCCACGGCCAAGCTTTGACTTGCAAGCTATACACGCAGCATTTAGCCCTGAGGAAGAGGGCAAAAATAGAAATGTCACCGGAGAGTCACTTTTCTCACAATAGCAGCTCTCACGTTTCATCTCAGCCTCCTCCACAAGAGAAAAGGTGTGTGTTGTGCCACAGGCACCGCAAGCCACGTGCAAAGTGACCCCAGTTGGCTTCCGAAGCACTCAGGAAATGAGCTGGCATTTATATGATTCAGCTTTTCCTTGTAACCCTCGCTCCATGTGAGGCAGGCATGGTGTTTGGTATGGCAGAGAGAAGGTGCTCTGCTCGCTTTTGCTGCAGAGAAGCTTTGCCTAGGATGAGGTACAAGCTTGCCCTAAGAGCTGTGGATGTCATGTATCTGGACTTCTGTAAAGCCTTTGACTTGGTCTCCCCACAACATCCTTCTCTCTAAATTGGAGAAAGATGGATTTGATGGGTATACTGTTCAATGGATAAGGACTTGGTTGGATGGCCACATCCAGAGGGTGGTGGTCAACGGCATGATGTCCAGATGGAGATCGGTGACAAGTGGTGTCCGTCAGGGGTCCGTACTGGGACCAGTGCTGTTTAATATCTTCATCAATGACATAGGCACTGGGATCAAGTGCACCCTCAGAACTCTGCAAGATGGCACCAAGCTGAGTGGTGCAGTTAACATGCCTGAGGGATGGGATCCATCCAGAGGGACCTAGACTGGCTTGAGAGGTGGGTCCGTGTGAACCTCATGAGGGTCAATGAGGCCAAGTGCAAGGTCCTGCACCTGGGTTGGGGCAACCCCCGGTATCAGTACAGGCGGGGGATGAAGAGATGGAGAGCAGCCCTGTGGAAAAGGACTTGGGGGTGCTGGGGGGTGAAAAGCTGGAGATGAGCTGGCAATGTGTGCTCACAGCCCAGAAGCCAATGTCCTCCTGGGCTGCATCCCCAGCAGCGTGGGCAGCAGGGCAGGGAGGGGATCCTGCCCCTCTGCTCCGCTCTGGGGAGACCCCCCTGCAGTGCTGGGGCAGCTCTGGAGTCCTCAGCACAGCAGAGACATGGACCTGGTGGAGCGGGGCCAGAGGAACCCCACAGCAACGATGTGAGGGCTGGAAGCCCTCTGCTGTAGGCCAGGCTGAGAGAGTTTGGGGTTGTTTAGCCTGGAGAAGAGAAGGCTCCAGGGAGACCTACTTGTTGCCCTTCAATACTTAAAGGGGGCCTGTCATAAAGCTAAGCACAATCTTTTTAGCAAGGCCTGTTGTGACAAGACAAGGGGTGATGGTTTTGAACTAAAAGAGAGAAGATTTAGACTAGAGAGAAGGAAGATATTTTTGATGCTGAGGGTGGTGAGACCATGTCCCAGGTTGCCTAGAGAGGTGGTTGATGCCCCATCTCTGGAACCATTGCAGGTGAGGTTGGCCGGGGCTCTGAGCAACCTGCTCTAGTTGAAGCTGTCCCTGCTTGCTGCAAGGGGGTTAGACTACATGACCTTTCAATGTCCCTTCCAACTCAAACCATTCTGTTCAACAGTTCAATAATTCTACACTTGCCCTGCTCAATCCCATGTAAAATGCAGCCCTCTGGAGAACAGGCTGCGCACTTGCGATTGCCGTGGCCAAACTGACCCCATGCCCAGGCTGCAGCATCCTCCTTAACATGGGGTCTCTCCCTGCATCCAGACAACGGGCGACCTGGTCCTTGTGTTTTTGCTGCAGGTGGAAACCAGGATGGCAAATTCAGCGTTGGCTTCAGGGATGGAGTGGTCAGGACAGTCGTGAATCTGGACAGGGAAACCGTGGCATCATACACGCTGATCCTAGAGGCTATCGGTAAGGATTTTCCACCATTCCGGTGGGACTGCTGCCAGGCAGCCACACAGGATGGCCATGCACGTGCTGAGCTGCCTTGGAAATGCAGCAGAGAGACCGCAACCTTTGAGGTGCTCTGTAAACCAGGGCCTGTGTTTGGTATTAGCATTCCACAACCCACATGCATTAATATGTCCTGGTTCCACCGTGACTTTAACAGACAGTAAATTCATCCCTCAGACTCACCCAGCCCTGGGGCTTTCCCGTTACCCCAGGGAAGGCAAAGGCTCTCCCTTTCCCAAGACATTCCTTGCTCTACAGGGCAGGTCTCCACCCAGAAATGCCAGCAGCACCACAGCATCATTCCCCTAATGCCATGCCAGCCCTTGGCTCAGTGGCTACCAATTAATCCAGAGCCACCTGGCACAGGCAGAGGGCCCATGTGCCAAACCCATCTTGGCCATCATCCCCAGAGCTTTATAATGATGTGCCTGTTTACAGAAGACTTCGATATCCCTTTGGAAAGGAGAAATAAGTGGCCTGGTCAGAAATCTTGCGGGCAACAGCATTGCAGGTGTCACGGGGTCTGCACCAGGGATGATGTACCAGCTGGGCATGCAGGACACGATCCCAAGTGGGTCCATTCTACCCCTCTGGTGGGTATCAGGCTGCCTGCATTTCCCTGGCCACCAGATCATTTGGGTGGGTTTAGTGCTTACCTGCATTGTGTTGGAAAAACCAGACCCAGCCTATGCTCCCCTTGCCTCATCTTTCATGGCTAAACCAAGAGCTGTGCTGCCATGTCCTTATCTACTGAACATCAACTAGTTCTGGTGCTCTTTGGCTGTGAGCTGAGCTGGATCTACAGAAAACTCATTAGACCCCAGCCCATGTTCATCTCCCAGATTCCTGACCTCCAGCAATCCCTTCCACTGTATATCACCCTCTTAGTTCACGGAGTTGCAAACCCTCTTTAATAACCATTGTATTTCCAGCCTTGCTGGGCAGTGAGCGACTCCCTGGCAGAACTTGAGGGTTTGGGTTTTTCTTTCTCTTTCAGGTTAGGCAGAAAAAACCCCCATGGTTCAATGTGGGATTTGGAAGCTGCAGAAAAGACAGAGGATTTTAGTTCAGAAATTTTGGTACTGTTTTTTTCAGCAGACAAAGGCCGAGCACCACCTGTGCGAGGAGACGGAGGTGACCCAACCTGTCCTCACCTTTCTTTTCCACACAGACAATGGCCCCACGGGGAACCGGCGCACCGGGACCGCCACTGTCTACGTGACTGTCCTGGATGTCAATGACAACAGACCCATCTTCCTTCAGAGCAGCTATGAAGTCAGCGTCCCCGAGGACATCCCGGCCGCCAGCAGTATAGTGCAGGCACGTGGCTCTCTCACACTGTGGCTCTTGGGTGGGTGAAGGGGGCCCCCCACTCTCTGGGCCCTGGCACCATGGCTGTCAGCTGCAGGAAGCCTAGGGTGGATATTTTCTGCCCCCACATTCAAACTGTTCCACTGGGCTAGTGCAAGGTGTCTTCTTGCTTGTGCTCTCCCCTGCTCCTTTGCTAACACAGGCTTTGAGCACCAGGGAGGAGACAGCAAAACACAAGGGGAAAATAAGAAATTCACCCCATTTCTGCAGGGGGCAAGTGGAGCAAACCCAAGCCCCATGCTGGCAAGACCCCTTTGCCTCACTGTGTTCAGCTTTCTCCCTTCTCCCAGCAGAGAAGGGGCTGAGAGCAGAGATCTCAAGGGGGAGGGAGAAGAGTGCCTGCAAAGAGATGCTCTGAGGGTGGGGAGGGGGGGGAATGGAGGGAGAAAAGCATTCGGACTTTGCTTTCATTTGTGCTCCTCTTTGAGGGAGCGGTGGGCAGAGCTGAATGGCTCAGTGAGCGCTGAATGAATGCGGGCATTCACTCAGCCTCCGAGGGCTTCCAGCATCCCTTCACACCCACGGCTCTTCTGGAGCAGGCACCAAAGGCTCTTTGCAGAGGGCCCTGGGAAGGCTCCTCCTGCCTTGAATACCTCTCCCAGCACAGGGAAAGGGGCAGCTTTGTCCCTGGCTCTCTGGGATAGGGTGAGTCACCGGGAGAGAAGAAAGGAGCCTTTCGCCTCTTGCAACAAAGGTTTGTTGGGAGCTGTGTGTTGTGCTCAGGGCAGCCAGTCCCCAGGCACGAGCAAGATCCAGCAGCTCCTTGTCACCTGCTGTGCCATGGTTCTGTGATGTCCGTAGCACCAAGCCTGTCTGCAGGGTCAGGATCTCCTTGCAGTCACTGAGTCCAGGCTGGAGGTGTGGAGGGGAGCTGGGAGGGTGAGAGAAGAGCCCTGATGTGGGACTCCTAAAATTGAGCTGATTTTGCAAATTGCAAGGCTGTGAATGGAGGAAACTCGAGTCTGACATCAAAGTCCCTTTTTTTAGAGTGCAATTCCCCGAAAAGGGGGATGCCCTTGGCAGTCTGTGCAAAAGGAGAGGTGGTATTTGAAGGAAGTTTGTTTTCCACAGAACAAAATCAGAAGGAGCTGGAAATGGGCCATCACCTGGGTTCAGTTTAATTTGCACCTTTAAAAGTGAACCATTTGTGCTGAAGGTCTCCCCTTCCAAACATATCCCCACACCCCTATGGCAACAGGAGAGTTTTTGAAGGTTTCCTCATCTCCTTCTCTGAAAGGCAGCCCAGGGCTGGAGGAAAGCAGGAATGTCCCAGGCAGCCTGGGGAGGTCCTGGCACAGAGCTGCACCTTATGAAGGTCAGAAACCCTGAAAACCCAGAGAGATGGGATTTGATGCTCATCACGGGGCCTCACCAGGCATGAAGACTTCATCCAAAGGGGTGAACTAGATGGTTGAATGTAGTGTGAGCTGCAGATGTGGAAAAATTAAACCACTTCTTTCTCCTCTAAGCACATCAGCTTACCTGCTGGCTGTTGTACCCTTTCCCATCAGAAACGAGTGGCCTTTCCAAGCTGACAGCAACTACGAGCCTCAAAAGGCCTCTTTAATGCATTTACAGGCATGTTTACCTGCTCCCGCTGCTCATTTATTGAAGCAGGTTTCCAGCAGACAGCTGTAGCCTGCAACCTTCCAAGCAGCAACCGCAGCAACCCACAGCTCGTTGCATGAAGAGAGGGGAGACAGGGACTGGGCAGCATGTGGAAGGCACAAGCCTTCCTCCACCTACTCAGGAGCACATCTCTGGGGGGCATTCTCAGCTGAGGGTTGCTTTTTGTGGGGCACATTTGCCCCGGGATGCCTCTCCTCAAGGCGATATTTGTTAGCAGCCAGGTTGCTCTGCTCTCACCCAGGCCGTTTTGTTCAGGTGCCTCGCAACTTGTGCAATGTTTTCCAAAAGAAATTATGCAGCGATATTTTTCTGGACTGCCCAGTGATAGCTGTGTGTGGGTGTAGTTTGGATGCCTCCACCTTTCCTGCCAGGAAAGAGCAACCTGGAAAGCATTCAGGAACCTGAAATAGCAGAATCTCCTGTCGTCTTGCAGAGCTGCTGCCTGGAAATGAGCTGCTTAAAGAGGCTCTGCCGGGATGCCCAGGATACCACAGGGTGCTTGAGGAGGGAGCTGAGCTTGAACCAAAAGCTTGGGCAAGAGTAGCTGCAGGGGCTGAGTTAGTTCCCACAGAGCAGCATCACATTTTGGTGGACTCCATGACATCCCAGTCCTGCCTGGCAGGGGAGCTCCTGGGGCAGGTGAGCTGGCTCTGGGACACCGGCCAGCTCCTCCTGAAGGTGTTGATGGAGCGGCGCAAGGAGCCCAGCCGCTTCCAGAGCCTCAACTGGGGCTCGCTGGCATCTGCAGGGTGATGGGGCATGCATTCACCAGGCCCAGAGCGGTACTGGTCCAGCGCCGCTGGCTTGCAGAGGGTGATAAAGATGAGGAAGGTTGCCAGGAGGAGGAAGATGCAGACGAGTGCAACAATGGTGGGCAGCGGGTCTGCCATCTCTGGGGATGTAGCATTGGGAGGGACCAGCTTGGTGGTTGAATCCAGAAGTTCAAGGAGAGGCAGGGTGGGAGAGGTCCCATTGCCAGCATCCTCTGTGCTCATCTTCCCTGCAATGCACAAGGTGACACAGAGAAGTGATGTGGGTGATTACCACCTAGAAGCTGGACAGACATCCTCCCTCTGTCCATCCTGATAGATTTCTGTCTTGCTTTGATGTCCAAGGTCCTCCTGGCTGTGTTTTCTGTGACACAGGGTGACAGGAGTCTGTCTGGTTTTGCCAGCAGGCAAAGCACAGATGTGGGATTTATACCCCACAAAGTACTGCCCTGAACTGAAGTGCAAAACCACCTGTCAAAGAAATCTAGCACAGGTAGTACCACGTACACATGGTACCACGGCCCTGGGCATGACACCTGTAGGGAACGTGTACACATGATGCATGAAGCTTTTCTGGAAGTGATAAATAACCATACACTAGAGAAGGTCCAAAATACATCCCCCAGGCTGCTGGGGTTTTGTTCTTCCCTATTCCCCAGAAATGTGGGTTTGCTGAATTGACTGTCATTTGGGGTTTTTTGATTATTCTCTTTCTCCCCGGAAGAAAATGGGTAGTTGGATGAACCTCCACCCAGGTAAGTCCCTATCGAGCTGCAGTATTGCACTAGCGTTGCCTTTTTGTTTTTTGCAGGGGTGAAGTGTAACGCCCTCACTCTGCTTGTGCCAAAAACCCTCTTGGGTTAGGTGTTTTACTGACCTGGTTTCAGGTTCAGGCACGTTGTGGGTTTCTCAGCTGGTCCTGCAAATAGCAATGCAAACTAGCTTCCCAAAGCCTCATGCATAAGAGCTCTTTACCGACCACTGATGGCCAATGTCCTCTCCTTTCCCCATGGGCTCAGACGCCCCCCCAGCTCACATCCCCATAGCAATTTTACTCCTGTGCACCCTCCTAGGCCTGTTCCTGGCCCAGGATGGGCTGTGCCTGCAGCTGCCATCTCCCTAACCTGGAGATGAGGGCTGGGGAAATATTGCTGTGCCAGCCCTCTGCAATGCGACAGCTTGGCTGGGCACTTGGCACTCTCACCTGTATGCTGGAGGTAAACCTTTATTACACTGACTTTCCTACAGAGATGGGGAGTTAGAAGAGTGATGGAGAGCTGTCGGACTGGTCCGTGGCCAGGCAGTCTCCTGGCAAGTATGGATTTGGATTGAGCCAATTGAAAATTAGGACCTTAGGAGGCGAAAAGCAGGGCTGCAGGGACTGCCAGGGTCTCTGGGTCTGCTCTTGCAGCCACCATCCCAAAGCTCTACAGGCTTGTACGGGCAGCCAGACATTCACTGGTTAAGCAGTAGAAAAAGGGGAGAGGAGACATCAGCACTAATCATCACTAATTGGAAACTATGAGATGCCCCGGTGGAGACGAGCCCAGTGGAAAGTGAGATGCTGCATCAGAAGAGACAAACATCCCTCACCTGTCCAAATTATGCGAGAGGAAACAACCTTAAGCAAACACTGTGGGAGCTGCAAGGCCAAGCACTGGGAGGCTAAGGAGTCCTTGAATTCAGGTTGTTTGTGCTCTGCATGCAGGTACGTGAGCTCCCAGCTCTGTGCTGGGACCCTGCCCGGTCCTGGAGGACACTGACTACTCCTATACGATCTGTGCTCCTCTCATTGGAGGTGATGAGCTGAGATATGGAGGGAGTAAGGTCAGAAGTTTCCACTAGATCTGGGTGCCAGGTGTGAGGCACTTGGGAAATCTGATTTATTTCTGGGATACTTTGCATCACCTTGGCTTGAGCATTCAAAGCTGTGATGCCAGAGACCTCAGGGCAAGGACTGTATCAGCCTGGTCAAAGCTCTGGGGAGATGTCCCCACTTCCATGGGTCTGGGCCAGGTCTGTGCTCAGAAAATGGGAAATGCAAAAGTAATTGGGTTGGCATTTGAGCACATCTTAGCTCGGGTGAATCCCTGTGTGTATTGCAAGCAGGCTCAGGGACCAGGGCTTTCCTCTCCTCCTCCAAAGTGATGTTTCCATCTCTTCTCACCCCAAAAGAATTTCTTTATTGTGCAGCCTCTCTTTGCATGGCTCTGCCCTTTCCACTCCAGCATTGGGAGCAGAGCAGCCTCTGGCAGCCACAGCCATCCCAAGGACTCCCCTGCTCCATGGGCAGGGTGCTCCTGGCTGCTGCCTGGGCATGAAAACCCCTAGGCAGGGCTGTGCTTACCCTGCACACCAAAGGCAGCCTGAATTGAGGTTACCACGGCTACCTTGATTCTGGAATTTTAGTGACCGCATGTGGTTTGGCTTGGTGACCTTAGACTGTTTGTTAAGAGCGAGCCGGGAGGCACAGGTGATTTCTTCAGGTTGTTTTTTACTCCATTGATGGTGGCTGTAGGGTTTTTTCTTTTGAATCCGCCTGACAGCATCCCTTAGAAACCCATTACGGGGGACCACACTGATGTTTTCCCAGGCTTTTCCAGCCATGCCCTCTTCTCCTCTCGTTTCCCACCCATCCTCCCCTCATTCCCAGCTTGACTAGCAGATCTGCAAGTTCAGGGAAGGTCCAGACTGCCCCAACCTGATCTCTAAACCCTTCCAGAAATGGGGCTGCTAAAAATCTGGGAAATCTTTGCAGAGTACATGCGAGCAGTGACTTTTTTTCTAGGACCAATAAGATTTCAATGCATTAATGTGGACAGAGGAGATTTCCCCCTCACCTCCTGCCTGAGACAGAACTACAGCCATTTCAGCAGAATTTCAGCAAAAAGACACCAAAATTGGGGTCTTATCAGTGGAAAAGTCAGGGCATGGTAAGAGCAGCACTCCTCAGGCCCATGGCACACGTGGGGACAGTGGCTTCCCTCCTGTGGGGTGGGAGCTCAGGGCCTTTCCTGAAGTGTGGCAATGGAGCAGTCACCCACAGGATTTTGTACACACCAGTCAAGCCGCTGCCTGCATCCCTGTTTGTAGCATCTCCCCTTCCCAGCATTGTTGTCCCACCCAGACCTCAGGTTGTGCAGTCCATGTGGATTAATAAGAGGCTTGCCCAGCCTGGCAAACTCCCCTAGAAGGGTTATCCCTGCCTGAGCAGCTCTAACATGGGCTGTGCTGAGCACTTAGGACCCAGCACAGGGTATAAGACAGCTGAGGATCAGAAGGAAAGAAATTGCAAAAAGCAAAATGCAACTGAGGAAGGTGGAAAGGAAGAAGAAATTACTCTGAGCAGCAGAGAGGGTTATTCTGCCCAGCACTGAGCACTGCCTGCCTGGCTTGCCCTGGCTGCCTCGTTTGGCAGGAGTCTTTCCATACGTTCTCTCTCCCTTTTCCCAAGCTCCTGCAGAGAAAAGGCTGTTTTCAGGCACTTCCGTGCTTATAATACAGCTCAGCTGAAAAGCAGCTCTCTTTTCCCTCCCCGTCTTGCTTAGCGACGCTTTTCCGGAGCTCCCCAGCTTTTCCCAGTGCACTAAGTTTTTCCACTCGCTTGCCGGAGGTGGTGATGCTGGAGGCTCCCAAACACTCAGCTTTACGACCCGGAGAGCTGGGTACCAAAACCAAATGGTTGTCAGTGATGTTGTACCCCATCACCCTCGCTGTTAAGCAACAGCACTGCATCTGCAGGACTTTCCCCCTCTCCCGTCACAAAAGAACCCGACGGGGAAGGGAGGACGGATGCCTGACTTCAAATCCACCCCAAACTTTGTGTCTCCCATCCCCAGCCCGTTTGCAGCCCTTTCCCCAGGCTGAGGGCAGCAGCTCTGCAGCCAAGGATGGCGGCATGTCCCTGGCTTGCCTCGCTCGCCCCTGGGGCTTAGCCTGAGTGGCCAGCAATGGGTTTGCCGTGGGGGTTTGGGCTCCCTACCTCTCACCGTCCAGCTGAGCCTGTGCTTGCCTCCAGCACGCCTGCCTTGCTGCCTCTCCCACCGAGCTCCAGCAGCTTCCAGCCCCCTCCTCCCTTCTGGAGGGCAAGGGAGGGTGGGAGAGGATAGCAGCCAGGCAGGGGATGGCCTGAGCATGCAAAGCCAAGGGGGCCCCTGAGCCCCTTCCCGGGATTTGCCAGGTCAGCAGTGCCCCGGGGCTGTGCCCTGCTGGGGTAAGGGGTCAAGCCCCCCGGGATGTGTTACCCTGAGCTTTTACCCCATGGAAAGGCTGAATGGTACGGTCGTGGGCTGAGCCCCATGCTTGCTCCCCCTTTTCCCAGCAACTCTGAGCCAAGCCGCCTGCTTTATTCCCATCCTTTTATTCTACATCCCTCCCCCTCCCTTCTTTTCTGACCCCTTTCCAGGAGCTGAGGGTGTTTGAAAGGTGGCCTGCAAAGGCTCTGCCTGCAGCCGCTCTCTCTAGCAGGGGGACAAAGCAGGCTGGTGGCAGCCAGCACTCAGCTGCACAAGGTGTCCCTGCAGCAGAAAGAGCTTTTCTCCCACCACTTGCACTCAAGTGCAATAATTTTGCCAAGTCTGGGACAGTCTGTCAAAGTACCACGTTCTCCTCTGGGACCTCAGTGGGTCAAAGCAGCAGCAGCTGAGCTTTTTCCAGGCTACAGGCTGGCAGGAGCATGCACTGGTTTCATGCAAACCACCTTCTTAAAATAAAAAACAAATACCCGGGCTGACCCATCTCACCTGGTTTCTATGCCAGAGCTGCCTGCAGCAAATGCTTGGGGTGAGCTGGGAGAAGGGTGGCTAAGGAGGTGTTTGCAAGGTACAGTTTGCTCATCACATTGAACACCTTCTTGTTTGCTCACCTTGAAATGTATTTTCTCAGGCAAAGCAGAGCAGGGAATGGCACAGAAATCTTCAAAGACTTGTCTCCCATCCCTTAGGCTTCCCTTCCATCCTGGCATGGTGTTTCAGCTGATGCAGTAGCTTTTTCTGGGGGGGGGAGCCGGTGCCATGCCAAGGCAGCTGGTCTGCCTGGGCATTGCTGGCCTGCTGCTGAGAAGCCCATTCGTCACATGGGAGAGGAGACAGCTCAGCTCCTGCCCAGAAATGGCCTGGAGGAGCCCAGAGGAGAGTTGGTGTGGGAGGGAGAGCTCTCTGCTGAGAGAGGAAAGTAACAAGCAAAAGAACAAGAGGAAATGCCTCAACTTGCACCAGGGGAGGTTTAGGTTGGACATGAGGAGAAATGTCTTCCTGGGAAGGATTCTCAAGGGCTGCCCAGGGCAGCGGTGGAGTCCCCATCCCTGGAGGAGTTTAAAAGCCATGTAGATGTGGTGCTGAGAGACATGGCTTAGTGGTGACTTGGCAGTGCTGGGTTAATGGTTGGCCTCAATGATCTTAAAGGTATTTTCTAACCAAAGTGATTCTATGTTCCTAAGGTGCTGGGTCTGTTGTGAAACATGGAGCAAGGCACAGGGTTCTGTCTGGTTGTAAGCAAGACGTGAACTGGTCTGAGACAAGAGAAAACAGCGTGTGTGGCACAGCAGTATCCTGGATACTGTGGTATCTGGCTATCCCATATCCAGATAGTTTGCAAATGCAAGGGTCAGGGTTTCCTAAGGTTTCTGCTGACACAGTCTGATCAGATGGAATAAGCAGTTCAAGGCATCTCAAACTGCATTTCAGAAGGGCATCTGTGACTCCTGCAAGCGATGTGTGGGGCTGTGGGTGAACGCCAGCCATGGGCTTTAAATCCCCTGTAAATGACGTCACTGTCCCTGCTGTACGTGCATCCTTTGCCCTCCTCTTTGCAGTGCACATTTGGGTGCAAACCCCCACCTGCCTGGGGGAAGGAAACTGCTGGGTAATATTTGTAGGGAGAAGATGTGGCAGAAGCTGCCTTGCTGGGGAACCAGGCAGAGAAAGACTTAAGGCATTCACCATGTCCTCACCCCAGTGACTTGCAAGTGACCACCGCCATGGTCGTGCTTTGGATGCTTTGTGGGAAGCGGGGAAGAAGCCCTGGCCCCGCTGTCCCCTACCAGGTCCCACTTCCCAGCTGCCAGGGTGGGTGTGCTGCTGGCTGGGGTTTGCTGGGAGAACACTGCAGTGTTGTTCAGCAACACCAGAGGGGACCCGTGTCTTGGGTTTCCAGGGGCAGCCGGCTCATTCAGTCCACAGACTGTGCAGCGCATCACAGCTGAGGGGTGCTCCCACCCACTGCTCAGGGTCTTGTGAGGACCCAGGCCAGCATCCAGAACACCAGCAGGCTCTAAGCTGGTAGCATTCATGTTTCTTTCAGTAATTTTTACATATGCCGCTGCTTGGGTGACTTGCCCTGATGCCATGGCACGGGAGCGGCAATCCCTGCCCAGCTCAAGCTGGGCTCTGGAACATGGCCTGGAGAAGGGCAACGAAGCTGGTGAAGAGCACAAGGCTTGTGCTGAGCAGCTGAGGGAACTGGGGTTGTTTAACCTGGAAAAAAGGAGGCTCAGGGGAGACCTCCTTCCTCTCAACAACTCCTTGAAAGGAGGTTGGAGCCAGGCAGGGGTCAGTCTCTTCTCCGAAGGAACAAGCAATAGGGCAAGAGGAAACAGACTCAAGTTGCACCAGGGGAGGTTTAGGTTGGACATGAGGAGAAATATCTTGATGGCAAGGGTTGTGAAGGGCTGGCCCAGGCTGCCCAGGGCAGTGGTGGAATCCCCATCCCTGGAGGGGTTTCAAAGCCCTGGAGATGTGGTGCTGAGGGACATGTTTTAGTGATGACCTGGTAGTGCTGGGTTAATGGTTGGACTCAATGATATTAAAGGTCTTTTCCAACCTAAGTGATTCTATGATTCTATCATCTCCAGTGAGGCATGAATTGCTGTGCAGTGCAGGACTGATGGAGACACCTCCACCAGCACACTGACCTGTGAGTTTCATGGCGTGGTCCTCAGGCTCAGCTCCCACTCCAAGCCCATCCAATAGCTAATCTGTCATCTGAGGGCTCCCGAGCCTGCTATCCCTACTATCTGGTGACAAGGGGAGGGAAAACTATTTTGCTTTGCAGTTGGTAAGCTCCTTGGCTCAGGCAGAGGAGCAGGATGTCCAGCCTTGGCAGTGTGGGAAGACTTGTCATAATCGGGAAATCTCTGCCCTACACCTTCACTGTTTCTCTTTTCTCATGAAGGTGAAAGCTACAGATGCGGATGAAGGTGTTAACGGGAAAGTGTGGTACAGAATTGTCAGGGGTAAGTCGAGGTGCCCCTTTGTGCATCAGTAAGTTTGCACCAGGCTCCGGCCAGCCACACTCACAGCCTCAGGAGGTTACGCTTTCCATCCTCTTGCACTTTGCAGCCTACAGAAATGTTTCCCCCACCCCTGAGAAAAACGTAATCATCAGGGTTAACTGCTAGGGGTGGTATGTTGTGGATGGGCACCTAGATGCCATAGCTCCTGGCTTGGCCAGAGCCAAACCCTGATGTAGCTGAATGTGATGGGGATTGGGTTTTGCTCAATAATCTTCCTCCAAGATCCTTCCCCGGGGTGGAAGATCAGTATGTCACCAGAACTGATATAGTGGTGCTGGACAGCATCGATCTTCCTTTTCCCTCTCTCCAGGAAATGAGCACAACCACTTCCGCATCAATCCCAGCACCGGGCTGGTGATGCGAGGCGTTCGGCACCTTGACAGAGAGCAAAACTCCTCTCACGTCCTGGAGGTAGAGGCCTACAACACGGAGCAGGGACCCATGAGGAGCTCCGTGCGGGTAAGGACCTCGCGGCTGCTGAAGGGTGGGCAGCAAGGCTGGGTGGCAGAAGAGTTCATGTGAAATATTTGGGATGCTTCATCAGAGGGAATTCATATCCAGACCTTGCAGGCGTGCAGGAAGTTCGAGAGATCTGACAAAAAGTCTCCTGGGGCTTCCCGTGGATGGAGAAGAGCTTGTTGGAGGGTTTGTTTGTGTTTTTTTCCTGTGACGTTTCAGTGCAATGAGGCTGCTAAGTGGTGCAGCGGTCACTGTCAAAGGGAGTCCTGTTTGCCCAGTGAGATGTAGCTCAGCCACCAGAAGGAAGAGCCGAGCCTCACCCTCTTAGAAATTGTGTCTCCTGGCCAGACATCTCTTTAAATAAGCCAGGACTCAGTGGCAATAATCTTTAGCAGTGACACGCCAGCTTCCCACAGTTCCCACAAACCCAGTCCTCTGGTTGCATCTATTTTTAGACCCACTGGAGGGGTGGGCTCTGGCTGAGCGCAATGTGCCTGCAGCACCAGCAGCAAGCAGAAAACCAGGAGAAGACAAGATGTTCCCTGGGGAAACAGCGGCTCGACCCACTGAACTTTGAGCAAAATTTCCCACTGAGCCATAAGCATTTCTACGTTGCAGAGTCTGTTAACTGCAAGGTTTCAAGCAGGGGATGCCAAAGCACAGAGGAATTAATATACAGACTGTGCGTCCCTCCAGCCAGGGAAGGACTGAGTCACTCCCACCACAGGGCTTGTTTAAATCCATGATGTTAAACTGTGTGTGTTCGCTCTCCACCACGTGGTGTTTGTAGTAGAGATAAGGTTTCTCCTCTGCAGCAGACAAGTGCCATGAAGGATTCCATGAAGGAATATTTCTCCTTACGAGTGTAAGCAGCTGGCAAGGGTTCATGAGCCTGCCCAGCTCATCTGTGGTTTCTCTGGGGGGTTTTGCAGGTGATCATCTATGTGGAAGATGTTAACGATGAGGTGCCAGTGTTCACCCAGAGGCAGTACAACCGTCTGGGGCTGCGGGAGACAGCAGGGATAGGGACCTCAGTGGCAGTGGTCCGGGCCACTGACCGAGACACAGGTAGGAAGCTGGGGGTGAGAAACACCCAGCTTGGGAGGGAAGAGGTGAAATCAGCCATTGCACGGATCCTGGCTTGGCTGGGTAAAAATCCCCACATGGGATGGGCTCTGCTCTGCGGTTGGGGTTGGCATCAGTGGTGCTGCCTCTTTGGGATACTTGTTCTAACTGGCACCGCGCTTCCTGCTCCTGGCGCAGGGAATGGCGGTTTGGTGAACTACAAAATCCTGTCGGGTGCTGAAGGGAAGTTTGAGATTGATGAAAGCACAGGCCTCATCACAACCATTGAGTACCTGGATTATGAGACCAAAACCAGCTACCTGATGAATGTCTCTGCCACGGACCAAGCACCCCCCAACAACCAGGGCTTCTGCAGTGTGTACGTCAGCCTGCTGAACGAGCTGGATGAGGCCGTGCAGTTCTCCAACAGCAGCTACGAGGCTGTGATTATGGAGAACATCCCTCTGGGCTCTGAGGTGCTCCGAGTTCAGGCCCGCTCCATTGACAACCTCAACCAGATCACCTACAAGTTTGACCCCAACACCAATGCCCAGGCGCTCTCCCTCTTCAAAATCAACGGGATCACTGTAAGTAGCCACAGCATGGTCCCGCCTGGCTTATTGTCAACCAAAGTGTTGGTGGCCAGCATGGCTGTTGTTCATCCTTTGCAGGGTGTGATCACAGTCAAAGGCCAGGTGGATCGAGAGAAAGGGGATTTCTACACCTTGACGGTGGTAGCCGACGATGGAGGACCAAAGATTGACTCCACAGTGGTGAGTAGCTTCTATCCACTTCCCCAGCAAGCTCTGTATGGGCAGAGCTGGCCTCAGGTCACCTTCCCCTTTCTCTGTCATGGGACAGCATGTCCTAGGTGTCCTCTCTGCTTCAGTCACTGGGGTTTGGAAACCCTGATATGGGGGAAACCCTGCATTTATATAAGCACAGACCTTTTAGCTTCTGTGTGTCGTAGGGTGGGATTTCTCAGAACAACAACAAAAGAAGTACCACCCTGAACTGTGGGGTTTGCAGGTTGCCTACCAAGATAAAACAGTTTTGAGGGAGGTAAATATGAGCCAGCAGTGTGTCCAGGTGGCCAACAAGGCCACCAGCATCCTGGCTTGGATCCCAGCAGGACTAGGGCAGGGATTGTCCCCCTGGACTCAGTACTGGGGAGACCACACCTCAAATCCTGGGTTCAGTTTTGGGCCCCTCACTCCAAGAAGGACATTCAGGTGCTGGAGCATGTCCAGAGAAGGGCAACAAAGCTGGTGAAGAGCACAAGGCTTGTGAGGAGCGGCTGAGGGACCTGGGGTTGTTGAGCCTGGAGAAAAAGAGGCTCAAGGGAGACCTTCTCCCTCTCAACAACTCCCTGAAAGGAGGCTTGGAGCCAGGCGGGAGTCAGTCTCTTCTCCCAGGGAACAAGCAATAGGACAAGAGGAAATGGCCTCAAGTTGTGCCAGGGGAGGTTTAGGTTGGACATGAGGAGAAACGTCTTCTGTGAAAGGGTTGTGAAGGGCTGCCCCAGGCTGCCCAGGGCAGTGGTGAAGTCCCCATCCCTGGAGGGGTTTCAAAGCCACGTAGATGTGGTGCTGAGGGACATGGTTTA
The DNA here is from genome assembly GCA_013400335.1 of Eurystomus gularis. NCBI lineage: Eukaryota > Metazoa > Chordata > Aves > Coraciiformes > Coraciidae > Eurystomus > Eurystomus gularis. The sequence continues at coordinate 304,643 of VZZY01023295.1, read as the reverse complement.
GTGGTGACCTGGCAGTGCTGGGTTAATGGTTGGACTTGATTATCTTAAAGGTCTCTTCCATCCAAAGCAATTCTATTATTCTACGTTCAAGAGGGTTATATTTGGCAGTTTCAAAGGCAGCTGAGCAGAGGGTGATTTACATTTCTCAGTGGGGGCAGGAGACATGCCGGGTGCAGGGCAAGCCTGGTTCCCATCCTATAGTCAGGGGCAGCTTGACTGGCACTACCCAAATTCTGCCAATTTGGGCCAGCTGAAGGAGCTGCTCAGCGGAGGTCTCTCCTCTGCTCAGGAGAAATTGCTCAGCATTTTTTGCTGCATCTATTGCCTCTCAAAAGGATGCTGGGTGGCAAAGGCAGTGAGGCTGCAAGCGCTGCCTGTCCCCACCCATGGGTACCAGCAGCTGTACTTTCTGTACAGTGTCGTACTCTTGTCCAAGCCTCTCCCAGGACGAAGGGAAAATGCACCAAAACCAAAGGGCTGCACCAAGAGAGGAGCCTCCAAATCATGGCGGCGGGGTACTCACAGCCCCCAGTGGGGTGAAGGGCTGGTCCACTGCCCCTTGCCTGTGCCCACACCACCTCACCCACCACTAACTCTCAGTTCTTTGTTTTCTCTATTTGTCACTCTGCTCTCCTCCCACAGAAGGTAAGCGCATCCATCACACCAGCATCACCTTGGGGGCCAGGATCCATCCCAAACTCCACACTGAGCTCTGAGGAGGGACCAGGGATCTCCAGCCCCATCCCACCAGCACCAGCCCCTGTGAGACCCGCTGGGACATGGTGCGGCGCCCGTGAGCCACCTTGCTGCTGGCAAGCAGAAATCCCAGCCGCCCCGATCTGGCACTTGGGACAGCAGCTGCCGGATCCATCGCGGCGGCTGAGTGGGCTCTCCTGGCTCTCTGTTTTTAATTCAACAGCAACAATAACCGAATTGCCCCGAGACACACAACTTGCTCCCCAGCTTCCTCCGGAATGTTGTCGCAGTCAGCCCAGCCGCACCTGGGCACTCATGGCACCCAGAAATAGAGCCCCGGGAACACAAAAGCTCTTCCTCTCTCATTTCTGTGTCGTGTTGCAGCTCCTTGATTACAAACGCGATGAGAGCATTTCCTCTGGCTAATTGTGGCCAAGGTAGCCTGGTCCCCAGTCACCTGTGGTGGAGTGTCCCTCTGAGCATCTTCTGCCTGGTCTCTCACCCATGTGCCTTGTCCCAGGAAGGAGCTCAGGTCTTCTCCATGCCCAGTTTGCCCTGGTTTAGTTAAATACACGCAGCTCTGTCTTCTTTATGCCTGCTCAGCTATAAAGCAAACCCTGCCTGAGCTCTGGTGCTGTGAGCACGGATGAAATCACTGCTTGTGAAAAGCTTAGCAGGAAAGGGTCACCCTGCAGCAGCATGGAGTTGCTCCATGCCCAGCTATTTGGAGGATAAAAAGAGTGGAGAATGCTCCATAGAAAAATCCAGCTCCTGAGTGCTGCAGCACCCTTGTGCTCTTTCTCCAGCCTCTAAGCAGCCATCCTCTTCCTCCTCCTCCGCAGACAGGGATGTAGCTTCAGCTCCCGGACTCAAATACTCGCACCCATTCCCACATCGAATGGAGAACACTCACACCATTGACACCTCAGATGGGGTCAAGAGTTTGCCAAGGGTGTCAGGGTGGCTGTTGATGCCGGGTGGGCAGGGGGCCAGCTCCTACCTGAGCCCCGTGCCATGTCTGCAGGTGACCATCACAGTCCTGGATGAGAATGACAATAGCCCCCAGTTCGACATCACCTCCGACTCATCCGTGAGCGTGGCAGAGGACAGCGTGGTTGGCAAGCAAGTGGCCGTGGTCCTGGCCCGTGACCCAGATGCGGGCAGCAATGGGCAGGTAGGGAGGCCGATACAGCAGGTTTGGGGTTGCCTGTAAGGCTCTGAGAGTGTTTCACCAAGGCAGAGATGCCTCCAGCAACATCTTCCCAACCCCTTCCCCTCCTCTGCATCCCTGCAAGAGCAAACTGGTCATTGATGCCAGCAGTTTTGGGCTGGTTTGTGCAGTGGGTACCAGCCCTCCCTGGTTGAGGAGTACAGCAGGAGAGGAAAAACTTCATCCTTGGGCTGTCTGGGACAAAGAGCTCTGTGGAACACGTCACAAGGAGCCCAGCAATCTGAAAACCAGCTGTGGCCTCTCCCAGCATGGTGAAGCCAGTGGCAGGCTGAGCAGGAAGCTCTTGGACATCTGTGATTTTCTTTACCATGCAGACAGGCGTTAGTGAGATCCTGGCACCCTTAATAGCAAAAATTGCTGGTATCATAGGAGGGCTGTGGATGAGACAGGGGTTGGCCTATGGATGTGTGCTTTGGGGTGGCTGCAATAAGCCAGCGCACCCACAGACCCCAACACACTGGACTTTTTAAAATGCTCAAAGACTTCTCGAGGCAATGCTGGGTTTATTATTGTAGGGTCTCCTTTCTCTCCTCCTTCCTCACAGTGTCACACTGCCTGCTCTGTTTTTCTTGCCCTGTGATGTTTCCAGGTGACTTTCTCACTGACGTCAGGGAACATCGGTCGGGCTTTTGAGATCCATACCACCAACAACACCTACGGCGAGGTGTTTGTGGCACGGCCACTGGACAGGGAGCTGCTGGATCACTATACCTTACGGGTAAGCACCAAACGACCCCGCATACCTCCTTGGGCTTCTTCTGGTTTGTGCATCAAGGCTGTTTTCTTGGCGCTGTGAGCTTAAAATCAGCATTTTTTTTAAAACCCATCCCCAACTGCAGATCCAAGCCTCGGATGGTGGCATGCCTCCTCGGAGGAAGGAGCACACCCTGCGAGTGAACATCCTCGACATCAATGACAACCCCCCCATCATCGACAGCCCCTTTGGCTACAACATGAGCGTGAGTGAGGTGAGTGCCCAGCCCTGCTCCTTTCCTTCTGTCCTCCCAAGGTGAGGTCTGACCACCAGCTCTCTTGTCCTCACCTGCCTTGTGGTTAGACCTCACCTTGGATGACTTAAGAGTTCATGGCCCCTTGCAAACCTCACCCTGGATCATTTAAGGGTTGCTGGCCCCTTGCAGACCTCAGCCTGGGTCAGTTAAGGGTTAGTGGCCCCTTGCAAACCTCACCTGTGATAGCCTCCTAGTTTTGGCCTGGGAGAGAGTTGTGCAGGCAGCTTACGCTTATGAAGCTGCAGGGGCCAGCAGGAAGAAGTGGCTACACACCCATGGAAACGCCACCAAAGTGACCCAAGAGGCAGCGTGGTGCAGAATAGGAATTGCTTTCAGGAAGCAGCTCGGAAAGAGCTAGATGATTAAGAAATAAAACATAATCAGGCATGAGAAAAGACAACCTATTTCCTGACAATTTAATTCCTGGACCAGGGGGGTTCTCAATTTGATGATGAAAAATGAAATACGAGTAATAGCCAGTGACACTTAGCTGTGAGAAAGTGCTGCTCATGATTAATAGCTCTGCATTAAAGTTATTGCCCTGTTAGGATTTTCTTATCTAGTTAATACATGTTCAGAGCTGGCTGAAGAACAGAATTTCTGTTTTGATTTTCTCCATAATGGGACTATCCAAAAATAATTAGCTGGGCGCCGAGTCCATTACCCAGCCGTCACCTTTTGCGAACACACTGGTTTTTACACTCCTCCAGGCTGCACCAGCCTAGATAGGACCGAATGCACTGCTTTCCAATGTGGAGAATCAAAAAAATGGGTCATTGCAACAGATGGGAGATGCTGTAACACAGCAAAAAGAGGTGCAAGGTCAGCGTGCGGCGGCTCTGGCCACTTGGCAGCAAATGTCGCCTGTTAGTTTAATTCTGTTTCTTTTTAAGAGCTAATGTAGGAAACACATTTGATTTTGGAGGTTCAAACCGAGAAGGCTCGGAGCACTCAGGCAAAGACAGAGCCTCCCGTTGCTAAGCCTGTGGCTGATCCTCAGCTGAGTTATCAGTGGCAGGACAAGTAGCCTCGGTTCATTTTTTGGCCAAAGGTGCATCTATTAACAAAACATTGTTTGTAATGAGTGCTGCAAAAAAGACATCCAGGAGCATGAAGGAGCGCAGCCTTCTGCTTTGCTGCTGAGTGTTGGGGGAGCAAGCTTGGAGCCCAGAAAAGCCCCTCTCTCTGTTAGAATTACGGTGTTAATTATGGATTTTATATGTTATGAGGTGCATGTGATGTATGCCGTGTATCTCTGCCGCTCACCCCATCATGTCACCCTGCAGAATGTCGGCGGGGGCACGGCAGTGGCCCAGGTACGTGCCACCGACCAGGACGTCGGCCTCAACAGTGTCCTCTCCTACTACATCACCCGCGGGAATGAGGACCTGACCTTCCGCATGGACCGCGTCACTGGCGAGATCACCACCCGTCCCTCTCCGCCGGACCGCGAGCAACAGAGCTTCTACAGCTTGGTGGTCACTGTCGAGGACGAGGGCAACCCCTCCTTGTCGGTGAGCCTTTCAAAGTGTGGTTTTTGCAGGGAAGAGGGAGCTGGGTAGCACTGTGGGACCAAGCTTAGCGTTGAGACATCGAGCATGGAAGGGAGGGAACAGGCATAGTGCGTGATGTTTTCGTGTCCTAGACATTTGGGTTATCTTCTGCGTACAGGTTTGATTCAGAGCCTCCTTCGATGGCTGATCTTGTGGGACCCTCTCTTTCAGTCATTCAGGGAGTGGCCATCTCCCATCTGTAGAAGCTAAAAATATCAAAAGTATCTGAAAGGGCAAATGCTCTGGTGGCTTTTGACACTGTCTCCCGTAACATCCTCATAGGAAAGCTCAGGAAGCGTGGGTTAGATGAGTGGACAGTGAGGTGGATTGTGAACTAGCTGAGTGACAGAGCTCAGAGGGTTGTGATCAGCAACAGAGTCATCAATGACCTGGATGAAGGGAAAGATCGGACCCTCAGCCAGTTTGCTGATAGTACAAAACAGGGAGGAGCGGCTGACACACCAGAACCGTGCTGCCACTCAGCGAGACCTGGACAGGGTGGAGAGTTGGGCAGAGGGGAACCTCATGAAGTTCAACACAGACAAGTGGCTGGAGCAGCAGCTCAACCATGGTTCAGCTTACTATGGATTGATGTGCATCTGCAAATGAGAAGAACTCTGCTAATTACCACTATAGCCATTGTGGTCCCTGCCATGTGAGACTTGGGCAGTTCTTCGGTTGCATTGCTGTCATCCAGACTGCCCTGCTTATGGTGAGCAGGGTCTGGGCATATGTCTGGGGGCTGATATGAGACCAGTCCATCGTTTCTTGATCTGAGGAGGTGGCCACCTTACTTTTTAGCTACCAGGGTGCAGTAGTGCCTGGTGGGTAACTGCATTTGCTACAGCCTGGCTTCTCTCCCTCACACCTTCCCTGCTCTGCAAACATGAAGTCTCATTATTTGTGCCTTTAGGGAGGACTCTGACATTGTAGATTGAAAAGAGCAAATAACATCTGGGGCATTTTCCAGCCTCAAGCCTCTCTTCACCCCACAGCTCTGTGGGGGGTGAGTGAGCACCTGGGGGCACAAAGCAAGCCCAAATTGTGAGATGGGGAGGCATGACACCTCACATGACACCGTGCCATCCTTCCTCTTCCCCACCTCTACCCATCTCTCGCCATCTCTTTGATCTCCCAGCAGAGCTCTCACTGCAAAGCCTTGCTCTACATTTTGAGGAAACAGGTTGCAACCAGCAGCGCAAACTGTGGCTTGCAACTCTTGCTTTAGGCTTTGCACTCTCAACTCCTCCCTCCCAGTCAGTTCACATACCTGCTTGTGCATCACCATCTTTTCTTAAGCCATGCCCCTGCTGTGGCTTGAATCTGGGGAAGTTTCTTCCCCCAGAATGAGAGAAGGCAGCTTCTTTTAACTGCAGCACCCGATACTGGTGGATGAAAAGCTGGACGTGAGCCAGCAATGTGCCCTCGCAGCCCAGAAATCCAACTNAGGGCTGGAAGCCCTCTGCTGTGAGGCCAGGCTGAGAGAGCTGGGCTTGTTCAGCCTGGAGAAGAGAAGGCTCCAGGGAGACCCTTGTTGCACCTTTCAGTACTTAAAGGGAACCTATCAGAAAGATGGGGAGAGTCTTTTGAGCAGGACCTGTTGTGACAGAAAAAGGGGTGATGGTTTTAAACTAAAAGAGCGGAGATTTAGACCAGAGAGAAAGAAGAAATTTTTGACACTGAGGGTGGTGAGGCCCTGTCCCAGGTTGCCCAGAGAGGTGGTTGATGCCCCATCCCTGGAATCATTGCAGGTGAGGTTGGCCGGGGCTCTGAGCAACCTGCTCTAGTTGAAGCTGTCCCTGCTTGCTGCAAGGGGGTTAGACTACATGACCTTTCAATGTCCCTTCCAACTCAAACCATTCTGTGATATGATCAGTTCCTCCTTGTCCCCATCACCCTGGCACACTGGGAGCATTGCTGATGCTGCCATGGCGAGGAATTCCATGTGCTGAGCCAGAAAATCCCATTGCCATGGCAATGCCCTCTTCCCTTCCCAGTGCTGGAGAGTACAAGTGACACTGCTTATCACTTCATGCTGCCAAAACCATGTCCCAGCAGCCTCGCTTGTCCTCAGGGTTTCTGCACCATGTCACTGGTGCAAGTTATGCCAGCAGCGATGATCAAAATCCTGCCACACTGAAGTGAAACAAAGCATCCAGTGACCCAATTCCTGAGCAGAGAGAAGAATTTCAGCCCTTTTTGTAGCTAAGGACGCTTAGATCTTATGAAAGGCTGTCCTGCATGTCACTCAGTGACTGCTGGCCTCAAGCCTGGGTGATGAAATGAAGTCTGTCAGAAGTTTTCACCTACTAGAAACTTAGGTTTCACAAGTCTAAGCTGATGCAATGATGCACAAAAGGGGATTATTGTTTGTAATTTGTATGTTCTTTCATCTGCTCCAAGATTTGGCTGAGTGTGGGAGAGGCACAGGAGACAGAGCTGAGAGAGGACTTGGAAGTCACATGGTGATCTATGATACCCAGGACAGCAAGGGTACAGGGAAGAGTGGCCATGCTTTTGGGAGCTGGAAATGCAGGGGCAAAAGGGTAAAATGCTGATGATAAAAGGAAATCATCTACCCCAGGAAGGATTACAGGAAAGAAAACCTTCACAAGCTGGCGAGCTGCGACTGGAAGGTCTTAGTGTCCTTGCATGGGAATTGCAGGAGTCACCCAGTTCTCTCTGACCCTAGTGCAAGTCTGCAGCTGCACCTCCCCAAGGGCTGGTCCTGCTCTGGTGTCTTTGGGACACTTCCAGGTGCAGAAGGAAGGATGTGTGCCCAAGGGAGCTGCAGCACCCACGTGCACCAGAGGAGGACTCATCCCAGCACCCGCAGACCCAGGCAACTGCGGCAGGGCGGATCAACAAAGCTGCTTCTCACCACCCAGACACCAATCTCTCAGCCGCCCCCAGCCAGGGCTGCTTCAGCCTGCACGGTTTCTGTTCCCATCCGCCCCCTCTGAAACAAGGGTTCAGGTGACACACTGCAGCTCCTCACTTCCCACATCAGCAGAGCCCCAAGTGCTGATGCAGCGGAAAACAGCCAGCAGCGGGGCACCAGCCTCATGTGTGCAAGGTCCATGAGGGTGTCAGCGTCTTGCTGCATCCCCTTCACCTTGGGGGTTGGACTAGATGACCTTTAAAAGTCCCTTCCAAACCATAACATTCTGTGTATCAGAAATAAGGCAGTCCCCCTGGACTTGGCACTGCTGAGGCTGTACCTCAAATACTGGGTTCAGTTTTGGGTCCTTCTTTACAAGAAGGACATCGAGGGGCTGGAGCATGTCCAGAGAAGGGCAACAAAGCTGGTGAGCACAAGTCTTGTGAGGAGTGGCTGAGGGACCTGGGGTTGTTCAGCCTGGAGAAAAGGAGGCTCAGGGGAGACCTTCTTGCTATCGACAGCTCCCTGAAAGGAGGCTGGAGCCAGGTGGGGTTGGTCTCTTCTCCCAAGGAACAAGCGATAAGACAAGAGGAAATGGCCTCAAGTTGTGCCAGGAGAGGTTTAGGTTGGATACATCTTGATGGCAGGGGTTATGAAGGGCTGTCCCAGGCTGCCCAGGGCACTGGTGGAGTCCCCATCCCTGGAGGGATTGAAAAGTCATGGAGATGTGGTGCTGAGGGACATGGTTTAGTGGTGACCTGGCAGTACTGGGTTAATGGCTGGACTTGAAGTTCTTAAGCATCTTTTCCAACCTAAACTATTCTATGATTCACTGTAAGCATTCTGCCTGAAAGTGCAGCACTGTGCCATCTTCTCCACCAGCAGTAGGGGCCACGGTGGGCAGCCAGCATACAGCATTGCAGGGCTCCAACCCGTGTGAAGGGCTGAGTGACCATCGCCTCTTTCCCTTAAAAATCTTTAGTTTTCCTTCTGGCAAGCTTTCCGAATGGGAGACAGTCCCTGATGCCATGCAGTGTCCCGACGTGCTGCACCAGTGCGTCTGGCAGAACATGTAGCTGCTCAGCTCACCTCTGCCTGCCTGCGGCATGGGACATCCCAAAAAATCGGGATTCCTGCAGCACAGAGAGAAGCTTGTTTCCAACAAAGCTTTACTCTGCCATCAAACTGTGTGTTTGTTAGCAAATGGAGGGACTTGGAGGGGGTTTAAAAGCAGGCAGGACCTGTGGGCAGGCAAATCCCCCACCTGCCTTTCCAGCTGTGGCTGCTGGGATGGGGAGAGGGAAGTACTGGAGGCACTGGGAGAGCTTCCCCAGCAAAACTGGGAACGGGGCTGAGCCATGGGTGGCAATAAAGCACAAGTCCCGTACTCAGGAAGTTATGTCTGTGGTGAGAGCATTGTGCTGGTTTCTCCTTTATCCCTCTACTGCAGCTGGACCATCTTGAAGTTGCTCTTGTTAAAGGCGACGCCAGATTAATCAAATCCTGCAGCATGTCCCCAGCCCATTGCGGAGGAAAACGTTGTTTCTTTCAGCCACGTAATGTGAAAATTTAGCGTGCTGCCGGGGATGCTCTGCCCGGGCACGCTGCCTGGTAGGGCTATTGCTCAGGTCTGTTTAGATATGACTAATGTTGATGTTTGTCTAGTGGCAATTTTTCCCCACTTCACAACAAAAACAGAAGCAAGAAAAAAAAAAGCAAAACAAAACCAACACACTTTGAGTAACAGTGAGTAACAGCGTCTACCACAAGGTTTTTATCTCCTCGCCAGAGGCTGAGTCACGCTGGAGCCTGACCCACGCCTTCTTTTGGATAAGCGATGCCAGGGCACTGCGTTCAGACGGAGGATGCTGTGAGGGCACCCGTGTCCCCTGGGGCACCGCAGGGTCCTCTGGTGTGGCTGGAGACAGTATCCCCAGTGATGGCTGCTCTGGCCACGCTGGCCCCAGGAGGACTGGGGGGAAGCCAGCTGGAGCATTCCCTACCTCTCCAGACGGGCTTTCAGCCATATCATCGGAACATCCTCCAACATCCTCCAGATGAACTTTCTAGTTTGTAGGCATTTAGAAAAAAAAAAAACAACTCATAAACATCCTTTTTTTTTTTTTAAATTTAATCAGCACTGATAATGAAACAAACTGAAACTAAATTCCCTTGATCCCAAGCCCAGGATAAAATTGCAGCACAATAAGGCTCCTCCTGATGTGGGTCCAGCTGAAAAGGCAGCAGCCTCACAAGTCCATGGCCGTCTCAAAAGGCTGGTAAGGAAGGAGGTCTCCGACAGCAGCAGGGAGCCTCTCCCCTTCCTGTTTTGCAAAGAAAAAAGTAGTACAAGGTTGGCTAGTGACCCTGCTTTGTCTCGCAGTGGATAAAGTACTTCACCATCCGCTTGAGGAGAGGATGTTCACTCAAAGATGCAGAAACAGGTTGATGTTGCAGAGCTTAAACCCCTGGCAATAAGTTAAATCCTCAGGGAGATTTGCAGGTGCGAGTTGTCCTTCCTTTCCAGCATCCCAAGTTTTCAGCTAGTCCATAAAATGGGAGCAATACAGGGTCATGCTCTTGTCCACAGAAACAGGTGGTTAAAAAATGAAATCCGGGCAAGAGAGGTTCATTTCCAGCACCAGGGCAGAGCAAGGACAGGAGGTCCTGCACTGAGCTTCATTTTTTAAGGCTTTGCGGCCCATGGCCACGCTGCACTCTCAGGGCTCTCAGCTCGGCGAGCATGGGGTGGTGGCTGCCTGGCCTCTCCTGGCTGCTCTGGAGGGGGGATGTGGTTTCCTCCAGAGTCTTTAGGCATTCAAGGAATTTGGTGAGTCGGGAACAGGATCTGGAAAAGGGCAGAGCAGGGGTATTAGTCCAGCTTGCAGCTGTGGGGATATGATTCAGGAATTGGCCAAGCTCTGCTTTTACATGAAAAACAGATGCTTTGGGTCCTTCCCATCTTCAAAGCTCTGGGACTTGACATCCCACATAACACAAAGTTTACAGCTGATATTTCATAGAATCATAGATTGGGTGGGAAGGGACACTTAAAGGCCATCGAATCCAACCCCTTGCAGTGAGCAGGAACAGCTTCAACTAGAGCAGGTTGCTCAGAGCCCCGGCCAACATCACCTGGAATGATTCCAGGGATGGGGCATCAACCACCTCTCTGGGCAACCTGGGACAGGGCCTCACCACCCTCAGTGTAAAAAAAAAAAATGTATTCCTTCTCTCTAGTCTAAATCTCCTCTCTTTTAGTCTAAAACCATCTCTCCTCATCCTGTCATTACACTCCCTGATAAAAAGACTCTCCCCATCTTTCTGATAGGCCCCTTTAAGTACTGAAAGGCTGCAACAAGGTCTCCCTGGAGCCTTCTCTCCTCCAGGCTGTACAAGCCCAGCTCTCTTAGCCTGGACTCATAGCAGAGAGCTTCCAGCCCTCCCATCATTGCTGTGGCCTCCTCTGGCCCCGCTCCAACAGGTCCGTGTCTGTCCTGTGCTGAGGACTTCAGAGCTGCCCCAGCACTGCAGGGGGTTCTCCCCAGAGTGGAGCAGAGGGGCAGGATCCCACCCCTCGCCCTGCTGCCCACGCTGCTGGGGATGCAGCCCAGGATACACTTAACTCCCTTCCCATTCACCCCTCCCCAGCTGTTCCATTCCTTTCCGTCCCTCCTGCAGTGGTCCCCGTGGTGGCCCAACATCAGTGGTCACTCACCCAGTGTTGGGAAGAAGCAGTCCCCAGGACCAGGGGGGGACATGGGAGTGGTGGGCTCGGAGAGCAGGTGCCAGCCAGACTCCGAGGGCTGCCGGCTGGCCATGTAGGAGAGATGGGGTCGGGGCCGTGGCTCTGCACTCGCCGAGGGGACTGCCTCGAAGACAGGGTTTTCGATGCCCTGGGCACTGCTGCAGGAGAGGAGAGGTTGTGAGGGGTGGGGATTTGCCTTTTTATTTCAGGAGCCCTTTTTATCCCCAGGAGATGAAGAGCAACTGAGTAGAGCGGGGAGCAGGTTCAGGCAGTGGCATCTTGGCCAAAAGCAATCAGGGAGCCTGGTGCAGGGGGAAACGCTTAGCCCAAAGTCACTGTGGTTTTGAGCTCTCCTAGGGTGTGGGGAGACGCGTGCCCTTGCACAGGCAAAAAGAAAAGAGACACTTCCCACTCAGAGGGAAGAGAAACAGCGGCTGACAGGAAAGGGGCAGGACACTGAGCGTGGGTGCCACCAGCACCCCCCCGCTCTGCCGAGCTGAGGCTACACGCTGGATTCAAGGGGAGGAGTGGATAAGACCCTTGTGAGGTCCAGGATGCAGGCAGAGGAGGTGCAAGGAGGTTGGTGGGAGCTGGAAGCATGTGGTTTTCCTCACCTCTCCATCCTGACGAGCTCATGGGCACCTGCCAAAGACAAAATAGTTGGCATGCATGCCAGCAGAGTGATGCCCAGCAGCAAATCCCGACCCACCATCAGTGCTCTTTTCTCATATCTCATCCACATTCAATTCCTCCTCTTCCTTTACATTCCTCCCTCCCTTTCCCCCTTCTTTAACATCAGCCTCTTCTTTGCTCCCAAACCTCTTTCTCCACATCTCTGCCATCTCCCATCCTGTTTACCCCCCAGCCCAGCCTCCTTCCAGATTGAAACCACAGGCTCTGATGAAGGGGGAAGGAGGCACTTCTGCTGACATGGAGTGAGGCAAGGTGCAGCTGTGGCTCCTGGGCTGCAGGAGCAATCGGGCTGCTCCTACTCATGCCCAGATGCACCCACCACCCACCTGTGACACCTTCCTAGGGCTCTGCAAAACACCGTCCCAGCATCTGGCTGCCCTTTGCATGTTTCTGGGCAGCACCCTATTATTTATTTCCTCATCTCCTTTGCCACAGCAGGTCCTGCAGCCCTTCTTACTGTGCTGGGTAGCTCCATGGTGAGCATCTCATGCAAGTTTTGGCCCAGACTGTGCCAGTGGAAAGCAGCTGGTGGAAATAACCTGTAGCTAACCTAGTCTGAGACATCCAAGAAGCAAATCCGCCTCTTAGGTTATATAGCATCCAGGTGATGCTTTGCAGCACAGGGCAGGAGCTGCACCTCAGCTACAGCAAAACGGATGCATGAAGGCATGCAGTCAGTCTTTTCAGCCAGGGATGGATGTCGAAAGTGCCGTTCCCGTTCTCGTGGCTGGCATCATGCCCACTGCTGCTGCAAAAATCACTTCTCCAAAGAGTTTGCTCAGAGCCGCACAGCCACGCACCAAGCTCGGTAAGCGAAACCGCAGGGCCCCGGCTTGCCCAAGGCCTGATGAAATTGCTCTTCCTGCTTAATTACTGAAATCACGGGCGCAGAGCACGGACAGGAGCTGGCAGCGGGCTGCACCCCAGCAATACCTGGTTTCCTAGGGCTGGGGCAGTGGGGAGAGACCTGGCTTGCTGCAGCCATATTGCCATAGACCTAAGGGGGTCTTTTTAAAGAGGGAGGGGAGCAAAAGCAGAAATAATGCTTTTTAGAAGGCAAAGCTTCTATTTTGGCTGCATGGTGGAGGGAGGGATGAGTAAGTGAGTAAACGAGCTGGCTCTCGCCATGGATGGGAAGGAGAGAGGTCGGAGGGGAGGGGGTCTGGCAGCATCTTTGCAGTCTCAGTGCCCCTGGCAAGGTACACTGAGTTCCCCTCCCACCCCACACTCCTCACTGGGAGCATGAGGAGGACATGTCCAGACCTTCCCAGGACAACCTGGCAGGAGGCACCTGGCAGGGACCTGTCTTTGGGTCACCTTACACAGCACCCATGGGACTCAGGGCAGCTGAACCAGCTGACCCCAATAGGACACATCCCACAGAGGCTGTGCTGATGCAGCCTGGGATGTCATGGTGGGTACTCATGATGGGTGTCCCTGCCAGCGGCTGGCTTGGGGAGGGTACGTACGTCTGTTGCTGATGGCTTGTCTCTGCTTGTAAATCAGGAGCAAGATGAGGGGCAGGCAGAGGATGCCCACGATGCAGGCACCTGTTGCCAGCGCAGCGGCCGTGATATCTGCAACAGGAGAAGGGCAGAGCTGGAGCAGGTGGTGGGGAGGGTTTGCATTGTATTTCCCTGGTTTCTTCCAGTTGTAGCAGAAGCACAGGGCAACGCGGCTCCCACACACATGGGTGGTCCCCATCTAATGGGATTCATGCTGAAATGCATTGCCTGTTGCGGAGATAAGCTCTGAGGCTCTGGTTTAGGACCTTGACTAAGGTCCTTCATGGCTGGAGGACATCCCAAGGTCTTTCTTTGGTCTTCTAGATAGGAGAAGAGAAGCAGAGGCCTTGATAAAGCCCTTTGAAGTCAGCAGAAAGGCTCCCAGGAATTTCAGATAATGCTGTCTCTGACCCATGGCCAGCTTGTCAAAATTAGGCTGCCTCGAAGTACTTGGGCATCAAAGGGCTCATTACCCAAGGCCTCTGCTAATGAGTGTGCCCCTGGAGAACACTAACCATGGAGGCTCCCCAGTCTGTGGCCATCAAGGTCCATGTGGAATGGCTTGCGGAAGGGTTGAGGTCAGGTTCAGCTGAAGCCCTTCTCTCCTGTGCATCCATCTGGAGATGCAGCTTCTTGCTCAGCGGGGGTGTGTTTGGTGAGGGGGGAGGTTTTTTTCCCCCTTTTTGCCTGGCAGGACAGGGTGTCCCAGCACTTGAGACTGAGGGTTTGAGGCAGAAAGCACTACTCATGGGGAGCAGGGGCCAGTTTGCCCTGGCTGGGCTGGCCCCAACCGTGCTGCACACCAATTTGAGCAAAATCTGCCCATTTAGCAGCCAGCAAACGGGGTAGGCAGAGTGACTCGCCGAAAAACCATCTGCACAGCAAAATGTGGGCACCTCCAGCGTCCAGACACAGCGCTGGGGAAGGTGCGTGTTGTCTGAGTGCTCAGGCAAGATTTGGGTTTCCCCTGCTAGAGCACCACTGCGTGGGGCAAGGTGGCATGGGCTTGGGATGGCAGCAGGGTGTTGCAAGAGGTTCCTGCAACTCTTTACCTTTCTGTCCCTTCCCTTTGGCTGCTAAATCACCGATGGTGTTTTGGGGGCGGCTCACATACTTTATAACCACAGGGTGAATGATCTCCCTGGGCCTCAGGACAGTCATGTCCAGGTGATGAGGCAAAGGAGGCTCTCCTCAGCCTGTCTTCATACCTGTCAGATTCACCCCATGGGGACAGCCTCAGAAATCACCCTCCCGACACCCGACCGTGAGGCTGCATCTGGACACCAGTGTGTTTGTAGAAAGCAGCCATCCCTAGGGAAATGCGTGGGCCAGGATGGTGAGCAGCGCGTTGGAGAGAGGGTTTATTTCCCTTTACCTTTGCTGGTGGTGGTGTGAAACGTGCAGTTTTGAAGCCCTCCTCTGCCTGGGGTAGAGAAGAGAAAAGCATGTTAGATCCCAGGGGATTTGCTCAGGTGTCACAGAGCACTGGCACCTGCTATCTGTGCTTGTCTTTGCTCACCAGTATCGAGAAAATCAGCCCAGAGCATCCCAAAAGCAAGAGTTTAACTCTGGGAAACTTAAACTGAGATTCCTTCTGCAAGACCCTTTTTCACCCGTGGCAGCAGGACCCACCCCTGGCTGCGGACACCCTAGTTTTTTTAGTCTAAAAGAAAAGTTATCTATCCTAACACTGCAAATCAGGTGCAAGAGTTGCCTTCCCCTCTACCTCGTGCCTCATTGGGCAGCTCTCCCTGCTGGGCTGCTGCCTCGAGGTTGTCTACAAGCCCTGCATCCCAAGCAGTGCCTGCAGCCCTCACTCAGACTTGGACCACCAGCCAGCTCCTTTTATGTTGAGGTTTGTTTTCCTCTCTCTCTGAAAGAGGCTGAAGGAGATCAGTGAAACTATGTAGCATGGATTTTCTTGCATTCTGGCCTCTTGATTTATTTTTTTTTTCTTACTGTTCCAATGCTCTCTGGCCCTAATTCAAACCTTCAACATCTGCTGCTTTTTGACTCCTGCAACACAACTTGGGACTTTCAGCATCCCCAGCCCCAGTGCTGCACCCTGTCATCCCCCACCAGTTTTTACGTGTTTCCTTGCCCTGGTGCACCCTGGCATGGATGAGGGGCTGGCAGGAGCTCCCCTTACCCCCCTCACCTTGCTGGATCTGCAGCTCCACAAAGCTGTGGGCCACTTGCATGGTTTGGGGCTTGCCATGCTCCCGCCGGGCCTCCACAGCATAGCAGCAGTAATTCCCGCTGTCTTGCAGCGTCAGGTTCATCACCACAATGTGAAAGGCACCATGGTGATCGGTAACAAATTTCACACCGTGGTGGCTGGTTTCCCCCCTGAGTGGGGATTTTTGGGTGCCGTTGCTCAGCAGTTCATGATGCCTGCCCAGTTCATGGTGCAGCTCCTTCTCAGTGATGTTACGGATGTGCTTCTTCTCAGAGCAGCTCTGGTCGCCATTGCTGCTGAAGTACCAGGTTTTGTAGAGCAGGTCATGGCGGTCGGCGAGGGGACCGCTGATCCGGCAGGTCAGGGTGATGTTCTGGCCCTCCGGGCAGACGCAGAGCGAGTACGGGGCGGTGATGATGAAAGCTGCTGGCCCTCCTGCCGGGGAGAAGACATGGCAGCTGAGTCAGACCCCCCGGCCTTGAGTTTGTGGCAAAAGTGGGGGTCCTTCCCCACATAAGCACTGCAAGCCCCACCACTGATGTTGGCAGAGGGGTTGCAGAGAGCATCATCGCCAGCCTTCAGGCAGAGGAAAAAAAGCGCTCCCTCATGCCCTTACGGCAAGAAAAACTCCTGAGCTCCCCATATCCCAAGAGAAGGGAGATGGGAAGCGCAGTGGCATGAGCTCTGTAGCAACATTGACAGGACAAGAAGAAATGGCCTCAAGTTGCACCAGGGGAGATTTAAGTTGGATATGAGGAAATATATCTTCTCTGAAAGGGTTGTCAAGGCCTGGCCCAGGCTGCCCAGGGCATTGGTGGAGTCCCCATCCCTGGAAGGATTTCAAAGCTGTGTAGATGTGGTGCTGAGGGACATGGCTTAGCAGTGACCTGGCAGTGGTGGGTTAACAGTTGGACTCAATGATCTTAAAGGTATTTTCCAACTTAAACGATTCTATGACTCTATCCCAACAGGGCTGAGAGCACAACTTTACCCTGGAAGTAAGTCCTGGAGGAGAGGCATGCTTTAAATATAGCTGAATATCAGCTTTTAATAGCAGCAGGGAAGCAAAAGTTTGCCCAGAGCTGGCAGAGGTGTGGGGCTGGGAGAGGGAAGGCTGCTGTGGGGCACCAGACCTCTGCAAAGCAAAGCAGTGGGGTATGTCTTGCGAATGAGGAAATAGAAGTGCTGCTGAGGCAGCTGCCAAAAAAAGAAAAAGAAAAAGAAAATAGCTAGGAGGAGCCCATGCCCCCCGAGATGAGGCGGGAAGCGGGTCCCACCCTGCTTGTTTTTCAGCCCTCGGGGAGGAGAAGGGGGAGCTGGCTGACACTGACTGCGAGGAGCTGCTTGAAAATGAAAACAATTTTCAGAAAGAAATCCTTGGCTGCTGTCAGCTGCAAAACATGGGCGGGAGGCCTGGCAAGAGGTGCAGGAGCCAGGGGTGTACCGTGGTGTTACAAAACCTGTCCCAGCACGCCGGAGGAGGGTACTGGTGGCTAAGGGGAGCTTGTGTGTGAGTGGAAAGAGCAAAGGCAGGTGAGAATTTGGTGCTCTGACCCTGCTGCCGCTTTGTGTTTGCAGAAGTGCAGAGGTCACTTTGGAAAGCTGAAGAAAAGGCAGATTGTGAGTTCATTTTCTTTACAATATTGAGAAAAAGCAGTTCCTGGGGGCTGGTTTGCAACAGAGAAGATAATATGAGGGCAAGGTGTTCTTTTATTTTGGTAACATCCTGTTGTGCCATTAGCTCCACCACTGTTTCGCTTTGAGGTTTTTCACTTGCTATATCGAGAGAGCATCAATCACAGGCAGGGTCTGTTGCGCCTGCCCACAAGCCATCCAGCTGGGCAAGAGGATCCTTCCCCATCGCCCGACTGCCCAGAGAGCATCCTTCTCCAGGCAGGGTCATCGTGGCACGGCCCCAGCACAGGGCTCTGCCTCAGAGAGAGAAACCAAAAATGTCCCCCAGGCCGTCCACCCCTCGTGGTTATTTACAGCTGTTAGGATGATGGTGTAAGAACAGCCATGAAGACCCTGAGTACTAGCAGCCTGCGTGAGGAAGCTTTGCAAGGAGAGAGGGGTTTGGAGAGGGGACCTGCTCCATTGGACACCCCCCTCCCTCAGTCAGTAGCACATGCTGCTGAGGAGTCCCACAGAGCTGGGGACAGTGCGACTTTTGCAGACTGCTCTGATTAATCATAGAATCATAGCATTGTTTTGGTTGGAAGAGACCTTCCAGATCATCAAGGCCAACCATTAACCCAGCACTGCCAGGTCACCACTAAACCATGTCCGTCAGCACCATATCTCCATGGCTTCTAAATCCCTCCAGGGATGGGGACTCCACCACGGCCCTGGAAAGCCTGGGACATGCCTTGACAACCCTGTCAGGGAAGACATTTTTTCCTCATATCCAACTTAAACCTCCCCTGGTACAACTCGAGGCTGTTTCCTCTTGTCTTATTGCTTGTTCCTTGGGAGAAGAGATCAGCCCCCACCTGGCTCCAACCTCCTTTCAGGGAGCTGTTGAGAGTGAGAAGGTCTCCCCTGAGCCTCCTTTTCTCCAGGCTAAACAACCCCAGGTCCCTCAGCCGCTCCTCACAAGCCTTGTGCTCTAGACTCCTCACCAGCTTTGTTGCCCTTCTCTGGACACACTCCAGCACCTGAATGTCCTTCTTGGAGTGAGGGGTCCAAAACTGGACCCAGGATTTGAGGTGTGGCCTCCGCAGTACTGAGTCTGGGGGGACGATCCCTGCCCAAGTCCTGCTGGCCACACTAGTGCTGATCCAAGCCAGGATGCTGGTGGGCCTTCTTGGCCACCTTGGCACACACTGGCTCATCTTCAGCTGGCTGTTGACCAACAGCCCCAGGTCCTTTTCCATCACCAGCTTTCACTCCAGCTTTCTGCAGGCACCTCAGCCTGCTCCCCATGGTGCAGCACATCCCTGGGGCTGCTCTGGGGCAGGGGTTTGCATGGCCTGAGCTCAATGCTGCCTTGTTTGGGTTTGCTTGCAAGCCCCGGTTTCTCCTTATCCTCAGGTGTTGCTGGGGTCAGGATGCTCGGGCAGGCTGGCTGAGTTTTCGCACACAGCAGATCAGTTCCCCCACCTCCTTGCCAGCGCTCTGAGCACAAAAGGCACCTCAGATGTGTTTCTGGATACCTGTTGCAACAGGAAGCGCCCCATTCACATCGGGTGTCCCCTGGGAGCCAGGAGAAGGGAAGCCAGGGCTCTATTGGAGGAAGCTGCATTTCCAATACCTTGCAAAGTATCTGCTGGAGTCTTTGTTTTCCATGCACACCCCCTCAAATAAAATGGGGCCATCTCGCTCATCCCCACACAGTTTGCAAAGCTCTGCCTTACTAAACCATCCAGCCTCCACCTCCACAGCTTGATGGGAACTGTTTGGATGGAAAATCAACACAGCCCACGCTTTCAGCAGCCGCAGAGAGGGGCAGAGGTTACGTGTGCGAAGCCTTCGGCACCACCAACTTCCTTCTTTCTCCCGAGAAGGGGAAGGCTTCCCAAACCCATCGAGTGGAGGAGAAAACAGCTGGGGAGGAAAGCTGGTGAGGGATGATGTGCTCCATAGCAGCACCAGGGAGGTTGTTGTTCCCTCCCTAAGATGCAACAAGGCTTTAAAGCCATGCTAGATGCCAGATGGTGCCCGGATAAAATGCATCTGTCAGTGTCTTTACAGTAAAGTTCATGGATCTTAATCTCCCCTGGGTGCTGTGGGCTTCTTCCATGCCCAGACCCCAGGTTTGACTCCATCCCACCCCAGTCGGACAGTTCCCTTTGAAGTCAGTGCTGCCAGCAAATGCCAGAATAAAGCCAGATGCCCGTCTCTGCACATCTCCAGCCAAGAGAGCCCAGACCTGCCAAGGTCCAAGCTGAGAGCTATTGTCTTGTCACCATCTGGTAAAGACAGAAGATGGCTCAAGTGGGTGCCAAAAGTCCACTTTGGCTCCGACCCACAGCGTCGCATCGGTGTGGCACGGAGCCCAGTGCAGCACTGGTACATCCCTGGTGCCAGCACCACTGCTTAGCTTGAAACCTGGGAACTCACCTGTCAGAGAAAGCAAAATGCAAAAAAGTGCTAATGCCAAGGAGCTTCTGCTGTTTTGCCAAACGAGCTTAAACAGAACAGGATTTCAAGCCAAGTTCTGGGTCAGTGACCAAAAGCTTCTCCTGGCTGCTTCTTCTAGCTTTGGTCCCCTACTCTGGCAAGCATTCAATTTATACTCCTGGGACTTACAGAAATTATTTCCACATCATGCCACCTCTTTCCACTCCAGGGAAATCTGGCGAGGGAGCCTGCAGCACCCACCGCAGAGGAGGAGCTGTCAGAGGGGGAGCCAGCTGCTCGGTGCCGGAGCGAGGAACCCAGCCTTAACTCCTCTTCTAGGCGCTTTTGTAACAGCCTCACATGAAAGTGTCGTGAGCCCCTTCGCGTTGTCATTATGCTTCAGAGTTATCAGCCAGGTGAGGTGTGCTGGGGCATCCATACCTCAGCACAAGTACTTACAGCAGGAAATTAAAAGGAGAGAAAAAACTTACTGAAGATGCCAGAGATGCCCATATTAACAGCCCTCATCTTCTGCACCCCAAGGAGCCAAATGGCTCTTTGGTGGCAGGGCTGCTCCCTGGGTACTCATCACCCAGGCTGTGGGGAGAGACTGGAAGCTCCTGCCTTGCTCCTCTTCCAGCACAGCCCTGGCTCAGGAACATGGTCACAACATCAGGTTTGCACTTGGGATGTGATTTTGGAAAGCCCAGCTCAGCTGCCAGCCTTTGGGTGGAGAGGAGCCACTTTCCCATCCACCTAGCTGCCAACGTCCGCAGCCTGCAGAGGAGCTGGATGTCTCCAAGGGCTCTACTTCTCCATCAAGCCCTGCTAAAATTAGCTGAGGGTTCAGAAAGTTTTGGCAGGCATGCAGTTGCACAAAGCTCAGTTCCTCCGGCACCAGGCTCATGTTGAACATCAGCATCCAAGCTCGTTGCATTGCAGAGGACCTGATGTTCCATCCCAGCACCTCAGATGCATACATGAAATAATCCAAAGCCCCATGGAGATGTTGGGAATTGCTCCCTGCTGTCAAAAAACTCGGGTGAGGAGGAAAGGGTGCTTCAATCCACACCAGCCTTGCTGTCCCCGAGGAGAGAGAAGATGGGACTCTCTGTCCCACTGCAGTAGGACATCATTTCTTCCTGGGGATGTGCCGGCGGAAATCCTGGAGGCAGTCACTTTGCCATCCCGGGATGGAGGGAGAAGCCAAGCCTGATAGCATGCTCACTCTGTCTGCACAGGGCAGGCAGGGACCACGGCCCTTCCCAGCTTGGTCCTCTGACCCTTCATCCACAGAGGAGCTGCGGTTTTAATTGCCGCCGCCCCTGTTTCGCTGCCTGGCCCCGGCGCGGAACCGCTGCCGGCCGGGGCTGGTGGGAGCCGGGCGGAGGCAGCCCCCGCTCCAGAGCATCCCCCGCTCCAGAGCATCCCCCCGAGCGCCCAGCGCTGGGGAGCGCTCGCTCGGAGGAAGGGAACCTCGGTGGCCGCACGCAGCGGTCCTGGCCCGCCAGGAGAAGCTGCCCAGCACGTCCCAGCAATGACGGTGGAGCAGAGCATCCTTAGAGAGGGCATTGCCAGCCCTGCTCGCAAACCCCCCCCCTTCTGCTCTCCCAGGGCTGACGGAAGGCTCCTCTCACCGAAGCGGTGCCCAGGGACCCTCACGGTGCCGGACCCCCCCAGCTCAGGGTCCCCATCGGGGGGCTGGTGGGGACAGGGGCTGCCTGCTCTCCTTCCACGCACGTTAGATCAAAGCGAAGGAAGAAGGGAAAAAGAAAAAGAAAACAAACCCCAACAATCCCAGAGTTTTAAACCAACCCCTTTCCCCGGCCAT
>VZZY01023295.1:213786-282905 GCA_013400335.1 Eurystomus gularis | reverse complement strand
GGGGGGAGCGGCGGCACCCCCGCCCCGGCACCCACCCGCGGGTGGGCGGCGCTCCGGGCCCAGCCCGTCCGGTTAGCAGGGTGCTGCTGATGGGGGGGGTTAATCCTTGTAGCGTTGCTGGGCTGGCTTAGAGCAAGCTGGTCCGACCCCCTGCGCGTATTTTCAGGTCGCCCTGCTGGGGAGGCGGGTGCTGGTCCCCATCCCCAGCCAGTCCCTTGGTTAACGCGCACTTCGCTTGTAATTCCTGTTTTTTCCCGTGTTCGCGGGAATCAGGCAGGCAGAAATCCTTCTGAGATGGACGGGAGGTACAGGGAAGCGCATCTCGGAGCGGCGACAGCTTAGATAAGTGAATGGAGCCTTCCCCCCAAAAAAAAGGGAGCAAAGCATCCCATTGACACGGGGGGATGCTTTTACTCTGTCCTCAAAAAGCAAAGCGGCACCGCGGGCTGACTCGCGTAACCCCTCCCGGAGCTTCGCTTCGAATTCAAAAGGCATCAACAAAATCACCGGCTGTGGTTGAGGGTCACCTGGCCTCAGCGCTGTTCCCTGGAACACCCAGGGAACACCAGTGTTCTCTGGAAAGTGGAGCCTGGAGACACACGGAGGTTTGCAAACCGCGGGGGACTTTGCCACTAACCTGCTCTGAATTTGGAGCATGCAGTGAAATAGAAAAGTAGCTAATTACCGTGTGGCTTTGTGGTTTTTTACAGCAAACACATCTGTGATGCTCTCATCAAGAATGTAACCCTTGTCTGGCCAGAAAACATTTGTTGCTGGCGGGATGTGTAGGTACAAAGTCCAGAGGCTCCAGGAAAATGGTTTCTATCCCGAGGCCCCATTTCTGAGCTGAGCCCTTAGGCAAGGTGGCACACTCTTGTCACCTCCCCATCCCCAGGTATGCCCCAGTGCTGACATGGCCAGAAGACAGCCTTCAGCAAGGACATCCAAGTGCCTGCACAGGCCCACGCACAGCTGGAAAAGAGGCAGGACATACTGAGCGTGACTGGTGGGGAAAGTGTGGTCAGCAGGTAGATGATGGGACCTGCAGGAAGTCGGTCTGGTTGTCCACAGTGGTCATTTTTGTTCCTCCCCCTGAGCCATGGCAGCATTATCTCCAGGTATTTTCCATCCTGCTACCTTGCCGCCCTCAGGATTAAGAACCAAGGTGTCCCCAGTGTCAAAGTGAGGACTCATGTGTGCCTCCTCCAAAGGCAGCAAAGCACGCTGGTGTGCAGCCGTTGGGTTTCCCTTTGCCACAGGCTGCTCCCCGGTGTTACCAGCAATGGTACAAACCTGTGTGAAAAGGAGAAGGATCCCACAGAGCTGTGCTTTGCTTGTGAACAGGGGTGTGATTTAACCACTGTACGCTTATCTCTGTACCCAGTCGTTACCTGGCGATGCATCTGCAGGCACAGTTAATTTCATTTTGATCCTCACATCCCGTTTGTGTCTCTTGGCAGTGTTGAGCCCACGCTGGTTATTAACCTTGACAGGTCCAGCCTTCTCCAGCCAGCTCCAGGGGTTGCAGAGCGAATCCCTCTATGGTGCTTAACACGATGTCCCCATGTCCCACAGGCCACCACCACAGTGTATGTCACCGTCCTGGATGAGAATGACAATGCTCCCGCTTTCCAGCAGCAGCTGTACGAGGTGACCCTCGATGAAGGTCCCTCCACGCTCAATGCCACACTCGTCACCGTGCAGGCCCTGGACCAGGACGAAGGACCCAATGGCACAGTTGTGTACGCCATCACTGAAGGCAACATCTTGGGTACCTTCCACATTGACAGTGCCACGGTCAGTAAGGATGCCAGCCCCACCCCAGACATGTCCCTATACCACTCCCTTCACTTCCAGCTGCTCTCTCCTCGCCTTGCAGGGACAGATCTGCACAGTGAAGGAGCTGGACTATGAGATCAGCCATGGACGCTACATCTTGATTGTCACCGCCACTGATCAGTGCCCCATAGTCTCACGCCGGCTGACATCAACCACCACGGTAGGGAGCTGCCACTGGGGTTGCAACACCGTGGTCTCTTTGGGGTTGAGGCGTTCCTCCTCGCATGAGTGGTTTCACATCTCCTTCCCAGTGGCCACTAGTTGCTTTTCCCAGCCACGTCCAGTTTGCCCGGTTGCCGTCACCCGGCTCCCTCTCAGGGGTTGCAAAACAGGGACGTGGGCGAGGAACGCTCGTGGGTTAATTAGCCCAATTATTTGGTCCTGCAAAGATGCAAACAAAGAAATCCCTGGAATTGCATTTAAGTTGCATTATATTGTCTTTAGAAGTCCCCTTGGTTCTTCTTGCCTGAAAGGACAGTAGACAGTAAAGTATTGCTAGAGAATTAATTTCTGCTTCATCTTTATCTTCTCAGATCATCTATCTGCTTTTAAAATTCCTTTTTCATTCCTTGAGCGGAGGTTATTTAAAGCCTCTAGTCATTTTTGCTGCTTCTATCTGTACCTCTTCTGTTTCTCCTTGGCCACAATGACCTGAACTTAGCACACTGCTCAAGGGGTGAGGAGGGCAGACTAGCAGCTCTGACGTAAATCTTTCACAGGAATTGAACACACTGATGATTTTTGTGACTGAAACCAAAATTTGACAGGTTGTACAGCAGACATTGTCCATGCCTAGATTGATTTTGGGATCTGCAGGTGGAAGAAATGGGTTCAATCTTCTGCCTTGACTCCCTATCATAGACCATTATTCCTCACCCAGATATCGAGCAAAGCATTTTGTAGTCCCCCAAAAGGAAATAAGCTCTTGTATGCAAAGAATAAAAAAGAAACTGTAGGGGAGATAGCAGTGTGGGAGATTTCCATGGACAAAATCTGTCCCCGTAAGCCCACGGTGCTGTGCTCCACGCTTGGGCAGATGGGAAGCCTTCAGATGCATGCATCTCATACTGCTGAAGATACCTTCCTGGCTCAGGAAAACTGCAGTGGAAACCTCAAGACCTGGGGTTTAACTGCCAGCAGGGAAGGCAGCAGCTGCCAGCGTGCTGCAGGCAAAGGCAGAGCCCAGGCAGAGACATGAACTTGGAAACCCCTTCAGCAACAAGTACCGAAGCTAGAAGGGATAGGAAGCATCCTCCGTACCCAGCTCCGGGAGTTTGTGCCAGCACTGTTTGAAAAAATATCTTTTAGGAGGAGGCTTATTTAAGATCCCAAGTGATGGGAAATCCATCACCCTGATAAGGCATGCCAGTGTTTGTTTTCCCCACTGCTAGGAAATGGAGCAGAGACACAGATAGACTCCTCTGTAAAGATTAGATGTAGTAACAAAAACATGCCTGCCTGATGGTTTCTACTGTCCTCTAACCCAAGAGGTCAGAAAGCTCATCATTTTCAGTATTCTTCTCGTAACCACTCATACCACCTAAGCTCAACCTTTACTAGCCACTGCAGGCTCTCCTCCTCAGGCAGGGTTTCTCCACCATGCAAGTTCCCTGAAGCCCAGCAAGGAGATAATTTTCTCTGCAATATAGTGTAGTGTAGAGCTATATAAACATCTATTACGTAGTCTTGACTCAATTAAAAAGCAAGGCTCAAGTTCATTGGATCCCCCAGCTTCACAGGCAGCCCCATGGTCTACTCTGTCCTAAAACTGTCAAGTTTCCCCTTTTGAGATCTGTAGGATTGATTTCTAGCCAGCTACGTATGTCATAGGAAGGGATGCTAGGAGGGGAAATGCGCCAATAGCGTTGGTGGTGATTTGTGTTGGAATATGGACACAAGCTGCAGATTTTTTCAAGTTTACTCATCACTAGGAACAAAGCCCTTGGTGGACAAAAGGAGTGAGTGAGTGTACAGCTGCCTGCAGAGATCAGGTGTCTCTAAACTCGTGGCTTTGGTGGTCACATCCACATCTGTTGTTTTTGTCTATCCAGCTTGGGTTTCAGGATGTGAATGGAGAGAACATTTGGCCTTTGTGTTGGCTTCATCATGGCGTGAGGCCCAGAGGTTGAAAAGGGCCCCACCAGTGTTCAGCTGGAGTTTTGTAGTGTCGCTGTAGGATGGGCATGATCAGGAATAACTGAGTTTGAGTCCCTGAACTGTGAGCTGGATGTTTGGTGAACCTTGCAAAGCCAGAAATACAGAAGGTATTTTGCAGTATCACCCATCAATGGCATCCCATGCTTATGACCAGAAGACTTGTCTCCCCTTTCCCTCTCCTTTCACTGCCCTCCACCCTCTCACCTTGACTGCAGGTGCTGGTGAATCTCAACGACATCAATGACAACTGTCCCACCTTCCCACGGCCCTATGAGGGTCCCTTTGATGTCACGGAAGGGCAGCCTGGCCCACGTGTCTGGACCTTCCTGGCCCATGACGGTGACTCAGGACCCAGTGGGCAAGTGGAGTACAGCATCATCGCAGGGGACCCCCTCGGTAAGCAGAGACTATGGGGCGTCACCCTATAGACTAGATGTAAGGGAGACATTTTCTACAATGAGGGTGGTGAGACCCTGGCTCAGGTTTCCCAGAGAGGTGGTCAATGTCCCATCCCTGGGACCATTCCAGGTGAGGTTGGCCGGGGCTCTGAGCAACCTGCTCTAGTTGAAGCTGTCCCTGCTCACTGCAGGGGGGTTGGACTGGATGGCCTTTAAAGGTCCCTTCCAACCCAAACCATTCTGCAATTCCTTCTGGCTGCCCCATGGAGGAACCTGGCTTTGGGGGGGAGCGTGGGGCGGAAGTGTTTCAGAAAAGCCATCCTCCCTCTCAGCACTTCTGTGAATTCAGCCTTTCGACACCAGGAAATCCTGTTTTGAGCAACAGGAAACTTAACCTGTTTGTTGCCGGCCAGGGGGGTGGCCAGGGCTTGTGCAAGGGAGGGGGGAAACCTGCGAAACAATAAAGGCAAAAAAAAAGGTAAAAAGGCAAAAAAACAGACCGCAGAAAGAGAAATCAAGAGCTGCGAGTGCACAGCCCCATCCCCTCACCCCCATGGGATTTGCAGGGCATTTGGGGACAGAGTTGCTTTGTAACCCTCGATGAAGCTGTAGCTCCAGCCACACCAGCACTCTGGAGCAGGTGGCAGTGGAGCGTGGAACATCCCTAAGCATGGGGACATAGGGCTGTCCCTCTGTGAATGGATGGTGACTTTAGCCCAGGGTATCTGGAAGGCAGAGCCCTGTTGTCTCCCAGCTGATCCTGCTGCAAACCTTTTCCAGAGCAACCAGGAAAAGACCTCCCTTGGCTCGAGGGTGTCTGTGCTGTGTAGCCCACCTTGCTCTGGCCATCATGGGCCACAGGCAGGTGCTTGGAGAGCTGTTGGCATCTTCAGAAAGGCCCAGCCAAGAGGCGTGGGCACCTCTTATTTTGCCATTCAACCCATGCCCTGCTTCTGCTGGTACCTGGGGTGCATCCAGTCCCCAGCTGCCACGGTCCTCCCGTTTCTGCAGTAACTGGGCATGGTTTTGTCCCCAAACCTGCCATGATGCCCGTCCCCCAGCTCCAAAACAAGCCATTTCCCCGGGGAGCTGGGCCATGCACAGCAGCACGGCGTGAGCCAGGGCCCTGCTGTCTCTGGCAGGGGAGTTTGTGATCTCCCCGGTGGAAGGGGAGCTGCGGGTGCGGAAGGATGCTGAGCTGGACCGCGAGAACATCCCCTTCTACAACCTCACCATCGCCGCACGAGACCGGGGGGTGCCCCCGCTCAGCTCCACAGTGAGTTCCCCTGAGGTGGACTGGGGGGCTGCAAGGTGCCGTCCCACATCCCCAACTCCTCCCTCCTGGTCTCTGCCTCTGCTGCCCTCTCCTCTTCCTCCTTCCCCTTGTCCCTGGGACTTTCCTCCCCCAGAACGTAGTGGGATGAGTGGGAAAGCCCACCTCTCACCCAGAGGGACAAAAAAAGGATGGGAGGGATGGAAATAGGTGCCACATGCCCTCACCTCTTCTCTCCCTGACAGATCCTTGTGGGCATCCGCGTGCTGGACATCAACGACAATGACCCTGTGCTCCTCAACCTCCCAATGAACCTCACCCTTAGCGAGAACGCTCCTGTCTCGAGCTTTGTCACCCGTGTCCTCGCCCGGGATGCGGACAAGGGGCCAAACGCCCTCCTGACCTTTGACATAACAGCGGGCAACACAGAGAATGCCTTCTACATCAACAGCACCGTATGCCCCCGGGGGGTGGGATGCTGGAACATGGAGGGTGGGCACCCCTGGCCTTGGAACCCTGCCTTCCCTGGGCACCCATGGGTGCTGTCTGGCATCCTTGCCCTGGCAGGAAATGTCCCGGGGGAAGAGCTCCTCATGTTCCTTGTACTTATTTCCTTCCTTTTTTTCTCGATAGAGCGGCGTCATCTACGTAAACCGCCCACTGGACAGGGAGCGGGTGGCAGAGTACAGGCTGACCATCACAGTGAAAGACAACCCCGAGAACATACGCAATGCCAGGCGGGTAATTATGGATACTGCCGGGGCCTCCAGTGACGCAGGCGGCATGGCGGGTGGGAGAAGGGGTTCCTGCCGTGGCCAAAACCAGGTGGTGCATTTACGCACAGTGGTTCCAATAGCAGCCTTGTCCTCCAAAAACATCTGGGGGTCAGAAGGAGGGGGCTGCAACCCCCTCCCCAGCAGAGAACAGGACTAGTAGCATTTAGGGCAAGTCCAGCATTGCATGCTGATTCCATACAACAGCGGTAGACATCACAGAAGGTGGGACAAAGCCGGAGAGCTAGGGCAACCACAGTGACACTGGAGCATTCTTTGGCCCTGCCAGTATGTCCCACACATCACCCTTCAGCATGCAGGCTGGGAAGGGATGTGTGGCCCCGAGGTGAGGGTCTCTGCAGATCCTTCAGGATGGTCAAGGGAGCAAAGCATCATAGTTGCTCAGAGCTCCAGCTTTGACTAACACCAGGCTGGAGGTGGGAGAGGCAGGAGATGAGCTCAAGGAAAGGATGTTGCCGTCATTGCCCTCTTGTCCCCATTTTCCTTTAGGATTTTGACCTGCTGGTCATTTCCATAGCGGATGAGAACGACAACCGCCCCCTCTTCACCCAGAGCTCCTACCTGGCAGAGGTGATGGAGAACTCATCCCCGGGTAGGTCTCTCTTTGCTCTCTTACATGGCTCCTGGAGACTGTCTTTGGGGCTGGGCAGGGGAAGGTGTCTCCTGGCCATCATGGAGGAGACACGACACCAAGCAGGGAAAGGCTGCAGGTCAGTGGGACAGGGGTGCTGAGTATGAGCAGCTCCTGCCAACCACCCGGGGAGGTCAGCCTTGGGGAGATCATAGCTTTGGTCTGTGCAGCTGGTGGAAACACTTCCTGGCACGGGTCAGGCACAACCCTGAGAGAAATCAGCCCCATTCAGGAATTGCTGCACTGCAGGCAGCAAGAGGTGCCTATGGTATGAGCCAAGCCTTGGGGGCACCAACCTACCTAACATCCCTGCAGGGGGATGGGGTCCATCTCTTCAGCACCAGCACCTGGAACTGCCTTGCTCCAGGAGTTAGAGATAAAACAACCGGCCAAATGTCTAGGTAGACATTTCCCAGCCAAAGAGGTAGAAGTAGTCTTCTGGGTTTTGGGGGGTTTTTTGCCTTCCTGCCATTTAAATCGTTCCTTGCTCCAAGACATCAGGTATGTCCCTGTCCCACCATGGAGGGACATCCCAAGCAAAGGGTTTGGGTGCCTCGAGGTGCTGCCCTCAGCAGCAGGGTGCTGGTGGCACCCATCTGATGGATGTGTCTGTCTGTTTGTTTTTAGCCGGATGTCCCACCGCCTCTACCTGGGCCTCGCAAGTTGGTCTGCAAGGCTGCAGCAGCCACCCCCTGTTGCCTTGTGCCCTGCAAGGCCCCACTCTGTCACCTCCTCCATCCATTCATTGCTGTCCCTCATGCGTCACCAGGGTGGGAGGGGAAAGGAGGGGCTCTGCAGGGGGCTGCCATCCTCCCTAACCCTTATCATCCCATCCAGGGACTGTGGTCACGGTGCTCAACGGACCCATCCTAGCTCTGGACAATGACCAGGGCAGCAATGCCGTGGTGACTTACCAGCTTCTGGAGGCATCCCTGGACCTCTTTGTTATCGACAGCAGGACAGGTAGGGTGGCTCAGCAAGTTCCCAACCCCAGCCCAGGGCCACCAGGCAGCCATAGGGTATGTTAATGGGCTTTTCCCCTTCTCCAGGCATCATTTCGGTGAAGCCCGGCAGTGTGATAGACCGAGAGGCTTTGCTGGACCCTCACGTGGAGTTCACCCTGGTGGCTCATGACATCGGGGGGCTGAACAGCACCACCAACCTGGAGGTGACCATCCTGGATGACAATGACAACCACCCCATCTTCCAGCCGGCATCTATCACTGCACGGCTGTGGGAAAACAGCCCCCCAGGTCAGGAGAAGGCCAGGACTGGATGTGAGGGTGGATGATGGGGAGAGCTGGGTGTCACCATGGTACTGTGAAGATCCAGCTCCCGTTGTCAAGGCTGACAAGGATGTGGTTGAAGGGAAAATTTGGGAATTGGGGCTGCCCATATTGCTTGACGGTATTTGCCTTGGGACCAGGGGCTTGTTGCTGCTGTCCTCCAGCCCTCTCTTGAGAGGGCTGTGTCCCTCCTTTCCAGGCTTCTCCATCCTCCAGGTGACAGCCACAGATGCTGACAGTGGCCTCAACCAGCAGCTGGATTACCGGATCGAGGGTGGTGGCCAGGACAGGTTCCTGATTGATGCCACCACAGGGGTGATCCGCGTGGCCAACATCAGCATTGACCGGGAGGAGCGGGATGCCTACCGGCTGACAGTGGTGGCCGTGGACCAGGGCACACCAGCGCTCTCAGGTACTGCCACCGTCAGCCTCTTCATCGATGACATCAATGATTGCCGGCCTGAGTTCATCAACCCCATCCAGACAGTCAGCGTCCCCGAGTCGGCCGTCCCTGGCACTGTGGTGGCCGAGGTAACCGCTATCGACCGGGACCTCCACCCTCGCCTGGAGTACTACCTACTGGAGATTGTGGCCCGTGATGACACGGACGCTCTGGTGCCTGACCAGCAAGGAGCATTCATGGTGGATTTTAGGACAGGTAGGAGAGTGGGAAGGGCTGCGCAGGCGGCGCAGACCCCTCTACTCTCTTCTGCTTCTTCTTCTTCTCTGCCTGGAGGTAGGTGTCCAAGGCATGGGGAGATGATGTTCCCCTCCTGCCCGCTCTTTCTCCTCCTCCAGCTGCCCCATCTCACCCTTCCCTGTCCTCTCTGCCCTGGCTAACTTAACTAACCCTTTTCTTTTCTTTCCTGCTCTCAGCCCGCCAGGTTTGTCTCTATGTCTGTGCTTGTTTTTCTCTCCACGCCATCTGTCTCCTTCCTCCATCTCACCCATCTCCATCGCAGGTGGCCCCGCTGTGGGCCAGAGGGGCTGCTCAGCCTTGGCAGACCAGATGCGGGCACCCTTACCTGGGGGAGCAGGGAGGGGACTCTGGGTTAGGTGGTCGGCTCTACCCTCAGGTAAGGAGGGCCAAGAGATCCCCACATCTGTTTTAGAAGCACAGAGCTGATTTGGGAAAGAAAAACGCCCTTGTTGAAAGGATACAGGACAAGACGGTTACAGATGTCCAGATGCTGAGCTAAGGTGGATGGGGTTGTTCAGGAGAGCAGCAGCAGTTGTTCCCAAGCCCCTCTTGTCCACACAACCCAAACCCTTGTGTAACTGAGAACCTCTTAGCTGGCCAGAGCAGAGCAGCAGGAAGGCAGTAGATGGTGAGCAGGGCGAGAAACTGTCTCTTCCTCTAGCTGTTGAGTATTTTCCCCATTTGGCCTTTGGGGCAAGACAGGAGAGCAAGTGCAGCAGAGGGTGCAGCAGATAGCTGGTGCAGACCGATCTGCCAAGGGTCCTCGGTGGGCAGGGTGCAGGCACAGCCTGTGACCCCCATCTTTTTGTGGTTCCCAGGAGCTGTGAAGATCAAAACTCCCCTCAACCGGGAACTGGTGGCCACCTACGAGGTCACCATCTCTGTCCATGACAATGCCAGCGAAGTCATCGACCATTCGGTCAGCGTGCCCAATGGTAAGGGTGGGCGCTAGCCAGGGAGCGTGGGGCTAGGGCTGGCAGCTGCCAAGGGCTGGTATAACCTTTCCTAGCCACCAGCGCAGCTTCTGGGTAGCCAGCAGCTCTCCCGCATCCCTCTCCTTCCTGACCAGTAACATTTCTAGTGGGAGCAGTCCCAGTCCAGCTCTCATCAGGTACAGGTTCTCCTCTGAGCCCTCCTTTAGTGAATGGCCCAGGTGTTCCAGGGCTGCACTGGGGATGGAGAGGACTATGTGCCCATAACTGTACTGTGGGAGACACCCATTTCTTCATTACTATCCCCATCTTGCCACCCTGCTCCTGGTAAATCCAGGCCTATGTTGTGAGAAGGCACACACAGAAGAGGAATAGGTCTGAAGTAGGTGAAACTGTCCCACAGCCAGCTCAGGACAAAGCAGCTTTGCTGACTATTGCCATTTTTCTTGATGAACCAGCTCCAAGTAGCTGGCTTTCCTGGAGTTTCATATTTGTATCTTTGCAACCCTCCTTTCTCCCATCCTTCCTTCCCTTCTCATTCTCACTTGTCCTTTTCCTCTTCTCTTCCCCTGTGGTCTCCACCATGGCCACAGCCAAGCTGACAGTCAACATCTTGGATGTCAATGACAACACACCTCGCTTCCGCCCCTTTGGGGTCACCTATTTTACCGAGAGGATCCTGGAGGGAGCCACGCAAGGCACCACACTCATCTCTATCTCAGCGGTGGACCCAGACAAAGGTGCCAATGGGCTGATCACCTACGAGCTGCTGAACCTCTCCCCAGAAGGCTATGCCTGCCTTGAAGACCAGTCAGCAGGTTGGTGGCCTGGGGAGGTGGGAGTCCTGGGACAGGTTGGTGGCCTGGGGCAGGTTTCTCATTTCAAAGTCTGACGTCCTCTAGGGAAGGTTGTGGCAAACAGGACGGTGGACTACGAAGAGGTGCAGTGGCTGAACTTCACTATCCGAGCTTCCGACAACGGTTCTCCCCGCAGATCCGCAGAGATCCCTGTGTATCTCCAGATAGTGGACATCAATGACAACAATCCCATTTTTAGCCAACCATCCTACCAGGTAAGCAGAGCTCCCCCATCCAAGTCCAAGTCAGGCTCGGTAGTGCCTGCCTGGTGAGGATGGGCACAGAGCTGGAAGCTGTCCCTCTGTCTGTGCTTGAACCATATGAAGAAGATGGTCAACCCAACAAATTACTTTGTGTGAACATCTTGATATGAGTCCAGCTGTGCCCACCCCTGGGTATCATCCTACACCTGTGGTTACTGCCTGCTAAAACTGCAAGTGTGATGAAACAACCGGTCCTGCCTGCTCCATTTTCTTGCAGAAAGCTGTCTTTGAGGATGTGCCATTGGGTACAGTCATCCTGAGGGTCAAGGCCACGGATGCAGATTCTGGGCGTTTTGCTCTCATCCAGTACAGCCTTGGGGATGGAGAAGGGAAGTTTGGGATAAATCCCAACACAGTAAGTAGCCAACCAAGTCTGAAACAGAGCAGGGAAAGGGAGGGGAGGTTGAGATGGTCCCACCTTGTGCCTTGCTCCCACACCTCACCTTACACCCCTTCTCGAGTACCAGCTCTGCCAGATGAGGTCCACTTGAAGGTCTCTGTGTGCTGCAGGGTGACATCTACATCCTGTCAGCCCTGGACCGGGAGAAGAAGGATCACTACACTCTGACAGCTGTGGCCAGGGACAACCCTGGGGACATCTCCAGTAACCGTCGGGAGAACTCAGTGCAGGTAGGGGTCTCCTCCTACCACCACACCTCATGTGGTGGTCACCAGCACAAGGCGGCAAGAAGGTGTTAAACCTCAGGCTTTCCTCCCCAGCGAGCTTGCTGGTGGCTCAGGGCAGAATTAGGCAGAAGGAAAAGCAGATGACCCCAGCGGCTGTGGAGTGGGTGGTGCAGGGGACTTTGTGCCCCCTGGACAATGCATCAGCAGGAGGGGCAGGGGAGGGTAAGGCTATTGTCTGCAAGGGCTCCGGTTTGAATGGGTGCCCCGGCCATGGTGGCCCCCATTGTTGGAGGCAGGAATTGAGCTAAACGAATAGCAGGAAGGGCACTGCACTCCAGCAGCGGAGCCATGGGTCATGGCAGGGGTATGGCCCCAAGGTTCTGCTGGGATGTCTCCAGCCTCACATCATCCAGCCGACTGTGCTTTGTTGAAGGTGCTGATCACAGTCCTGGACATCAACGACTTCAGGCCCCAGTTCAGCAAGAGCCAGTTCAGCACTAGCGTCTATGAGAACGAGCCCGCAGGGACATCGGTGATAACCATGACCGCCACCGACTTGGATGAAGGGGATAATGGTGTGGTGACCTACAGCATTGAGGGCCCTGGAGCAGGTAGGTGCCAATGGTGGAGGGCTCCTCCCCACAGAGGAGGTTTATGATGAGGAGCAACTGGAGGAGACATATGGGCCAAGCCTACATGCCACATCGCTCATCCCATCCAAGGTTGCACGCGTGCTCCTGAGAGCAATATCAAAAGCATGGAGCTTTCGGTATTTCTCAACAGTTCCCACTTCCTCGTGGCATGGCATATTACATAGAATTGGTTTGGGTCAGAAGGGGCCTTTAAAGGTCATCTAGTCCACCCCCCTGCAGTGAGCAGGGACAGCTAAAAGTAGAGCACGTCGCTCAGAGCCCCATCCAGCCTCACCTGGAATGTTTCCAGGGATGGCACATTATGGCTTTGCCTGCCTTGGCTTTGCAACCCAGCCTTGGCTTCTTCTCCTGTCTTCCCCATCCCAGCAGGACTTTCTTTACGCAAGTATGTCTTGGAGCAAACTCACTGTATGCTTTGGAGGAAAGCTAAGAAGGGTTGTGGGTGGGTAGTGATAGTGCCTGCAATCCAGTATAACTCTGCACACCAAGGAGTGACAGGAACCAGGCAAAAGCCAGCATAAATGTAGAAGGGAAT
Source organism: Eurystomus gularis (assembly GCA_013400335.1). NCBI lineage: Eukaryota > Metazoa > Chordata > Aves > Coraciiformes > Coraciidae > Eurystomus > Eurystomus gularis. Next base: position 269,960 of record VZZY01023295.1, on the reverse strand, counting down.
GGCAGAACATTCATTTTCCTGAGACCCATCAGCTCCTCTGACTGCTGCCCACTGTCCCAGGTTGGTCAGGAGTGAAATGCAGCTGACTCTGCTCCATGCCTCCTTGACAGTGATTTCCCACCAGTGAGGGGTGTGCTTCAGCTAGTTTTCAATCATAGTTTATCTGGTGTCAAGTGTCCTGAGCCAGAGAAATGTGTTTTCCACCCGCAGAGGCTTTCAAGATCAATAAAGACTCTGGGCTCATTAAGTCTCGGCGGCGCTTGCAGTCCTATGAGAGGTTCAACTTGACTGTAGTGGCCACAGACAAGGGACGTCCCCCTCTCTGGGGGACCACCATGCTCCACATCGAGGTCATTGATATCAATGACAACCGCCCCGTCTTCGTCCGCCCGCCCAATGGCACCATTCTGCACATCAAGGAGGTAAACCGGTGTCAAAATCCAATCTCCATCTCCCCTGGGGATGGAACGAGACCTTGATTTAACAAGTGGCAAGAAGGTTTGGGTCATGGGGCTGGACGAGCAACAACAGCCCCTCTCCAGACATGCGAGCAGGGATGTTGGGGCAGCTTTGGGGAACAGAAACCCTGGCAGCACGCAAAAGAAGGAAACAGCCAGTGGCTGCATGCGGAGCGTGTTTATAAACAAGGGCCAAAACGCTGACATTTAAGAAGTTTCTCTTTTCTGGGAAATGGGGCCTGGCTCGGTCACCCTGCAGAAGGGAATCGTGCATGCAGCCACCCTGCAGAAGGGAGTCATGGCTCCACGTTGCCAGCCCCCAGCTGGGTTTTGGGCAGCAGGAGCCTGCTGACCCCCATACAAGGGGGTTTGGACGGGCAGAGAGAGCAGGGGGCTCACATGCAATGCTGGGGCTGAGGGTCTGTGTGTGTACAAGCAGGAGATCCCCCTGCGGTCCAACATCTACGAGGTCTATGCCACGGACAAAGACGAGGGCCTCAACGGAGCGGTGCTCTACAATCTGCTGAAAACCGGGGCGGGGAACAAGGACTGGGAGTATTTCAGCATCGACTCGGTCAGCGGGCTGATCCAGACGGCCATGCGGCTGGACCGGGAGAAGCAGGCAGTGTACAACGTGAGCCAGGCGGCAATGTGCCCGTGGGGTGGCCGGGATGGTCCTCAAGGCTGTGGGTTCGGTGCGGGGCTGGTGGAATGCAAGTGATGTGGTGGGGATGGGGTCAGCTGCTGCAGTCCTGAAGATGTCACACCTTAGCAGGGTGGTTATCAAGTGCCATCGGGGAGTTGCATCCTGGTGGGCCAACTCCTAATTCCCTGTTAAATCCCTCCAAATCCTCCACCATCCAGCTGTCCTCTCTGTCCCTGCCTCAGCAATGTCTCCTGACCCGCGTGGCTTTGCCCAGGATGGCCCTTTTGCCTCTCTCCCCAGCTGATCATCGTGGCCTGCGACCAGGGCCAGCCAGCCTATGAGACGATGCAGCCTCTCCAGGTTGCGCTTGATGACATCGATGACAATGAGCCCGTCTTCCTCAGGCCACCTGTAAGGCACATTGATGGAGCGGGTGGAACACGGGATGCAGGGATGGGGATGCTGGCGAGCATGGGTGATGGAACATGCACCACTGGGCATCACCATGGTGGGGAGCACGATGGGATTTGTCCACTTTTATTTAAAGCCACCTCAATACTTGTAACCCTCCCTTCTCCTGGGGTCTCTGGCAGAGGGACAGTCCCCAGTACCAGGCGCTCTCCGTCCCCGAGCACTCGCGGCCAGGCACCGTGGTGGGGAACGTCACTGGAGCAGTGGACGCAGATGAGGGCTCCAATGCCATCGTCTACTACTTCATAGCAGGTGGGTGCTGAGCAGGGAGGTGATGGGCAGATCTGCATCCCCTCACACACCTCACACCAAGGGTTTCCGTTGCTCCCATCATCTCCTTGCTGCCTTTCTGCCCTGGTCGATGGGCAAGGTGGTGTTTAAGAAATGCTGAGCCCAAAGGGGACTAACTGGGGACCCTTTTCTGCACCAAGCTGGGGACCAGGAGAGCAACTTCCAGCTGAGCCGAGAGGGGAAGCTGCAGGTCTTGAGAGACCTGGACCGTGAGAAGGAGCCATACTACTCCATCATCGTCAAAGCGTCCAGCCAGAAGAACTGGTCCCCTCCCCGGGGCCAACGGACAGGCAGAGCCCAGCTCTGGGACCTCATTGGGGACCTGACCCTTCAGGAGGTGCGGATCTTCTTGGATGACATCAATGACCAGTCCCCCCAATTCACCAAGTCAGAGTACACAGCAGGTAAGAGGTGCTTGGGGACTGGGGAGGCACCAGGAGCCAGAGATGCTGCAGGGAAAATCCAGCCAGATGAAGGGGCAGCAAGAGCCAGCCCCAGGTCCCTGTCCCATCTCTCTCTCAAAGGGGTTGCCACCGATGCCAAGGTGGGATCAGAGCTGATCAGAGTGGTCGCAGTGGACGCCGATGTGGGCAATAACAGCCTGGTCCTGTACAACATCTTGAGCATCCGCTACATCAAGCAGCACTCCAATGACTCCGAGGAGGTGGCCAACATCTTTAGCATTGGTGTGTACCATGCATGCCACGTGAGCACGGGGCCATGGTCAGAGTCGTCCCTGTGGCCAAAGACATCTCCATGGCTTGTGACCAGGAACCCTTCCCTCCCCCAGGAACCCTTGATGGGATCCTGCGAACCTTTGACCTCTTCACGGCCTACAATCCCGGCTACTTTGTGGTGGACATCATGGCCTCTGACCTGGTGGGCCACAACGATACGGCTATTGTGGGGATTTACATCCTGCGGGATGACCAGCGGGTCAAAATCATCATCAATGAGATCCCTGACAAAGTCAGGCAGTTCGAGGAGGAGTTCATCAGCCTGCTCTCCAACATCACAGGCGCCATTGTCAACACAGATGACGTGCAGGTAACCGTCCACGTTTGAGGTTGCTTCAAGGGGTAGGTAACCTTTTACATGCTGCTTGGGAGGTCTCCTTTGAGGGTACCCTGCTGTATAAACTGTAGACAGCCCTGAGCTCAGGCTGATCTGTATCAAAGGGGTCCAGACCTACTCCATGCCAGACTTGAGGGTCTCTTGCTGCACAAGCACACCTCAGGAGATGCTCTGGGAGGAGACACCTCTCCCACACTGCAGATCTTGCTGTCTTTCCTCAGTTCCACGTTGACAAGAAAGGTCGAGTGAACTTCGCACAGACAGAGCTGCTGATCCATGTGGTGAACAAGGAGACCAACCGCATCCTGGACGTGGAGCGGTACGTTACCTGGCCCATCGGCCAGCCCATTACCTGGCCAGTTGAGGCCTCAGGGAGCCTCATTAATATGACAATGCTCAAGCAGCCCTTCTCTTCCCAGGGTAATTGAGATGATAGATGAGAATAAAGAGCAGCTGAGGAACCTCTTCAGGAACTACAACGTCCTGGATGTGCAGCCTGCCATCACTGCACGGGCCCCAGACGACCTCTCAGCTCTTCAGGTAACAGCCCAGCTAGGACTGGAGATGGCTGCTCCTTGGAGGTGGGGTAATGTCACTTCCCATTCTCCATGACCTCCATGGCCTAGAGAGATATTTCACTCAAATAATTTTGGGTGGGTGCCCACCACCAGGTGCTGGCTGCATGCCAGAGGTTGCCACTACCCTTCTGTCTCTCACAGATGGCAATCATCGTGCTGGCTGTCCTGCTCTTCCTGGCTGCCATGCTTTTCATACTCATGAACTGGTACTACCGGACAGTGTGAGTAATGCTCGGGCTCTGCCCCACGGGTCACAATGTCCCCACGAGCCAGGGGGATCCAGTGTAGCAGTGCCAGCAAGCAAAGGAGGGCATCAGCACCCTAACACCTTCTGCGGCGGAGTTCAGCTTGGGTTCAGAAATTGCCCCTCTTCCCCCAAAATATAGGATCATTTTGGTTGGAAGAGACCTTCCAGATCAACAAGTCCAGCCATTAACCCAGCACTGCCAAGTTGCCACTAAACCATGTCCCTCAGCACCATATCTCCATGGCTTTTCAATCCCTCCAGGGATGAGGACTCCACGACTGCCCTGGGCAGCCTGGGACAGCCCTTCACAACCCTTTCAGGGAAGACATTTCTCCTCATGTCCAACCTAAACCTCCCCTGGTGCAACTTGAGGCCATTTCCTCTTGTCTTATTGCTTGTTCCTTGGTAGCAGAGACCAACCCCACCTGGCTCCAACCTCCTTTCAGGGAGCTGTTGAGAGCAGGGAGGTGTCCCCTGAACCTTTTCTCCAGGCTAAACAACCCCAGGTCCCTCAGCCGCTCCTCACAAGACTTGTGCTCTAGACTCTTCACCAGCTTTGTTGCCCTTCTCTGGACATGCTCCAGCACCTGAATGTCCTTCTTGGAGTGAGGGGTCCAAAACTGGACCCAGGATTTGAGGCGTGGCCTCCCCAGTACTGAGTCTGGGGGGACAATCCCTGCCCAAGTCCTGCCGGCCACACTAGTACTGATCCAAGCCGGGATGCTGGTGGCCTTCTCGGCCACCTTGGCACACACTGGCTCATCCTCAGCCAGCTATTGACCAACAGCCCCAAGTCCTTTTCCAGCAGGCAGTTTCCAGCTACTCTTCCCCAAGTCTGGAGCATTGCAGAGGGTTGTTGTCACCCCAAACATATAATGGTTTTAATACTGATATCGCCTCTCCCCACCAAGCTCACAGGTACAGGGCTGCTCGCAGAGCTATTGCAGATCTGTGACCCTCTGTCTCCTTTCCAGCATCTTCCTCATTTTCTTCCCTGATTCGCTGTATTTCTTCCACAGGCACAAAAGGAAACTGAAAGCCATAGTGGCTGGCTCCACTGGTGAGCAGTGTTGGGGGTTTGCAGGGTGCATGAAGAACCTGGATTGGGGTACATGGGGGGTGTCAGCAGGGTGTAAATCAGAAGTGATCCTGCCCAGCAAGGCACGATGGTGGGAGGCTTTTCTCAGCATCCTGGCTCCACGTTACCAGCCACATCCCAACACATTTCTTATGCCACTGGCACCTTTTTGGTCACCAGATTTCCCTCCCCAACAAAGTGCTGCCCCATGGTTTGCTGCTCAGCTGCCCTATAACCCCCATCCCTGCCTTTTTTCAGGGAACAGAGGCTTCATGGACATCATGGACATGCCAAACACCAATAAGTACTCCTTTGATGGGTGAGTTCTCCCCTCCCTTCCCATCCCCAGTTTGCCACCTCACGTTTTGCAGCCAGAGATGCACAGGAGGTGGAGACACCATGCTCCTCTGCTCAGTGGAGGGACGCGCCCAGGAATGCCATGCGAGGCATGACTAATGGCCCTTGTGTTTGCCTTCCAAAGCCAAGATGCCTTGTGCCTTCTCATGTGACTCCCATCTCGGCCAATACTGGTCAGGCTTGGGGTAAACAGAGATGATGGGCAGGTGTTAACTCATATCTGCATCCAGAGCAGCCAAATTCATGCCTGCACAGGGCAGAAGGAGGCAGAACAGCTTCAGCAGCTGCGCTCCAGATGGGGTTAGGGATGCTAACAGGCGTTAGGATGACACTAAGATGAATGTTATCAACAATCCTGAGGGAAGGGATAGATCCAGAGGGACAAGGACAGGCTTGAGAGGTGGGTCCGTGTGAACCTCATGAGGTTCAATAAGGCCAATTGCAAGGTCCTACACCTGGGTTGGGGCAACCCCCAGGATTAGCACAGGCAGGGGATGAAGGGATGGAGAGCAGCCCTGCAGAGAATGACTTGGGGGGGTGCTCTGGGGTGAAAAGCTGGAGATGAGCCGGCAACATGCGCTCACAGCCCAGCAGCCAATGTCCTCCTGGGCTGCATCCCCAGCAGCATGGGCAGCAGGGCAGGGAGGGAATCCTGCCCCTCTGCTCCGCTCTGGGGAGACCCCCCCTGCAGTGCTGGGGCAGCTCTGGAGTCCTCAGCACAGCAGAGACATGGACCTGGTGGAGTGGGCCCAGAGGAGCCCACAGCAATGATGTGAGGGCTGGAAGCTCTCTGCTGTGAGGCCAGGCTGAGAGAGCTGGGCTTGTTCAGCCTGGAGAAGAGAAGGCTCCAGGGAGACCTTGTTGCAGCCTTTCAATACTTAAAGGGGCCTATCAGAAAGATGGAGAGAGTCTTTTTAGGAGGGAGTGTAGTGACAGGATGAGGAGAGATGGTTTTAAACGAAAAGAGGGGAGATTTAGACTAGAGAGAAAGAACGCTTTTTTTTTATGCTGAGGGTGGTGAGACCCTGGCCCATGTTGCCCAGAGAGGTGGTCGATGCCCCATCCCTGGAACCATTGCAGGTGATGTTGGCCGGGGCTCTGAGCAACCTGCTGTATTTGAAGCTGTCCCTGCTCACTGCAGGGTGCTTGGACTAGATGACCTTGAAAGGTCCCTTCCAACCCAAACCATCCTATGGCTCTATGATTCTATACTGCAGCCCTTTACTTGCGCTGAGGACTGCTTCTCTCTCGTGGGCAGGGCCAACCCTGTGTGGCTGGACCCCTTCTGCAGGAATATGGAGCTGGCAGCACAGGCAGAGCATGAGGATGACCTGCCAGAGAACCTGAGCGAGATCACTGACCTCTGGAACAGCCCTGCCCGCACCCATGTGAGACACGTCCCCCACCAACACACCTCCTCCCCATGCTCAATGCCTGTGTTGCCTCAGCAGCTCTCTCCTCTTGCAGGGGACCTTTGGGAGAGAGCCTTCCGCAGCCAAGCCCGAGGATGACCGGTACCTGCGGGCAGCCATCCAGGAGTACGACAACATTGCCAAGCTGGGGCAGATCATGCGGGAGGGACCCATCAAGGTGAGTGATGAGTGCGATCATCCTCCACCGAGGGGGTCTTCTACGGATACAGCTTCCAGGTTCATGGCTGCAGCACCAGAGGGTGATGTTGCTCCAAAAAACGCTGGGATGAGGCCAGTCTCCCTCCAACCAAACCATTTCCCTTGGGTAACGCATCATCTCTTCCCCTCTGCCCAGGGCTCTCTCTTGAAGGTGGTCCTAGATGATTACATGCGCTTGAAAAAACTCTTTGCCCAGCGGATGGTGCATAAGGCCACCGCCAGTCAGGGGGACCGCTCCTCGGTCTCGGAGGTAGACGGGGTGTGCATGGGCGTGGGGAGATGCTTGTTGTGCCCTCTGGGATGCTGTGTGTCTTCCCAATCCTGCAGGCTGCGGTCCCTGTCACTCAGTTGTCTCCCCGTTCTCTACTTGGCCAAAATGAGCCAGATGCTGGTTTTCTGCCATGCCCCAGATCTCATGACCCACCCCATGTTTCATGTGAGCATCAGCAGCACCATCTCCCTCAGCTTTTCCCTGGGGAGGACCCCCCCTCCCTCTTTGTGGGGTGGGCTCTGTCCATCACTTCCCCATCTCTCTGCTGAGGCTGGCCAAGAAGCTGCAGGTCCCTGCACACTTCTGAAGACATCTTCCCTTCCCTCTGCTCCTCTCCTCTTATCAACCCAGCAGGTTTTTGAGCCAAAAAGGCTGGGACAGAGGAGTTTGGTATAGGAGGGATAGTGTGAGGAGAAGCAGCTCCTCCTGCAGCCTTCCCCTCATCATGGAGGGCAAAATGTGGGGCAGGCAGAGTGGAGGAGAGCAGGTGGATGGGAGACATCTTTCCCCCTTCCGCCCCCCCATCTCTCCTTGCACTTATCCCCCTCCAGCCCCATCCAGCCTTCCCTTGACTCCCTTCCTTGTCTATCTCCTGCCTCACCACCCTCATACAACCCATCATACAACCTGGGTCCAAAACCCCACCTTGGCTGCTGTGGGGGCTGCTGCTGGGCCACCACTCATTTGGCCGTCAGTGCCTGAGCCAGGGCACCCAGCTGATGAGCAAGCGATCTGGCAGGAGATAATCTTTGAGCTGGTGATCCTTATCACCACACTTCGAAGTTGCTTCAGAAGAGGAGGGTCCCAGCCTTCTCACTGGGCTCTGGCATTCCAGGAGGTTTGGAGCTGGGGAAGCCAGGACCTGCTCTGGCCACCATGGTGATTCCCCAATCCATGGACTTTTGCAGCTGATCCAGAAGGAGCTGGAGGAGGAGGAGGAAGAGCGCAGCCCCAGCCAGGGCAGCCTCCGCTTCCGACACAAGCAGCCAGTGGAGCTGAAAGGTCCTGATGGCATCCACGTGGTGCACGGCAGCACAGGCACGCTGCTCGCCTCCGACCTCAACAGCCTGCCCGAGGACGACCAGAAGGTGTTGGGTCGCTCACTGGAGACTCTGACCACCGACTGTGGGGGCTACAGTGACCACAATGCCCGCACTGAGTCGGCCAAGTCCACCCCCCTACACAAGATGCGGGAGGTGATCATGGAGAGCCCGCTGGAGATCACTGAGTTATGACGAGCGGGTGCTGGTGGTGGTGCTCCTCTAGGCAAGCCGGGGCCAGCGGGGACGAAGCACGGACCAGGGGGGACCGTGGCGGGGGCTGGAGGCATCCCAAGACCAGCGCTTGGCCCCCTCTTCCCCTGCAGAAGGAGTCCAGGCCAACCGGTGCAGTTCGCTCCGGCAACCTTGGAGAGCTTGGCCCCGGGATAGGGCTCTCAGGACTGATACGCTTTTACTCACCTGTCATTTATCCATGAAAGCATTAAATTTTTTTTATTTTTCTTATTAAAAACAAAGGAGTTTTTTTCTTTTTTTTTTTTTTTAAAAAAAAGATAAAAAAGAGAAATAAAAGCTAAACAAATCCAATGAGTCCAGACTGGACAGGGGTGAAGGTGCAGATGATATGCCACCACAGCATCCCCAGGCGCAGGCTGGGGATGGACAAGCAGCCGTCACACCTCGACCACAGGCACGGGGAGGGCCAGGGGCAGCACAGGGAGAGGCCGAGGCTGTTTGGCATTAATGTCACTATTCCAGCAAGGAAAGACCCCAAAAACAAGCAAACAAACAAACAAAAAACCAAACCGAAGACATTTCTCCATTTTTTGCTGGCTTTACCAAAACATGTTGCGATGTTGAAAAAGAGAGACTGACAATAACTGGGGCTTCTGGATGTGGAGTGCTCGTGCGTGTCTTTTCTTTCCCCTTCTCTCTTGCTTTCGGGTTTGTTCGTTCAGGGGTTTGTTTCCAATCGTAATGTTGTGGGGAGTTTCGGGCATGGTCTGTTACGGGACTCAGAAATACACTGTCTATGGCTTTCGGTAACCTGTCTGTTGTCCTTCCTTCCCGGAGTCAACATGCCCAAACCACCTTTAGTAGAGAAAACCCCCTTTTCCCTTAATTCACCCCCTCAATCCATCACCTTCACAAAATGCCACCCCAGGTGTTGCTGCACCCTAGATTTGGGGGGGGGGAGCATTAAACCTCTCCCAGGTTTGCCCCCCCCCTTACCACACCACCAGCCCCCCAGGAGAATGAGGAGGGAGACAACCAGTCGGGCTCACGGGAAGAGTTTATTTGTGGTGAGATGCTCCCGTGCCCGCTCAGGACTGGGTGCGGCGAGCATCCTCCCTCCCACAGCAGGGAAGGACAGGCCAGCACCCTGCTGCTCCTCACTGCCACAGCTGGGTCAGCACAGGACCACCCCCCTCCCACCCAGTGGGGATTCATGTGTGAAAGGAAATCTTTGCCCCCAGACTCACTCATTTTTTGTTCAGGGGATACTTAAAATATCTCTATCTCCAGCAATTGGCTGGCCACCAAATTAGTGTGCTGCAAATGTCATGCACTGCAGGAAAATTTAATCTGCTTTGTTTCTTTAACTGGTGACCAGGAAAAAGAAAAAATAAAAATAAAAAGCCACCTCAATGTGAAGAGGGACCAGCAAAGGGCTAGGCTTGCCAAAAGCCAATGGCACCTGCAGTGTGAGCCTGCTGGTTGCCAGGACCAAGGGGCTGGCATTTGGGCAGGAGAAACCATCCAAGCCCATGGGGATGGATCCTCATTGCAGGATCTGAGCTTTATGAGCAGTTCAGGGTGGGATGGGGATGAGAACAGCATGGGGATGGGGAGGTGGGCTTTTTGCAGTCAGCCTAAGAGACAGGGAGGCTGAATCCCCAAGTCCTGAAAATACTGACAAGTCCCTTAACCTCATTTGGAAATCCAAGCTCCAGGGGTGGAAAAAGAAGTGGCAGAGACAGCTGGGGCTCCCCACAGCCCCCGCTGAGGTGGTGAGGCTGCTGGGCTCCTGCTGTCGCCATCCGTGGGTGCAGGCACATCCCAAGAGAGAGGGGTCTGGGATCCTGAACCAAAATGGCAGGGCAAGCCCAACCAGCCGGGGAGGTGGCTCCTAGTTCCATAGGTGACGCCGGCAGTGCTCAACGGCCTGTGGGAGAGGTGGGGATGGATAGCGGGTGAAGGCAGGGACCCCCGGGCACCCCGCCAACCCTGGGGAGCAGATGCAGCCAACACTTACATGGCATTCAATCGCTGTGGCCATATTCTTGCACCAATAGTGTGGGCCCCAGGCACAGGGGTCTGAGCCCAGGAGATCTTCCTCAGATGAGTTGCAGGCTCTTATTTTCTGCATTGCAAAGGAAAAGGGTGGGAAGGGGAAGGACAAACACACACACACACACACATATACACAGAGGAGCACCCTGCTACCCTGCTGCCATCTTGGTCTGGGCTGCACCCATGGCACAGGGGCACTTACAGTGCAGACAAAGTCGGGGTCCATCATCTGCACGAGGAGCCGCACAGCCGCCGGCTCGTACTGCACCACCAGAGCCTCGCACTGGGAAGGAGAGAAGGGGGTGAGCCCGGTAAGGGAGTGACAGGGGGGTCCCCAATGAGCTGGATACTCCCCCTGCTTGGCTCACCTTGCTAGTGAGCGGCGTGGGCAGCAGCTCACAGCCCTTCTCCAGCATGTCACTTAGCTCCGCCAGCGTCTCGTTCTTCAGCAGCTCATTATCAAAGTAGGTGATGACGATCTGGCAGACGTTGCAGAAGCCGCCGGTGCCCGCTGCCAGCTGCTCCAGTGCAGCAGCTCCTATGGAGGAGGCCATTAGCATCCCCCCCCGCCACGTACCCCGCTCCCTGAGGACCCAGTGTCTGGGTGCCACATAGGTCCCCTGGGCTCACCTTGGTGGGTGTCCCCGCGCCGGGGGCAGCAGTGCAGCATGGTGCAGATGGCCGCTGGGTCAGTGGCCTCCAGCAGCATGATGACCACGGCTTTGCCATAAGAGTCGACAAAGTCCTTGCACTGCCCAATGACGCCATGGGGCAGCATGTAACACACCTTCTCGATGTCATTCACCAGTTGCTCCTACCGAGAGAAGGCAGGCAGAGGAAACCACTGCTCCCTGCTGCCCCTTTGCCCCCCCCCTTCCCAGCTGCCCCATCCCTGGACCCCAGTAGTGGGGCTCACCTCAGTCACGTTGTTCTCCAGGAGGCTCTCAGCTGCCTTCACAGCAAACTGGCACATCTCGCACAGTGGCGTGGTCCCTTCCTCAGCCTGTCGGGACAAGGCAGTAGGATGCACATCGAGCTCCCCTAGGAGCCACCCCAGTTCCACCCAACCATCAACCTCTTCATCCCAGGCTTCTTCTTAACACTCTCTACAACTACCTGCAAGGAGGTTGTGGGGAGGTGAATGTTGGTCTCATCTCACAAGTCACAATTGTTAGGACAAGAGGAAATAGTGTCAAGTTACATCAGAGGAGGTTTAGGTTAAATACTAGGAAAAAACTTCTACACCAAAAGCGTTATCAAAGATTGGAACAGGCTGCCCATGGAAGTGGTTGAATCACCATCCCTGGATGTATTTAAAAGCCATCTAGATAGGGTGCTCGAGGATGTGGTGTAGAAGTGGCCTGGTAGAGATAGATAATGGTTGGACTAGCTAATCTTAAAGGTCTTTTCCCACCCTGGTGATTCTGTGACGTTTCCTTGGCTTTTTAAGGAGCACAGCAGAGTTGGCGGGGGTCCCCACTTACCCCCAGCACACTCAGGGCTTGCACCACCTTCTCTGCGAGCAGTGTGTGGAGGGGCAGTGCCGAGGTGGACGAGCAGAGTCCCAGGTGGCCACACAGCTCCATCGGGTCCTGGGAAGAGACATGTCCCAAAATGGGCAGGCCCCACCCACCGTGAGGGTGAGCCTGTGCCCCTCACTTCCCAATGGAGGGTGCTTTGAGCTTTGGGCATGGGTCTCACTTACCTTAGCCAGCTGCCGGTGGAGGAGGAGGTATAAAATGGCAAGAAAAAAATGAAAATAAAAAAGAATTACGGCAGTTGCAAGCCAGAGAGAGAGTGGAAGAAACATTTAAATGTTTGTAAGACTATAAAGCAGTGGATTTAATTTAGAAAAATGAGAGCAGGACCCTGCATTTGCTGATGATGTCCCCTTGGCTGTGCTGCTTGGCCCCCTCCCCACCGCCCCAACGCTGGCACCCATTCATCCAAAGCACCCTTGGGAAGCTGCTCACCCACTTACCATGTGCCGGAGCGACGACGTGGCTGTGTCCACATACTCAGCCAGGTAGCTCTTGCACTATGCAGGGGAAACACGGTGTCAGCTTGAGGGTAGAAAACCCACCACCCTGCTTGCACCCCCAGGTGCTGCTAGAAAGCAGGCGGCTGCAAAAGGTGCACCCATTCTGCAGTGACATCAAGGAGGTGGGAGCTCAGCTTGATGATAATGATTCTGGCACCTTTACCTGCTGTGCCATGTCGGGTGCCAGGCCCTCGCACGCCTGCTCCACAGGGGCCACCAGCACCTGGGTGAAGCCAGCGTTGGTCCCCAGCTCCAGCTGCACGGCTGCCACCAGCTGCAGGCAGTCCCCGCACACCTCTTCCTTCCCCTGTAGGACAGCACAGGCAGGGACACGTTGATAGCCCCCAGATAAATCCGAGCCCCCACACACCTGTGTTTGCAGGGCTGGGATTTAAATGCCAGTCACAATCTGGGGCAGCTTCTTGGCCAGCACCTCTCAGGCCCCCTCCTTGTGTCATGCAATATCCCAGCCCCAAATTGGGAGCTAATCAGACACCATTTCAGCTGTGTAGTAATTTTCATACTTTTTTTTTTTCTGATTTATTGTTAAATAGGTGATTCTCACCCATGTGCAGCATCAATGGCATTCCCGACTGTGCCACGGTACCTGGGCCTTGCCACGAGGCAGGTCCTGGGGATGGAGCAGGAGGGGCACGTTGGCCATGAAGGGTGCAACCAGGTCAGCGAAGTCCTGAGCAGGGCCCACTGGGGCCAGCGGTGGCTTCTGAAACTTTAGGGCCCCCGTTGGGCTCTCTCGGGGCTGGCACAGCTTGATGGCCCCACACACCACCTTTGGGTCAGACTGGGGGGGAGAAAAAGGATGGGGGCTTGGGGCTGTGTCTGCCCCATCACCCTGATCCCTGCTCCCCCATCCCTGGGTCATTTCCAACCCCATCTCATCCCTGCAGAGGTTTTTGTCCCAGGTTCCCCTGCAAGCCCACAAGACAGCCCAAATCATGCAGAAACACCAGTCCAAGGTGGGGGGGGGGTCCTCCCCACCAGTTACCAGCACTTGCTTGCCCAGCTGGACGAGGACGAGGATGCCAGTGTCCACCATCCTCTTGCACTTGACAGACCAGTCCTGGAAGGGCAGGTACTGGCATTTCTTATCCAAGAAGAGCCGCAACTTTTCCTAGGTGATAAGGGGAGAGCTCAGGGCTGGGCTGGCCTCACAGTGGAGGGACACACACAGAGATACACACACACTCTCCTCAGCCTCCATCCCAACTGCCAGCCACGACCCACCTCGGTGCGGTTGTCCTGCAGGATCTTGCCCACCACAGAGACCAATACCTGGCACAGGTGACATGGGAGCCCCTTCTGCTGAGAGAGGGAATGCATTGGGATGCTGCCACGGCATCCAGACCCACCCCTCTCCCACCTCCCCCCTCTCCCCCCCCAACTTGCTCCCCAAATCCCAACCCTTTATCACCAGTACACCCCACCAAGAAGCACTTGGGAATTTCCTGGAACACTCACGCAGTTTCGTCCCTCACCCCACAGACACGTTGCTGCCCAAGAGCATCAGCAGATGCTCCTCTTGGTACCTAGCATCAGGGTGGCCAGGCTTGCATCCTCCCCATAGCCCCACATTTTGGGGCAGGATGGGTGCATCCCTCCATTCCCTCCCTATCCCCCTCTCCCAACGTGGTTACCCCCAGGGCCTGGTCCCAGACGGTGATCTGGCAGAGCTGCAGAGCACCACACTTGGCCGCCGTCACCGCATCGCGGCACCAGTCCTCTGGCCGCTCACTGCACTCATGGAGGGGGCTGGCCCCAGCTGCAGGGAGCAGAGGAGACCATCAGCCTGTGGAGCACCCCAAGACCATCTCCTACCCAACACTAACCTTTCCACCAGCACCTGGACACCAGCCCAGCCCCATGAGCCGAGGGCGATGCTCCTCACCCTCCTGCTGTGATTCACCCTCAGCTTTCGTAATGGTCGTGGGGTTTACAGATGATTTTTTAAGCCCAACAAAGGCCAACTTTGACGGGCCATCACATGCTGCCGGATTTGCCAACAGGATGTCACAGCAGCTTTGGGCCACCATCAAAAGCAAAGTGAATTTGGGGATCATCCTCAGCCTTGCAGCACCCTCCAACATGCCAGGGAGGCGGCCGCTTTTAAAACCAGCAATAAATCTTGCAAAACAATCAAACCGGGGGTGCCCAGAGCTCAGCCCCGTACAGCAGCCGGTTAGCCACACCACAGCTCCCGGCAATCATTGAGCAACCCCAGTTTGGGGTGGTTTGGTTTTTTTTTTGCTTTTCCTCCCGACGACAGCATTTTTCTCCTGACTGCAAATCCCCAGCACAGCAGCAGCAGCATGGTGCAATGCCAGTGGTTTAATTGCTGCCTTGGCGTGACAGGATTCATTGGTGATGGGGCAAGTGTTTGTTCCCAGCGGGGGCTGCGCCCACCCAGGATGCGGCTGGAGAGGAGGAGAGAAGCTGGCACAACCCTTCACTACCCTGCTTCAGCCGGGATCTGCTCCGGAAAGTCAGGAGGCACACAGGGAGCAGTACATGGCTGGCTGGACAGACCCTACTGCATATCATCTTGCAGCTAGGAGTTCTAAGCAAAACCCAACCTCCCCAGAGCATTTGTATCCAGTTTTTACTACCCAGCAGTAGCCGTATGATTTTGTATGGCAGGAATAAAGGCAAAGGCAGCAACTGCTCCTTCCACCCAAGCTGCCCTTATCAGGTTTCGCCCCAAAAGCTGCTTTTCCTATGTGCTGAATTCTGGCAGTGCCTTGGGCTCATCCATGGGACACGTTGGGGCAGCAGTTTGAGATGCCACCTCAGAATGTCTCTAGGGATGGGATGCTATAGGAAGGGGGCTCCTGAGCCCCTCACCAGCCCAACCTCTTCCCAAAAGCACTGGCGCAGCTCGGCGGGCGCCATTTCAGCCCCAATTGTCCCATCGGGCTGACAGCAGCAGTAGAGTATGAGCAAGCCCTGGGGCAGGGCGAGTCCCCCCCCCATTTCTCATGCAGAGCTTCCCACACACCTCTCTGGCAGCACGAGGCCGCGATCGCCACATCAGCTGAGAGATATTTATTTTTGTCATCCTGGCACTATCATCAGGGCGAACAGGAATGACAGGTCGGTGGAAGCATTAAGGGGCAGCACCAAGAAAAAAGGGAGGTGAGAGGAAGCAACAACCCCACAGTTTGTTTCTGAGCTGCTCCTGCCTGACCCATGGACACAGGCACCTCCTGCAGCCCCGTGCTGGAGACCAGGCCAATGGCGTAAGAATGCTGATGGAAACAACATGGAGGGACCTGACTGATCTAAAAGACACCGGTGGTTTGGACCTGCACCTTTCTGGCTCATCATAGTGGCTCCTAGCTCAGTTCTTACTACTTGCTCTGCTCAAGATGAAACTCAGGCAACAAGTGCTGGGCCGGAAAAATAATTAACATTAATAGTAACACCCAACTGCTGAGAGCAGGGAGAGCTTCCCTAGGTGGAAAGCATTGCCACAGGGCAAGCAAGTGGGGCAACTGGTGCCCTGTGAGCTCTCCTCCACATTTCAAAGTTGTACCAGAAGAGCCTCATGCTGACAGGCATCCAGGCAGCAGGATATCCGATGATGCTGCTTTCAGGAGGGATGGTTCCATGCCACCATGGTGGCCCCAGGCCAGCTGGGACTGCTTTATAGCAGGCTACCAGGTCCTCATGGTGGGGTGGGTGGGCCTTGCTCAGCAGAGTGATCCAGCACCGAGCTCCGGATCTGACAAGGCTGTGCCGGCATTACACAGCGCCCCGGAGCATGCCGGCTGAGCCGGCAGAGCCTGGCAAGCAGGTTGTGACGTAAACCCCGGGGGTGGTGGCGTGGGGCCCGGCGCCCCAGTTCCTGGCTGGGCGTACACCCCTGTTACTCCAAAATCCGTAACTATGCACTTCCCAGCATCAAAACTCCTTCTCCAAGGCTTGCAGCAGGCCTCAGTCTTGCAGCTCCCCCCACCATGTCGTACAGCCAAGCCGCCACTCCAAGACCTGCCGCCGGCTTCCAGAGCAGGCATCGCCCAAAGGATGGACGTGCAGCGTGTGGGTGACCTTTCCTGCTCTGCCTGTTGCTGGCTGGAGCACATCAGCACGTCCCCCCCGCCATCGCCAGGCCACGCGTGCGCCATCAGGGCTCCTCCACCGCGAAGCCAGCACCTGGGCAGGTCATGTCAGAGGAGCCTGATGGGCCGAGCCTGGAGTAATTAAGGTGGAAAAGGGGCTCTTGCTCTAAACGGCTTTTTTTTTTGGCTACAACAGCAGGGCTCCGCAGCTTCCCCAGGGAATTTTCCCTGGAATAAGGGATTTCCCCTCAAGCCAGGACCGAGGGTGGGAAACAGACTCTTGCGCCTTGTTTTCTGGGGATGGGCCAGGTATCACATTGGGGGGGATGCCCGGGGGACAGCACAAGCTCATCTGCAGGAGGATTTGCTCACAGATACCCAAAGCCCCGGTGATGAGAGGTCTCCAAAGGTGCACAGCGCTGTGGCATCGCAGCCATCACCCTACCCAGCGATCAGCAAGGCACAGTAGAGGAGGCTTCCCGCCTCCCGCACCTCATACGAGGCCCTGAGGTAAGGGGCAGCTTCAGCTGGCACCATGGGCACTCCATCATGCAAGGACAATGAAGTGGTTTCCCCCCCCCCCCAGAGCGCACGTATGCAGCCAGGTCCTGATGCCAAGGGCAGCAGAAAACCAGTGCCCTCCCCATTGCTGCTGAGACACGTCATCAACTGGCCTCCCTGCTCCATACCCCAGCAAAATACTGTCTCCATCCGAATCCCAACATTTTGCCACGAGATGATCTTTAAGGGCAGAAGTTGCAATGCTTGTGTCCAGGTGGGCAAGAGGTAAAGCAGCCGGTGGTGCCACCTGCCCAAGCTCTCCTCTGGCCTAACTCCACCACCCTGGAGCGATGAGGAAACATGCTAATGGGATTAGCTCTGGGGTTCAGAGGGGTTTTCTGGGCTCTCCTCAGGTCCTACCCCCCCCCAGGCCTGGCCTTACCTTGGTAGGAGCCGAGGCACACAGAAAGGATCAGCACCCAGCCACTCCATCTGCTCTCCATGCCGTTCCTAAGATAGTCCTCACTGGCAGGTTCCTCTCCTGTGCTACTCCCAGTCTGAGGAATCTTGGATGGGTTGGGAGAAGTAGTGAGAACCCACACCTACGCAGGGCAATTACCACACCCCTCTCCTTACACCTTGATTATAAAATCATCACCAGCCTGCAATTGTAGGGAGGGACCAGAGCCAGGCAGGTATTCCCGGGAAGTCAAAACCAGCCCAGAACCTGCTGCTCAATGCTAAGCTCGCCACTCCTGGCTGTGAAGGGTGGGAAAACTGTCCTAGTGCCATGTGATACAGCCATTTTCTCTGCTCTTCATCAAGTAGAGCATCATCCCTTCCAAAAAAAACGTCAGCAGTGCAGATAGTAACAACCCAGCCCAGAGCCAATGTCCTCCTGGGCTGCATCCCCAGCAGCGTGGGCAGCAGGGCAGGGAGGGGATCCTGCCCCTCTGCTCCGCTCTGGGGAGACCCCCCTGCAGTGCTGGGGCAGCTCTGGAGTCCTCAGCACAGCAGAGACATGGACCTGGTGGAGCAGGACCAGAGGAGGCCACAGCAATGATGGGAGGGCTGGAAGTCCTCTGCTGTGAGGCCAGGCTAAGAGAGTTGGGCTTGTTCAGCCTGGAGAAGGCCCCAGGTAGACCTTCTTATGGCCTTTCAATGCTTAAAGGGAGCTTGTAATAAAGATGGGGACAATCCTCTGAGCAGGTCCTGTTGTGACAGGACAAGGGGTGATGGTTTGAAACTATGAGGGGAAGATTTAGACCAGAGAGAAGAAAGACATTTTTAGGTGAAGGGTAGTGAGACCGAGGTTGCTCAAAGAGGTGGTAGAAGCCCCATCCCTGGAACCCTTGCAGGTGAGATTGGCCGGGGCTCTGAGCAACCTGCTCGAGTTGAAGCTGTCCCTGCTCACTGCAGGGGGGTTGGACTAGATGACCCTTTAAAGGTCCCTTCCAACTCGAACCCTTTCATGATCTCATGTACCAGTAAAATTAGGACAAGTGAATTCACGGCACATTTAAAAGCAGGCAAGCGTTTCCCTCAAGCATTAAAAGGCATTTATTTTATTCAAAATAAAGGAAGAAACAGGGACAAAAGGAAAGCCCCATTAAATGCAAGCCAGCACTGAAGCCTGGTATTCAAGCAGCTTCAAGAACTCCCTCCAGCCTGCGCAAGGCCAGAGGAATTGCGACACGGGGCTGTTGCCTCATCACCTGGCAAGAGGCCTCTGGAATCTGCAGCCGCACTCAGCAGAGCAAAGGCTTGATGGGACATGCATGTTGCAAGGCGAGGGCAACTGAATGGGCACCTGAATCCTGCCAGGGACATTCTGGGACATGAGTTCTCCTGGCTCCGCAGTGAAGGGGAAGCTAAGATGATCCTTTGGCAACTAGCACGCAACGAGGAAACACACAAGCTGATCCGTTTACAGGAGTTTTTATTGTTCATTAAGGAAGCTTTTGTGCAAAAATCAAGACAATGTTCTTTTGAAAGCAACCACACGTGTCCCCTCAGCATAATTCAAGCGAGTCAGGTGCCACAGTCCACAGGGAGGGAGGAAACTGAAGTGACTCCGGGACTTCCCCCCCGCTATGCCTTGGCCCACAGGTCAGCAGCACAAATCCTTCACTAAAAATCCCAGAAAATAAAAACCTCGCCAACCTGAAAGAACCAAGTGTCAATCCATCCCTACCCCCTCCCCAAAAAACCTTCACGTTAAGAGGGCGCCCGCCAGTTTAACAGACCTGATGCCATCCTACATGTGGTGGTGTCACACGACCCGTACCTCCAGGGCAGCAATGCTCTAGAAAGCCCATTTCCTATCTGACCTACTACCCCAACTGGGATACGCTGCTGGAACCAGTGCAGGAACCCACCAAGACAGAAAGCTGCAGGTGTTTTACATCTTCAGGGGAAATTCATTTTCTTTTCAGCCATTGAGTGTTTCGGCATTCCGTACAAATACAAACAGGAAAGAAACCGGTATTGCTATCTTGTCAACAATACCCAGGCATTTAGTATGTACACATAGTAACAAAAAAAAACAACAAAAAGCTGCAGTCAAGTGGGTTTTTCCATTAAAATGCATGAAAACCGCCTGGTTTGCTGCTCAAGCGTTGTTACTGGAGCTCCCGCCTCACCCAAGACACCACAGGAACAGTAGCAGTTGCTGGCACCTTTCTGAACAGGCCTGGAATTTTCAAAGCTCCGTCTCTGCCCAGCTCCTCCTTCCCAAAGGTCTCCTCAGAGCTACTTTTGGTGTCTCTGTTTTTGGGGAGTGACTTGATCAGAACTACGCACTGGACGCTGGTAGGGGATGCAAGGTCTGTCTCAAGCATCGCAAGCACAGTTGTCACCCTCAAGGCCCCTACATCTCAAGGGCCTGACTTGTCTCCAGGGCAGCAGCCGGCCTTGGAAGGCTTTTGTTCACCAATTGAGTGGGATGTTGCAGAGGCGTGAGAGGCAGGTTGTCAGCAGAGCTGCCAAACACCCACTGCAGCACTCCTACCATCTGCCGCCTCCGCTGGCTACTCAGGCAATTCCCAACAGAAATGGGAAGTCTGGAAAAACAACATTCGCACTTCAAACTGTTCGGAAGGGTCAGTGAGAAGGGGTGGCAGCAATGGAAATGGCCCACAAGCTTCTGAGTGCCTCTGAACATTTAAATGTCTGAAATACGCCACGAGGCAAAAACGGATCCAGGACCAAGCGGCAGTTTAAAATAAAAGCCACTTTTCCACGCATTCTGCCCTCACTTTGACATAAGCACAGCCCATGATGTGTCTTTCCTCTCCATCTTCTACCAACCCAGCTCGTCCCACCTCCTTGGCACCTGCCTGGTTGCATGGAAGAAGCTGCAAGACTAAGCAGAATTGAGCAACTAGGATAAGAAAACCTTAACTACGTCAGCATGCTTCAAAAGACTGAAATCCCGCTGTACGGGGCTTGACAGTAGAACACATCCATGCTTAGACCAAGCAGTCCAAGGAAATTAAAAAGATATGACCAAAGGTCAAGGGAGACCTTCCGTAGCTAAAAGAACACCACGAGCCCTAAGTGTGGTCACGCAGATGCAAAAATGTGGCTGCTCCAATGCAAATCTCTCTTTTTTTTAGGTACCAGTTACTCTGAGACGCAGCTGGGCACACAAAGCCCCTTCCTCTGCATCTGGAGAGCTTTGAAAACTCCAGCCAAAGGGATTTGCAGATTCAATATTATCCCTTAGAGTTCACCTATGGCGACACAGAAAAATTAATATTCCAGCCAGATGTTAAAACGCAAAGCACGTAATCCTCCCAATGCTGCCTACAGAAAGATATTTGAAAGTTTAGTCGCTATCTTGTTCTTATTTTAAATTAAAAGATAATAATCTTGTCTCATTTCACCTTCTCCGCCACTCTTCCCAGCACCTTAAAAAAAAAAACAACAAACAAACAAACCAGGAACCACTTCAGCCTACCAACTGAAAAACTACAACACGCTATTTTTAGGAGCATAATGAGTTAAACTGTACAATCAGAAATATTTTTTGTTAAGTTAACAATGAAGATCTGATCCTTCAACAGCAGCACTGCTACAGAAGAGTTACAATAAAGAAAATTGAAGGTCAAATTGTTAACGAGGCAGAGAAGAGGGACATTTGGGATAGAGCTCTCCGCCAACCTTGGCCCACATTTTGAAGAGCCATGGCAAACTTTCAGAACTGGAAATTCTTCTTCTAGTTCCACACGTGACGTTTGCAGTGATCAACAGCCTAAAGGGAAAAAGAAATAGCCTCTGTTAGGGAAAAAAGCCTGTTTGCAAGCAAGCGTGCATCTACGCATACAATTCAACGCCTTATTCTCCGCCAAGACCTTGGGAGCAAATATTTTTCTTAAGATAAGTGATTCCAGGGAGGACTGGAATAAGTAACATCCTCGTCCCACCCAGAAGCTTCAGGAAAGAATGCTGATGACCCTCAGCCACTAAGGCCTGGCAAGGAAAGCATCAGCCCATGGCAATATTGGAAGCCAATTTTTAGAGCCTGATGAGAGATTGTGACATGGTGTGTTGGCTGCGGGAACACAGACTAAAGATGAAGCTCACACTGTGCCTTACTACAGATTCTGAGGTGCTACAAGAGGAGTAAGGGATGGGAACAAAAGGGAGAGGAAACAATCTGCTTTAAGAAAGCTAAGGGCTGTGGAAGACCCTCTAATCAAACTCAACCGCCTTCTGCTTCCTGATAACTGGAATTCATCCACGTGAAAGGGTGGCACAGAAGCCAGGAAAGCATTTTATAGGGAGCTGTCAAAGACCAATAGGAAACCTGAGGCAGAATCCTGCTTTACGTACATTGCACTGAGCAGCTGTCTCCATGTTCTTACACCAGTAACCTGGACCCCAGACACAAGCATCATCCCCCAGGAGAGGCTGTTTAGCTGATCCACAGACTCCAAGTTTCTGTGAAAAGAAGAGCAGCAGAGTCAGCATCTTTCCCTTTGCACCAAGAGGTGTCAATGCCTGAGCTGCCACCTGACCCACTGAGATAGCTTCAGGAGGTCCCACAGCACCACACTCAACTGACAACCGCAGTCACAGGGAACAAGCTGACACGGAGCAGTAATCTGATATGAGGAAGAATTCAGTTACCGCAACTGCTTCTTCACATTGTTGAGAAATAGAGCTTCTAGAAAGGGACCTTTCTCAAGAAACGTCATTTAAAGTTCCTTCTCATCACATTCAGGGCACACTACACCTCGGCACTGGCAGCTCTTTCCTCGCACGAGGCTGGCAGTCAGACAGCTGTCCATTCAGAAAGCCCAAGGCCTTGCACAACTGCCTTTGCTCCAAGCATTCAGAGCGCTGATTTCTATTCCATCAGAGTTCCTGCAGGCTAGCTGCTGAAAGGCGCACAGAGGAGTAGGCAGGGCTGCATTAGAGCCTGTAATCAATAGAGCCGAACGCAACGCTCACCGTGCAAACAAAAGTGGGATCCATCATCTCTGCCAAGAGTTGCACAACCACAGGTTCGTACTGTTCCACAAACTGAACGCACTGTAACGAAACACAGGTTGAGAGATTTTCCTGTTAAGGCCTTAGAAAGGGGATGACAATGTGGTCTTCAGCAGGCAGGCCTCTACACTACTCCAATAATACACTCCAAACTGATAAACCACAGGCTTGAGCTCTACAGATCAGAAAGGACTCAGCACTGCACTCATCACACAACTACATGAGGGGTGAAGGGTCTAGAGCACAAGTCTTGTGAGGAGCGGCTGAGGGACCTGGAGTTGTTTAGTCTGGAGAAAAGGAGGCTCAGGGGAGACCTCCATGTTCCTGACAGCTCCTGAAAGGAGGCTGGAGCCAGGTGGCGTCAGGCTCTTCTCCCAAGGGAGAAGAGATAGGACAAGAGGAAACAGCCTCAAGTTGTGCCAGGAGAGGTTTAGGTTGGACAATAGGAAAAAATTCTTCCCCAAAAGGGTTGTCAAGGCCTGGCCCAGGATGCCCAGGGCAGCGGTGGAGTCCCCATCCCTGGAGCGACTTAAAAACCGTGCAGACGTGGCGCTGAGGGACATGGTTTAGCGGTGACCTGGCAGTGCTGGGTTAACAGCTGGACTCAATGATCTTAAAGGTCTTTTCCAACCTAAACAATTCCATGATTCTCCATTTTTTGCTAGCTCATACCTGCCTACAGACAGGTTATGAGCAGCAAGCGGTCAAAAGGAAAGGAACCAAGGAGGACGGACTTTGGGAAAAGAACCAAGCAGGACAAGCTTCGATTTACAAAGCCTAGTTTCTAATGGTGGCGATCACTGCTGAGTCAGGAGGAAAGGACACTGAACAAGCTGGAGATAAACACCCTGAACAGGACAGCAGCCACGCAGTAATGACTCTTCAGAGCTCGTAGCCCAAGTAGTTCCTACTCCCTTCAAGACAGGCAGCAGCAGGAAAGCTCCCCATCGATAGCAGTCAGCCCTCTAGTGGAGGCCATCTCCAAAGCACAGAAAGACATTGGCCTTCTCAGCAGAGACTAGCAGCACTGACTCATAAGCAACTGAACAGCCTCACAGCAGTTACTAAGAAGGGCTGTTCCAGAGCTGCTTTAAGCCTGTATATTCTATGCCCAGTAAAGTTATAAGCAGTTGCCACTTGCTGACACTAATGAGATTTCCAGGTTAAGTCTTGATAGCAGCGGCCTAACAGGTGTTGCTTTTTGCTGTCTCACTGGAATTACCCCAGCCTGCTTCCAATTACTCTGTTAATCCCCTGAATAGGATCAGTGCTGAGGAACAAAGGAAGAAAAAAACCCAAACATCCCACCCACTCTTCTCAAGAGGATTTCCAGGCCAACCTTTACTGACTGCAAATGAGTACCACCACCCAGACAGTCCAGTCTCCATCTATTCAAAGGAGTGCCAAGGATGGAGAGTGCCAAAACCTAATACCCCTGCACCCCATACTCCCTCCAGCCTCTAGCAGAGGAAGATGGGGGTTTTTTGAACCAAGAGGTGCTGCTCTCTGTTTTTTTCCCCAACACTCTGTGAGCTGTTTTGTCTTTCTGTTCATCTCTAGCTGCCTTGTTCTGACTGGAAGGTAGGTTCTTCCAGCAAGGCCTGTGCGGTCACTTGACTGCTTTGGATCAGGCTTGTGTCCTCTTGCTCTACTGCACACGAGAAGAAGCTGCTATGCTTTGGTGCTAACTAGCAAAGGGAAAAAAAGTAGGAAGGACCAGGTTGCTGAACACAAGCCAGTCCCAGCTGCACCTGTGGACAGTTTGTCTCCAACCAGAGCCCAAACACAGAGACCTCTATTATGAGTACCTGGACATTTATAGCAGAAGCAGAGACACTTGAGAGATGGACCTAAAATTAGCATGGAGACAGAGTATCAGGTGAAACGCTCAGAAAATGAGGTTAAGCATAACTGTCACTGCAGGACCTATGTAAGCCCAACAGATCAATAAGGACAGCTCCCAACCGTCAAGAAGATGGCCTTTTAGCCTGCCTCCTGCACAAGCACTTTACCTGATCGCTGACAGACTCTGGGAGGAAGTGACAGACTTTTTCCAGTAAAGCTTCAATTTCAGCTGTCGTGGCATTCTTCTCTAGTTCTTTGTCTGCATAGGCTACCACCATCTTGCAGATATCACAGAAGCCACCTGCAGGTTTCACTAAAACTGAGAACGCACACACAAAAAAAAGAACAACAAAAACAAAACATCACTGCTTAGGTAGTTCCCCCAAAGAGAAGAAAGGAGGCAGCAAAGCACTAAGGCAGACATCCTCAAAACCAGATGTAATCATAGATGAACCAGCTCCTTTCGCAACACCACTGACTCCTCATTACCAACCTGGCTGCTGTGGAGGCTTGTTGGCTGCACAGCATTTCAGCATAACGCAAACAGTTTCAGGATTCGTTGCCTCCAAGAGCATGTCAATCAAAGCCTGGCCGTAGACTTCTATGAAGTCCTTACACTGGTCTTTGACGCTTCCGGGGAACAGGTAGCAGACCACCTCCATTTCATGTACAATCTCCTCCTGAAGCACAACGAAGGATGCGAGGAAAATGAGAACAGAAATCTTACTTAATTTTTAAGTACATGTTGTTCTCTTGCTCTGTCCCACCCAAGACTGAGAACTCGCTCTCATGAAAACAGGCAATAAAATGAGCTTTCCTTCCTCCTCCAATATAGGCCCATTTTAGCCAAAGCCTAGGCTAGGAAGAGGTACCATTTCCACCACTTGCCTCTGTCTTGTTGCTCTCCAAGAGGCCAGTCACTTCTTTCACCATGGTCTCACATATTTCACACACTGAAAAAGTTTTCTCTTGAACTGAGGCTTTCTGAGTACACAGAAGAAACAAACAAAACAAGCAATCAGCACTTGACAATTCCATAAAAGATCAGTCTAACTGGATCCACATTCCAGCACAGCACACCAATTCATTTACCTAGCTGGCCAGTTTGAGCTGAATTCAAAAGGTCACGCAGAAACCACAACGAATCTCAAAGGTCTCGGTAAAAAGTCTTTCTGAATGAGCAATCATTTTGTGTGACTAATCAAAACCACAGTCCCTAGGTTGTATAAAGAGGGGAGCTAAATTCAGTCGACACAGAGAAATAAGCAGGTCCACAGACTGGAGTCCAGGGAAATAATACCTGCTTTTTAAAAATAATTAAGAAGAAAACCAACTAGAGTCGAGAGCACCCTCCTGTTTGCAAGAGAAACCTAGAAATTAGGGGACTTGAGGGAAATAGTTTGGAACCTGTTAATGAG
This sequence comes from Eurystomus gularis, assembly GCA_013400335.1. Taxonomy (NCBI): domain Eukaryota; kingdom Metazoa; phylum Chordata; class Aves; order Coraciiformes; family Coraciidae; genus Eurystomus; species Eurystomus gularis. The sequence goes on along the minus strand of VZZY01023295.1, from coordinate 244,188 downwards.
AAGTTAACTGTCCTCAAAAAAGATTTTCCTTTCCAAAAAAACCACCTCAGCCAACACGTCACCCAAAGGCCATGGCAAACGAAGGTGCTTCTCCAAACTCAGAGCTTCAGCATTCTGACTCTGACTACTCCTTCACACATGCAGAGTGTTGTCCCATTTTTAAAAGGGATCAAAGCCTAATTCCAAATGTAGAGCGAAACTCAAATTCAACTATTTGCTCTCTAACATTTGATACTGCTGTACTCCACTGCTGGAACAAGAGGTCCCATTTCAGTCCTGAAGCTTATAGCTTTGACTTACCACAGGCTCTGCTACTCTAACAAATCAGTCAGCTCTCCTACTTCACAGATCAGCAACAGAAACAAGCGGACGGGAATTTATATGCAGGGAGACTTTGATTATTCTATGCATAAAAGCCCAGATTTTTCTATTTCATCTAGTTTGTTACACTAAAGCAAAAAGCAAGGCAAAGCTATCGAGTACAAACAGTCCATCTTACCTCCACAGTTTCCATTTTCACTTCATGAACCACTTGAGCTGGCACCAGAGTCTGAAGAGGAACAGATTTCACAGAAGGACAGAACCCAACCATGGCACAAATGTCCTTTGGTTGCTGCAAAAGAAATGCGTAGGTAATTTTTTAGCAGTCTAGCAGACTCTGCCCTTTCCATGGAGCCTGTGAGTAGGCACAGAGAACAAAGTTTTAAAAGGCTCCAACACAACCAGAAATCTCACGACTACTTCTACTTCATAGATTGCCAAAGCATTTGATATGGTTATAGGCAGGACAACTACCAGATGAAATTTAGCAGTTCCTTTAAAAGAGGAAGAGGTTAGACCACATCCATTTAATAACCCCGTTTACCATGGAGCTGCGCAAGCCCTTCAAAGGAGTTGACTTAAGAGCTACCAACACCAAAACAGGCCACCAGCATCACATTAGACCTGTATCCACAAAGCTGCTCCCCTGAAAGCTTTAGGTAATCACAGAAGAGACTAATTATTCTGACTTCAGAATTCACCCAAAAGCTGGAAGAAACACCTAGAAGAAAGGACTCTTTTTCTCAGCCACAAACTACCTTCTTTAAAGCATCCAGTAACACCATATTCTGCAAACAGATTCCTGCATTACTGAACGCAGCCTATAAGAAGCAAAAGTTGGGCTTAGGTTTTAAAAGTTAACTCTTTTCAGAAGTATCTGGTGGTGACTGTATTTCAGGTGTTCTCACAGGATGAGGGAAGACAAACAGAATCGAAGCCTTCAAAAAAAAAGGCTGTCTTTCTCAAAGGTTTTAGAAACATACCTACTAAATGCAGAAATAAATGCCAGACATGAGGCAACCTGCTTTAAGGAGGACACGTGATAGCCACGCAAAGTGAAAAAGGCTGTAGAGGAATACCCAAAACCTGAATTTTCCCACCTAAAGTCTACTTAAGCTAAAAAACAAAAAAGTTACTTTTGGTCCTACGGGTAATTAGAATCACACCCCACTCTGTCACAAGGGCATCAAGCTTCTTACAGCAGAGGCTTATGCAACAGTTAATACATCATGCCACAACCTCATGCACAGGCAAAAAGGGTATCTCAAAGATACGGTGCCACTTCAGACTACTCCAGGCAGTACCTTTAAGTCAAGCCCTTTGGTTCATGCATTGTAAGAAGCACTTCCAGATATTGTTACAGCAAAACCCACAGACATGCAACGTGTTCTCTTGCAGAGAAATGACAGACACAAGGTCTCCCAGTACTTCAAAATTCAACTGAAAGCCCAAATATAGCTCTAGTAAGCAGGAGCCTAAAGGCCTCCCGCATCTTCTTTTCAGTTCATATACTCCGAACATCTATACCATTGTCCTAGGTTTAAAGGTTAAGCAAGAAAAGACACAGGGACAGCTTCACTCAAGCCCTTTTGAGCCCAAACTTTAAACCAGAAGCAGAGGAGCCACCAGCATGTGCTTTTTCCATGTCTATCCTTCTTGTACAAAAGCGAGCATATTTTCTCGCTCTACTGGCCAAAGCATAATCAAAGGTGAAATTTGAGTAGCACAAACTGGTATCTGGAGCTAGAAGTAGGACTGACCCACCGGAGGAAGTCTCTCTGGTTTGATCACATAAATATCCCTTGTATCTGTCAACACTGAGTGCAGTCACATCATGTACACAGCTAATAGAGCAAGAAGTGAACTACAAGCAGACTATCACCACAGGCAAGCTGCTCACCTACCTGATCCTTCTGTTGACAGGGCAGATTGCACACAGAGGAAGAAAGGAGAAATTAAAGATAACAGTTAAGAGAAAAAAAAAAAGTCAAGCACTTGGAACTGCATATACTCTTCCCATGAAGATGATGTTCTATGACACAGTCCCCAGCCCAAAGATCCATAGCGTTGCTACAGCAACTCACATTTAATCGCACAGTGCTAACCAGGATTATTCATTGGAAGTTATTAGAGCATCCTGGCCAAGTCTATCTCCAAAGAGTCAGGACAACGCTCAGGCGGATGCAAGGTGTGGTCATATTCCAATTTCAGTTATTAACAGCACACTGTGTTGCAATGCTTAAAACGAGAAACACCGTTGTCGGAACAAAAATTTGCTTCCATCCCCACAAATGCTTAAGAAGCAGTATGAGCTTTCCATGGCTCCCGTCAAGAGCCCAGAGAGCAGGAGTCTCAAGATAGCAATTCCAGAAGAAGAAGGTTTAGTCTTGCTTCGAACTTCAAACATTATCTCTAACACTTGAACCGATTTTGCAATACTGTGACAAAGACTGACTAACACACTTAACAGAGTATTTGGTTGGGAGGGGGGGAAAGTGATTTAAGTACAGGACTGAGATAAAAGCGTACAAAGAAACGTAAGTAATGCATTTTGTGTTTCAAAGAATTAAGAGTGCCTTCTGCACCACTGAAGTGGTTGTGAAAGAAACTGCTAAAGAAAGCTTTCTGAGATTGAAGTTACTACCCCTTTAAAGGCCAAGTTCAAACCGTTAACACCAAGGCTCTCCTCAGACTTTTACTGCCGTAAATGTTTCCTGTTAGCTACACAAAGCTGAAAAATGAACCAAGAGAAATATTTTCTACTGATCTTACCATGTGCATCATCATTTGGATAGCCAGGTCAGAATATTCAGAGATGTAGCTCTTGCACTGCAGGAAGCAGGAGAAGAAAGCCTTGTAAATATCAAACCACTTAAGCTGAAGAGTTAATCAAGAATTTTCTAATACATCAGGGTATTAATTTACCTGCTCTACGTAACCCTTCTGTTGTCCTTCAGAACTTGTCCCAAATATAAGACAGCATTTCAGGTTACAATTGCACACACATAGCTGCTTATCTGCCAAGTCCTCTTCTCTTCCTCTTGGGGCAAAAGCACTCCCCCTCATTGAGGTGGCCACATCACCCTGCCAGATCATGGCTACGGAAAGGCCTTTAGGGGCTAGCAGCAGCCTTGAGTCTTCTTCCTCCTCCCCAGTCCCACCCAACTTTCCTGACCAGAAAGTTTATGATTTCAGTGTTGTTATTGTTATACTCTGTAACTTATCCCACATGTGACACACACTGTTTTATTAAATTGAGATTATACTGAGAGGATTAAGGCACTGAACTCTTTCATGTTTGCATACAGGAAGAGACTTTTAAACAAAAAAAAGGTATCTTACCATATCAGACATGCCAGGTCCCAGACGGTCACACTCCTCCTTGGCATGAGCAACCAAAGATTTGACAAAAGAGGTGTTTGTCCTCACAGCTTCCTGAACATCTGTAACCAGCTGGATGCAATCCTGGCATACATCCCCACTTCCCTGGACAAAGAGAGAAAGGCAACTTAAGTTGCCATATCTTCACATGCAAAGCCTGGGCTAATAGGAACAGAGAAGCTCCTGCTGGTATGTGCAACAGCCACTAGATGGAGATTAGGTACCTACTTGGCTCTGAAACTCAAGACAACTGTTAAAAAGAGCCAATCTCCTAAATCTGTTGGGTTTACTACAGACCTGAGTGGGAAGGTTTCTAAGTCTGGGGTAGATCTTACCTGCTCCACTCACTTTTTCTCCACCCACCTAATTGTTTAAATTCCCATACCTAGGCTTGCTATAAAGGCTCAGTCTCTACTCACAAGTTCACTGTCTCACCTACTCCCCTTTGTCCCCTTTGTTCTTTTCTGACCCAGACTGTCACCTCTGGATTCAGAGAGGAATGCTTCCCTTCGAGGGCGCAGCAACTGACTACTCAGAATGCAAAAGAATTCTCCTTCCTTTGAATGCTGGTGCCAAACCTGCCCTCAGAAGAAACTGTTTCCAGTAAGACCCGCTCGACTACTACAGTCCTGGAAGGGAACACCCTGGTACAGACTGCGGTTGTCAATCCAAGATTATACATATGGTCCACAGGGGCTGCAGCTATATCTTACTTAGCTTTAAACCCAAAAGGTTAAGAAAAAGGTAGTTGTCTGCATGCAGGAACACAAAATTCAACAGGAGACAGTCACGCAAGTAAAGCCCATCAGCTTAATTTGTGCCCAGTATGACAATCCCTCAGCAAGAATCATCAAGAAGTTCTTACACAAAGGTGTGCTGAAGCTCTGGAGCAAACAATAGGTGCCTCTCCTGCACATTAGAACAGTGCTGCACCCTTACCTTAGACTTCTGCTTGGGTGTGTCCTGAGGGTAAAGGAGAAGAGGCACATTAGCCATGAATGGAGATGCCAGTTCAGAGAAGTCTAGCTCTGGTATCTTATTGGACTGGAGCTGCTTCTGAAGTTTCATTGCTGCAAGTTGCTTCTGAAGGGACTGGCACAGCGAGAGGGCACTGCATACAACTTCAGGTTTATCCTAGGGGAGATAAGACATACGTAGAGCTCTAGACTTTTCTACCAAGTTCATAGTAGAGTCATTAGCTGAAATATGACCAGAAGGGAAAATGTTTCATAGCAAGGAAGCAGTCTTCAGATTAACACCGTTGGGATTAAAGGATCATAGGCACAATCTTATGTAGAAGACAAAACTCAGGCATCAACAGGAGCGTAACTTTTCATTCCAACAGCTGCAAATCATTACCTACTTACCAGCTCTTCTTTGATCATATCCATGATAACTGGTAGGTAGGAATCCACAATTTCTTTGCACTCAGAGATGAGGCTTTCGTCACGAAGAAATTCACAAGTCTTTTCCAAGTAAGAGCGGATCTCATCCTATAAAAGATAAGGTGGGCTATAGACTATCAAAACATCTCTCTCTGAAGTGCTCCTTCCATACCCAAAATGCACAATGCAAAGGCTAAGAATAAAAAAAAAGGCCCCTTGGACTGCAGCAGGTCCAGGCAAGCAAAACTAGAATGCGGTTTTACATTATAGGTCTATTTTCCTCAGTTCTGGACCTTCAGGGAGCCAAAGTGAAAACATGAAACGCTGCTTGCAAGGCCTGCACAACACAGTCTTACCAGCACAGAAGATTCACATTTAAGAAGAGGAAGTGAAAGTGCAGACTACTGGGACAACATTTATACAAATTACTACAGGTTCACAGAAGAAAAAGGGAAGAAGTGCCCACAACTAAAAAGTCTACGTGGTGTAATCATCCACTTGATGACTGCAGTATCCCAGATTTTAAGATCAATGGCCTGCTGGCACAAGAACAATTTTATGAAGCATCTACAGCCGCTCAGGGATGCATTAGAGCATGAGAGGCTCTAGAATTTTCTAATCTCTAAACTAGAAGAGGCTGTTTAAAAGCCTTTTCCCATGTACTCTGGCTCCTTTCACCATATGCTGCTCAGGTTGGGAAAACATCACACAGACTACTCTTCCACCCCCTCACCTTGTGATCTTGTTAAGACAGTGAAATCAAATCTCCTTGGGGCAAGTGCCCTGCTTACCTCGGTGCCATTATCCTTCATAACCTTGTCGGCCACTGTCACAAGCTCCTTACACAAGTCACAGGGGATACTGTTCTGAAGAGAGAGGTCGAGAGTTACTTTGCAACAGAATTAAGTACCTGTAAATGCAGCGCGTGAATAACGATATGAAGAACAAGTATCACATTTGAAATTGAAGTTAAGAAAGCAATACTGGATGAAGCTGAGGTGGGAAGAGGTGCTTCTAAATAAAGAGCGAGGCTATTCCAAGCATACCCAGCTCCAATTTCTTCAGTAAATCAACACAGTATGAAGAAGCAGGCAAGCTACCACTTGCTCATTTCACCTAGTCCCACCTCCCCTGAAGTATAAGGTATATTGCCCCAAGAAGCCTTCTCCTGAACCTCTTTTACCTCACACTTCAAAGAGTTTATGCTTACTAGAAATCTACTAACTTTTCAGGCAGCTTCACTCATTTCTGCTGTGCTCTGACATTCCCCCCTTCCCCTGCTTTTCCAGGAACTAATCTCAGCAGAGATATAGCCAAGGTGATCTGAACGCACCTGTAAGTAAAATGCCTTTTATCGCCTAGAAAGCACTACGACAAACTACAACGATGCCTAGTAAAGCAGCACTCACGTTTAGTATAAATGCAACTTGAAAAGCCACGCTAAATGTAACATCTCCCCAGAGCCCAGTGAAAAGAAGGCTCCCGGGCGACCCCATTGTGGCCTTTCAGTATCTGAGGGGACCTACAAGAAAGCTGGGGAGGGACATTTTACATAGGCTTGTAGTGATGAGGGGTAATGGGTTCAAACTGGAAGAGGGTGCATTGAGATTAGAAATCAGGAAGAAATTTCTTACTCTGAGGGTGGTGAGACACTGGAACAGGTTGCCCAGGGAGGTTGCAGAAGCCCTAACAATGGATATGTTCAAGACCAGGCTGGATGGGCCTTTGAGCAACCTGCTCCAGTGGGAGGTGTCCCTGCCCATGGCAGGCGGTTGGAACTAGATGACCTTTAAGGTCCCTTCCAACTCAAACCATTCTATGATTCGTACCATTTACTGTCCTAGCTTATATAATTTAGCATATGCTGCATCTTTTTGTGGAACATTAACTTAGGAGAACCTAAAGAAGCCCACATCTTTTTCTGTAATAAGCCTAGCAGGCTGACATTGCTCAAGTTAAGCCTAAGAAAAGGCTCTATGAATTAGGAGTTGGTTTAATGAAGAAGAACGACTCTGAAATCCACCAGCTCCATTCCACACATTGCTTGGCAATTGTGCAACAGGTCACAGGAGAAGTCAGCAGACAAGTTGTGCAAGGCAGAGAAGTAGAAAGCAACCTTTATCTAGCACCCAAATTAAGGCGCAGCAATCAAGGCATAGTCAGATGTAGCACTTAACTCCAATCAGAGACTTGAGGAATCTTCAGCGACGTATAGAAACCAGTCACCTCAGCTACAGGTGAGAAGTCTCCATAGCTGATACTTACTGCAGTGGGCTTGTTCCACACATTCTGCTGGCAGTGTTTCACTGCTCCACACTGCGAGGCTGTCCGAATGTTCTGACACCATACCTCCGGACCCTTCACGCAGTCCTTCTGCCACAAAAGAGGGCTTGCCACAGCTGTCAAAAAAAAAAAACCAACCATTTTTCTTTCATAGTTGCATGCTTGAATGCCTTCCACTCCAAAGCAAGCAGGTTAATGCTGTACGGTATATAACCACCACCACCAGTACACCCCTTAGGTTTATTAACATTTTTAAGCGCGTTTCAATCCAGTCATTTCTGACTTGAAACATAAGAATGAGCCCCATATACAGACTACGTGGCCAAAGAACTCGGAAAAACCCTAATAGTTGAACTTCCCTACTGAAATGTTTGAGTCTAAGCACCTCAGCAGGTCATTCCCCCATCACCCATGAAAAAAAAAATAATTTAAAAACCCAACACTTCTTGGGATACAAGGACTACTAGACTTGAAACAGAGAATAGTCTCATTGCAGAAATCCACACTTCAGCTCATTCCCAAAGCTACAACACCCCTGTTCTTCTGTTCTACTGTCCTTGCAGTCACCTCTACTCTGAAGCAGCAGTCATATCTAGCTCGGAACTGTCGTCTGCATTCTGTCTCCCAGGTTAATCATCCTTCTCTCACACTGCAACTGAGAGAGGTAGGAAACTAACTGGATTAGAAGCCGCAACAACTCACATATTACATGGAGGACTTAAGAGCCAGGTGCAGACCAAAACGCTGATCATAAAGTTTCATGAAAGTCAGAGCAAAAGAGGGATGGAAAACAATGGGAGACACGTTCTATTACACAGTTTTTAAACCCATTAAATCTATTTAGATTGTGTTTCCTCTTGATCGATTCTTAAATGTGTACAGAAAAATTTCTGGAGGTGGAAAAAAAAGTGTAAGTCCTTGCTGGACGTTACCTCCCACCCCACAGGGCACTGCCTTGCAACCTATACAGTTTTAAAGTAAAATACAGAATACCATTTCTGAACAATCTTCCTAAAGAAATGTAAAAGATGTGCATCGTTAGTGAATAACAGGACAAGTTAATCAACTGCATCTTTTAGCTGACTTTCCAAGCTTTTTATTTTTATTGTGCTGTCTGGACACCTAACTTCTCCAGGTTTTCTAAAACCATCCTGTCTTTTCAGTAGGCTCAGTTTCCTCAGCAATCAATCTCTTATGCTGCACAAACCTATAAACAAACAACTCCTAGAATCCTCCAACAGACAGGCTCCAAGGAAATGTGCCGTGGTCTAGGCCTACAAGGTACTGCTGTCAAAGTTTATTAGAAAAAAAGAAAAGAAAACAAAACCACTAAAACCAACCTGTTCAAACCTATTAGCTGTATAGGTGTGGTTTAGGAGCCATTATCTTTACATCAAATGCCATGTACACATCACAAAACACTGTGAAATTACATTGTCAACCAAGAAGCAGGAATTACGCTGTTTGATTCCTACAAAGCTTCCACTAAGGTTATGACAGATGAACAATCTCTTTTCCGTTTCTCACATCCTGGTTCTAAGCAATTGGAGGATCAACTTAACGGCTGAATTACCAGCACATCTACCAGGTACATAGCCACTACCCGTCAAACAGAGCCAGATGAATACTGCTTCCTGCAGCCTTCTCAGCTGTCGATTTATAAAGCCCATTTACACTGCATTTCACAGAGGAATGACCCATTTATTTCAAGAAAAATGTGATTCGCATGCTTAATTTTCTGCACAAGAGCTTGAAGTTTGCCAACATCTCTCTCAGCAAAAAGTGTATTATTCTTCACCCCAACAGCACACTAGGACTGCTTATAAGACTCTAGGAATAAATAAGGTATGGTTAGCAAAATATTTACAGACGGCCTATTTTAAATTACAGTGTTATTGATCTGGAACCACTAAGAACAGTTAAGTTTCCCAGTCAGAATGGTCAGCCAAAAAGCTGTCAAATCTGGCAGGATGACAATAACGAAGTATACACTCAGTTGACGGAAAGTTATTCTTCCCTTTCAGTGGTATGAAGGCTCTGCAAGGCAGAGTCAAGCTCTGGCTAAAGTCAAGCAAGAACCTGACTTTAAACACAGGAATCAGGGGCTTCCAACTATTTACAAGTACAGCTTTTAGCCTATGCCTTTGGTTCTGTAAATCAATGAAAATTACTCCCCCTCCCCGGTTTGAAACATACAAGAAAACTAAGCTATAAAACTACAACAGTTATTCCAAGCAGTTTCTCAAACTCCTGACCTAAGAGGCTGTTTAAAACCCAAACTGAGGAATTCCTGTCATAACTTGCACTGGTTTGATCTAGCTCTTTATGAATTTTCTGGTTTTGTTTGGCTTTTTACTTTAACATCCTGTCACTGCATGACTTTACAGATCCACACCCAGCTTCAGTAGAATGTCTAACAGCTTGTCTTGTTCCTTCTGCCTCATAGCCTCTGACCTGGGCATTAAAAGTGCAGGACAAAAAACACAGTGCTTCAGATTTATGCTTATTTATCAGCTGCTTTGTCTGTATGTCTTTAACAAATTCCCGCTGCATGGCTTCTGTATCAAACAGATGCTCACACAGAGTCAGTTCCTAATGGTCTGACCCACCAGGACACAGCAAGGGGTATCAGCAAGGTTATGGCAGGTTGCGACACTGAGGCAGAAAAAAAAACCCCAAGAGCGAGGCAGGAGTCTGAGACTTTTTGAGGTGAGCACAGTGAAGGTTGCAGATAATTCTGTTCAGAAGAAAAGGAGGAAAGAAAGTCTCAAAATTAAGACAGGTGTTTGACAGTACATTAACTACTTGATGCCTCCAGTTGCGCTGCTTCCCTCCATCACATCCCACCAGTTCAGAAGAAGAGTAATTTCTCAGAGGGTGTACGTAGCTATATTTTGTTCAGATTCTGCTCAAAGCACTGCCGCTGAGCACAGAGGCACTTCAAATTTTAGAATAAGGACAATAATTTTATCTGCAATCCTTTATAGAAGCCCAAAGCCACAAAATCCCAGAAGAGCTTCAGACCAGCAGGGCCAGAGAAGAATGAAAAGCATCAAATGGTTCTTAAGCCAGTGAACACTGAGAAATCGTTTTAAGATGCAAGTAAGCACCCCAAAGTTGGCGTCGTATCAAGTCCTCACTCCGGCATAACACCAGAGCAAGATGAAATGCCAAAATACCTCCAAAACTTTTCCGTCAAAAAAGACAACGTATTCAGGAAACAAACTGGAATCAGCTATGCCATGAGGACCAACACTTATCTGCAGAAAATGGAGAAATAGCTGTGTCCTTTCAGTTACAAAGGATGCCGGGGAAGTTCTTTCCTTCTGAGGAGACAACTCCACATTTGATGTTTTCAGTACAGATCTGCCTGGTCCAACAGTGACTAGGCAAATATGTTAAGGCCACACATTGCCAGCACATTTTAAAAAGCAGCTCTGGAGCACAGACGATGCACACCAAGCATGGCTCCTTAATTTCCACAGGGACTTTAAATATAGTTAAGCTTGTGTTAGTTTATTCTGTATTACGCTGAATTATTTTCCTTACCTAACTCAATGCCTAATATAAAACAATGCACCTTCATTGCAGCTATAGCCCCCCTCCCTTTCCGCCCCGGGAAAAACACAAACTAAAAACCGCTGCATTAATTCAGATCTTGCAGATTCAGAAAAGAATTGCCTGAAATCCTTTCCTGTTCCCACTACTACTTCCCTTTAGCTTGTTCTCCTATTTCATTTTGAAACTGCATTTTTCCTTATATTAACCAATGTTACAACAAAAGCAAACGTGCCAGTGCAGTGCATTCAGACCTTGGGCTGTTTCACAACAGAATGAACAGTTTGGGTTCTAACAGTTCTCTTGCCTGTTCCCTCAAAATAGCCTCTGCTGTGACACCTTAATGTGGCATTTCCCATCCCCAGCAGAGCAGTGACCCAAGAGAAAAAGTGCTGTCAGCTACCTCATACAACTCTTAACGCTCACTGAAAAACCAAACGGGATTACCCTTTTAGTTCTCTGGCATCCCTTTATTTTATATATTGTTCTTTATCTAGAGGTCATCCATTTTTAATGAGATTTCTCCTTTCTCTGTAGATTAGTTCTCATCAGTCACACATTTTGCCCACCCAAACCTGCCCCCCCCTTCCCCAAAGTTCTTGCAAGCCACTATTTTTAGAGCGCCAAACAAGTTTATTTGTGAAGGCCAGGGTGTTTCTTTACTCATCCTCTTCACTGGTTCCTCCCTTCCTGAAATGCTCCAGAGACCTGCTTTCTTCAGTTCTAGAAGGAACAGTCTTTGCTCCATCAAGCTTTTCCTGCATTAAGCAGTGAAAAAAAATGGAGGAGGAAGGAGAAAGGGAAGTAGAAACACAATCCATGTATAAAGGGCACATCGTTCGGATGTGAAAGACTTCAGCTTTCAGGCTTCTAGCCAAGCTGACAGCCCACAGTCACCCTAGGACCCCTGCATACACTTGCAGCTTCTCAAAACAAAAAGACAAAAAAAAAAATAGAGAAGAGAGATTCGTACCCACTCTGATCTCTCTGATGCTCGTGTCTGAAAGACAAGAGAAGCCAACTCCCAGAACAAGCGTTGCCTCAGAAACACAGCCCGAAGCCCAACAACATAATTAAAATACTCCACAAGTTGAAGGGTAACAGCAGAAAAGGAAGGAGAAGTCTTTTCTTTGAGGCTCAGGTCAGCAAACTAACACTGACAGAACACCAGTAACACCGCCCTGAGAAGTGATAGCTCCTGCATATCACATGGGGCTCTGCCAAGGAATTCACACAAAAGTTTAAAGGCTGAAAAGAACAGGAAACATGCAACTCACTCCCACAGTGGTACCTCAGTGGCCGTGCAGTCACTTTTCCAAAGCAGCAAATTCCAACTATCACCTCCTTCCTCGACACCAAGCCCCTGGAATGGAAACGCTAATGTACAGGCAGCAGTTAGTGAGGTAGAAGGGACAGCCCTCTCAGACAATACCGCTTCTTCTACTTGGAAAGCCTACAGAGCCACACGTGCGAAAGCATAGTCCAGTTCTTTACTCCTCTTCAGGAAAGAGGAACCTGGAAGTTTATAATAGCTGGATTACCATTCTGCAAGGGGAGCTACTGGAAAATTGCTGGGTAACTACCTTTCCTGAGAATAACCTTACCTTCCCTTGAGCATTTCTCTTAGACTTCATTCAGGGAGAGCCAGCCTGAATTTCTTCACAAGATTCTCAGAAAAACCATCCTAAGCAATCCCCTCCAAAGCTGTACTGAAGCTACTAATGAGACTTTCGTGATTGTGCTTAAAAGTTAACACCTTATATAAGCTTATGAATACAGAGATTCTATATGGGCCAGACCACCCAGAGAATAAACCAGAAAACTATTACACAGAACACAAATCCAGCTTGAAGACTCAAGCCCCCTCCAAATCAAACTGCTAGGAAAACCTTGGTGTGAGCAACATTTTTACAGACAAATTAACCTGCACTTGGCAAGAAAAGGAAAGCGCTGAGTTGCTGGTCACTTTAATGGGTTGAAGTCAAATGTGGAACATGACTTGGAGTGCTGTCAACTCTTACGCCTTTATGACAGTCTAATTTGTGCCAAGTATATTAACATATTCACCAGGAGTTATGCTCTTTCCCAGGCTCTCCCACTTGGCAATGTTAAAAAAAAATAATTCATTATTTCCCAGAAATGCCCACAGAGCAAGTGAATACATCAGTCTCTGCCATTCTGTGCTCAGTTACTGCCCTGTCCCCATTTCTTCTGGGAACTGCAAAAGCAGCGTGTTTAAGTTGAAGAAGTCAAGAGAGATCAACTTTTCTTCATCAAATCTTACAAAGTGTCAACAAGTCAAGGAGTGACCTCAACCTGAAGTTATCTGAAGTGCTCCATACTCCACAGCCTCTCTGGTCGGTTTAAGTAAAATTTCAAAAGCTGTAACCACATTACACACTAGGAACTCATGCCAGAGGTCTACTGTGCTTGTGGATTAATGAGGCAGTAAAATGGCCACAGGATTTGAGAGATTACAGGCAATTTGCAGAAGAAACTGATGAAATCTGGCTAGCTGTTATCAGTACTCCAGATGTTGGTTAAGCAATTGCTGAAGGTTACTATAAAGGTTAGCATAAAGGTTGCAAGAGACTAGCTTCCACATTCACCAGAAGTTGCTACCAGGTTGCCAACCAAGCACCAGCTTCTGCCAGAGATTTTCCCATGACAGAAACTAGAAGAGATATTTGGATGGTCAAGGGCATCAGGAGTAAGCGGTCCCATACTGAATGTTAAGATATTCCCAACAAGTTATGAGAAGCCTTTTTCCCCTGCAGCAGATCCCTGTAAATACCTGCCTAAGTGTTTTGAACATACTTGTCCATCTCCGCTCCTTCTGGGTTTGTTTTTTTTAGAGGGGGTCAGGGCTCAGATTTCATGAGAGTCTCTGCAGAAATTCTGTATTTAACATCTCCTGGTAAATATATCCACACCAAAAAGAATGGAAAAGTCTGCTAGTTATGCAGGGAAGACAGAGCTCCTGGCCACAGGTCACATTGCAGCCGCAGCAAAGCACAGGTGAAGTCCAGAGACCTCTGAAAACTTCAGACAACAGAAGGGCAGTTCAAGACACCATCAGGAAGAAACAGAAGAAGAGTCTCAGGAGAAATGCTCTTTTTCATGCTGCTCTAATGTAGAATGAATGCCAGACACGGAAGATAACTCAACAGGAAGCTCCCTGAGGGAAGACATCAGAACCCCACAGCTGAGCACAGAAAATACTCCAGAAGAATGAAAAGGGACATTTTGAAGAGTAGCTTCAGGGAGGCCAGTAGTTAGCTATGGAAGAGCCTGGAAACAGCAAACTGTGGTGCACAAGGTGAAAAATCAACCTACCTAGGAGTACAGTGATGAAGCAGCTGATAACAGGAAAGAAGAAAGTTTTAACTCCTCATCTCTGCATATTAATACAGCTCACATCCCTGTGCGAACAGTCAAAGGATTTTAAACTGCTACATTTGGAAAAAAACAAGCCTTGAAACCACAGATTGCTTTGCGTTGGAAGGGACCTGTAAAGGTCCTCTAGTCCAACCCGCCAGCGGTGAGCAGGGACAGCTTCAACTAGAGCAGGCTTCATTGCAGGATTCATTTACTCAGCATCTCCAAGGAAAATCCTTCTATATGCAGAGTTTTACAGAAGCAGAGAACAAAGTTTAAAAACTAGTCAGGGTAAACAGTATAAACGTGAGACTCCTCATTCCAAGAGAAAGAAAAATACTGGTATCTGAAATTAAACATTGCTCCTTGACCAAACACACAGGCAAACATTACCTCAAAATACAAGCACACACTTCAAAGACCACAGAAGTACCCCTTTCAGCTTGCAATAGGAACTCTGATAGCTTAATCGAAGCAAATTAGTTGCATGCAAAGGCTGCTAAATAAAGAAGAAAAAAAAATCAACAGAAAATGGACTGTCAGTAAATCCTTAAAAAACAAACAACCTCTTTTTTTTTTTGTCGTGTAATTCTAAGGTGTTGTCCCAAACCTGCTTTGAAGAATGAGATCCATATGAGATATTGATACAAAACCTCCCCAGCAGCCAGCAGTAATTGGTCCTGCTTCCCCTCCAAGACACAAAGTAAAAATCTTCCTGCATGTTATACCAGAAAACCTTCCCTGAAATAGCACAGCCCAACCTCCTCAAGAGACCCAGCTGACATCACCGTCACCTGACAGAGACACAGTTCGGTTTTGCTGACAAGCTCCCACTCTCTTGTTCCACCCTCTGCATCATCTCGGGTTTTCACAGATTCCCCAAAGTGCTTCTTTGTGGTATGCTGAATAGCACAAACCCAGATTGCAAAGTGACCACGTAAGACATGGGCAGCTCTGCAGATGCAATCGCGCATCTCGCCGAGGGCAACCGCGACCAGGCAGAACAGCTTGCACAGCTCCTCCAGACACAATCAAGAAGAACTCTATTTTTACCTCTTCTGTAAACAAGGAGGGGATTGTGCAAGGGCAGGTTTACACAAGCCACGTGACTGAAGCGCTATCAAGCACCGTTTCATTACGCCACGGTCATAAGGTGCCTCATACCTACAGGACTCCCTGTTACTCCTCTAAGAAAACAGGGACATATTTTTTAGATATAAGACCCTTTGCATTGTTTGCTTAATTTAATCGGCAGCGGTGGGCTGCACCAGCCTAGGTTTTGTTAGAAACCACGTTCCCAAACAAAACAAGCCTGCAAACTACAGAACATAATCCAGGTTCAATTATCTGCTTTTTCTACATCCTCCAGAAAATTCAAGTCAGACTAAATCGGCCCTCAATCTTCCCGTCCCCAGATGTTCTGACCAGTGTTTTCTGGAGGAATTACACATTAATTTGAAATCCTGGAAAGAAGGAAGATTAAGTCTACTGTTTCAGGGAGGGTGAAACAATCACATCCTCTAACTTTTTACTTCCCATTCCCAGCTTAAAACTTTATTAAGAGAAAAAAGAATTCAGCTCAGGAGAAGCAGACTTCGGTTTTAACTATGCACCCAGCCTTCCTCCTCTCCTGGTCTCAAAAGATGAGCAATAATCAAAATGTGTATCAGTACTGCAGAGATCCTGAGTCCTGCACACCCTACTTTAATTCCTTCATGTCTCCTCTAAAGGGAAGATGCACAGGAGCACTTTAAGTAGGTCAACCAAAAACCCTCATGGCCTACCAGCCATGCTGTAAGCCAGCCAAATAACTCCATTAGGACACGTCAAGGGTGGCTAGCTTTTGATACAGCTAATTAGCTGGCTTAGCAGCCAACAATGGCATTTCAGGTTGTGACAGCAAAATCTCCAGAAAAAATCTACACGATACTGTCAAGCGTGAGTTATTTAGTATTCATAACAGAATCCCCGTGAAAAAAGGCAGGTGTTTATTTGTGTTAAAACAGTGACTTCCTAAAGAAAAACAGGCCTAACAAGTCTTCTGCTCTGCTCAGTTGCATACGCATGCCTTTAACAGGTAGACCAAGCTAACTCTCATTGCTGAACTGGTTTCTCATTATGATTTCCCTAAATACACCAATGGGAAACCTGGTGGATACTTCAAGGGAAATCCTTTTCACTTTTAAAGCACAAAAAACTACAAAGATTTTAGCAATCAGAAACGTCCCCAATAGAAATTATAACTGATGGTAGTTAATTCAGTGTAGAGCGGACAAAAGTCATATTATTAAGGCAGATAAATAAGCAGTGTCAAAGCTGATGTTTGCTTTCCTGTTTTGAGCTTGAGAAGTCTGAGATTCTCCATTAAATAGTCCGCATATCAGTACATTAAAATTCCACTTACGTACAAGGCTAGCATACAATCATGCAAGAGCTCACAGGTATAATTTACTGCAGTCTGCCAGCCGGTTATTCTCACAGTTTGTAAACAGCTAGTCAGATCTGGGTTTTTTTCTCGTCAACTTGGGAAATGTTGCAGGTTAAACTCATAAGCAAATAAGTTCAAGGGTAAAAATTGTCTTATTTTTTTAAGATGGTCTGAAAAATCATGTGCATCACAGCATCACTTTCAACTTCGGGGTTTCTGGCCATTCCATACCACAACCTGAAGGTGTGTTACCTCTCCTGCAAGTCTATGAATCATTTCTTTAGCTCTGTCTAGCTTCTGCAAAGTACACAATACAAACACTGTCTTTTCTAACCTCTAGTCCTAACGCTTAAGGCAAAATATCAGTTATTCCCACCACCTACACCCTCAGCAACGACAGGTAACAAGGCAGCAAGCAGGAACATTAATGGAATTTTCCAGGTGGAGCAGGAGACCCTAATGAAACGAGGCTGCTAAAAGCACGCAGCAGAAAAAGCCAGCTCTTGCCATCTGAAAGAGGATTAACGCCCATCTATCCCTGAAGTGCCACCGATAAACAGAGCTGCTGGCAGAAAAAAAAAAACACAATTTCTACCAACTGCTCTTATTTGGCTCTACGATTAGCGTCGGGTACGGACAGAAACCGACCCGTCGCTACCACAGAGCCATCAGCAAGTCGTTTTCCCACCAGCAACGACCAAGGCTGCTTTCTCACGGAGACCTCCCGCTCCTCCCTGCCTTTTACCTGATCGCTATTCCTGGGCGACTCCCGCCCTAAATATACCTTTCCCCCACAG
Organism: Eurystomus gularis; assembly: GCA_013400335.1. Lineage (NCBI taxonomy): Eukaryota > Metazoa > Chordata > Aves > Coraciiformes > Coraciidae > Eurystomus > Eurystomus gularis. The sequence continues at coordinate 226,657 of VZZY01023295.1, read as the reverse complement.
CCACACCCGAAGACGCCCTTGAGAGTCCAGCTCGCCCCCGCTCCCCTCCAGCTCCCGCTGCCTCAGCGGCACTGGCGGGACCGTTAGGCCTCACACCGCCGCCCTCCCTCCCTCAGCGCTGCCTCCTGCCCTGTCGCCGCAGGAACAGCCCTAGGCCCGGCCTCCCCCCCGCCGCCTCCTCGGCCCGCTCCCGCCCGCCGGCGAAGGGACACCAGCAGGGCCGAGCGTGAGGGAGAGAGGGAAGCCAGAGGCCGCGCTGGCAGAGGCCCTTACCGGCCGACAGCAGCCCGAGCAGGCAGACGAGCCGCGGCGCCATCCTTCCCCCGTCCTCCTGCNGCCGTCCCCGCGGCGGCGCGAAATGGCGGCCGGACAGTGCGGGAAGGGGCTCCGCTTTGGGGAGAGGGTGCGAGCCCCCGCCCCTTGAAACGGCGCTGCCCGGCCGGAGGAAAGGCCTCGCAAGCTGCTAAGGGCTGCGCAGCGCCAGGCTCTCCCCAGGCAGGGCTCCTGAGGCAGTGGGAGCACCCCGTGGCTCCCCTCTGGGTCTTCGGTGAAGAACCAAATTTGGGTTCTTTACCCGGTGCTCAAGCCCGTAACACACCGAGCGGAGGTATTTCACCCATGCGCATGGATGGGTGCCTGTCCCAAGACGGCACACCCTAGCCCAAGAAATTTCACTTAGATTGATCAGTTCTGGTTTCCTCACTTTGTATTTAAATTAGTGTGCCGGCTCCGTCATCCTCTGCCATTGTTTTCTTCTGGGGAAGTGGTTCACGAGTCAGTGATGGTGCTCCCCCCTTGCCGAAATTACCTTTTGCCTCCTTCTTCCCTAATCTTGGCAGTTCTTCATGGTTGCTGACCAAACCCAATAGTTCATCGTTATTTACCTTCTGTTTCTGACAGGAATATCCCTATTATCAACAAAGCCACTTTGTCTTGTAGTTAGTCTTAAATCCAGTCATAGATTAATCATGTCTAATTCCTGTTTCTCTATTTTAATTTCAGGTAAACAATTAAATAGGGTTAGGGCTGCATAGAAGACCTTCAGCAGCAGCTAGCTTCTTGGTTGTTTCAATTACATTTTGCTTTTTATTTTTCTAATTAATGCAAACTAATACAACAGTATCTCACGGAGGTGCAGGCCAGCAAGGAGATGTGCCAAGCAGAGCTTCCCACTGATCATCTTGTTGTCTGGAGCTGCGGCGTGTGCTTGTTTGTCCTTGCTGTGCTCCCTGTTGTCACCGGGCACCTGGGTATCTGCGTGGTCCAAAGGAACAGTCATTAAAAGCACAATTTAGAAAGAGAGTCTGCATTGACCTGATGCTTCCCAGCCTCTTACTCCTGCCACATCCCTTGAACAGATTCAGCTGACTGGAACAACAAACTAATCCAGAAAAAAAATAAAAAAATAAAAAAAGCAGTGTTTTCCCAGTGCATCAACAAACCAAACCAGCTCAGCTGAGGGCCAGGGCTGGTTTCTCACAGGCAAAAGCCAGGCTCACCAGGACTGCACAGGGCTGTTAGACCAGCTCCCCTCTTTTAAACCCACACTCAGGGCTTTCTGTTGCTGGAAGAAGCTAAGTGCTTCTCATGGCCTGGAGAACTTGCTTGGAGACATCCTGCAGCCTCACCATAACTCACCACGACTCATCACATCTGAAGTGCTCACGTGAGGCTTATCTGCCCAGTTCGTGAAGATCTCCAAGGCGTCGCCCTTCATCTAAAGGCATCCAGATTATTATTACCATCTTAGGTCCCTACCTACATCTTTTTTTCAAGGACCAGACTTTATAACCTTTGATGTTTACTTGCAGTTTAAAGATTAGGCAGAAGTGAATCTATTCTGTTTCACTTTGCTAGTCTATAATCCAAACAGGGTAATGCACATTTCTCCTCTTCTTATGAGTCATAGAATCAGTTGGGTTGGAAAAAACCTTTAAGATCATCAACCATTATCCTAACGCTACCAAGTCCACTGCTAAAACACGTCCCTAAGCACCATATCTACACAACTTTTAAACAGACCTAGAGATGATAACTCCACCATTTCCCTATGCAGCCTGTTCCAGGGCTTGACAACCCTTTTGGGGAAGACATTTTTCCAAGTATCCAACCTGAACCTGCCCTGGCACAACTTGAGGCCATTTCATAGTGTCCTAAGATCTTTTTAAAATTAAAAGCCAAGCTAAGAAGCCACTGTGAGAGGCTTGTTATCTCACTCTTAATTGCAAGACACAGCAGGAGAGCTTGATGCTTACACAGGTCCTTTGCCCCTTGCCAGTCAGCACAGCTTTATTGGGAGCCTCCTGAGCCTCTGCTATCCCCGCCATCAGGAGCCAGGGCTCTTAGGTAATTCCCAAACTGGAGCCAGATGCACCCAGACTGCATCAACAAGGCAGAAAGACACCCTCAACAGCAGTTTTGGCCAGACTAAACAAGCAACCTTTACTCTGGTGCTAAAGCCACCTTGCCTAGGCAGGGCCCGGCGTGCCTCTCTTATCTCGGGAGTGCACAAAAAGTGTTGACGAGGCACCTTGACTTTCTAACTGGCACTCAGCTACTAGCTTAGAGACAAAAAAAACCCCCACAGCTTTGTGAAAAATATTTTAAAAGGGGGTTAAATAAGACTGTCTGGAGCAGAAGAGCTATTTCAGCAGGCAGGGTGTTTTTCTCCTGGGAACTGAAGGACGGGGTAAGGAAGGACTAGCACCAAGCTAGCGGGTGCCACCTCCAATCTGTTCTCATTTCAGGCACCAAGACCAGCTGTGCTAGCCCTAGTTTCCCTGGAGCTTCACCAATTCCTGTTGATTTGGGGACTCTTTTTTTTCCCCTTTCATGTCTGGCCATATCTGGCTAGCAGCTTCCTGATGAATTGTCACCATGACATAGCTTTCCTGGTTTAGCCATACTGCTGCTAGTTTTCTGTCTTAAAAAAGGGATTAAAATAAAATAAAATGGCACCCAGAGTTCAAGCACTGGCCATCTGCCATCGATGATGGGACAGTTTGCAAGAGTGGGAAACCCAAAGGGCAGCTCAGCCTGCTGAGACCAGATCTGATGAGATGTGAGAACCAACTTCATGAAGAGAGGATCATGCACCAAAAGGTGTGAGCTGCAGCAGTATGCCATCTGCCTACCACCTTCTGCTTTTGCCAAGCTTCTGCTCAGATTTGGGGTTTTTCCTCAAGATAAACCTCCCAGATAGGGTTTCAGATGAAGCTTCTGAGGAAGGACCGTGGCTTGTCGCTAGTCACATACAGCTGAGTCACTTCGCTGTGGCTGGGAGAGAAGCAGGCATTCCTGGCCTACACCTGATTTTTAGCCCCACTTTCTGGGAGGCAAATGCTCTGCATAGGGAAAGTGAGTAGGAAGAGCCTACCTGTCCTCCCTCAGGATGGAAAGCTGTGGCCCAGTGAGGGACTTCCCTGCAGCAAAACACATGACTCACTTTCCAGAGGCTGGCGTCCAGGAACGCTGCCTCCCCTACCAACCAGTTGGACCAGGCAGGCACCGGAGCCCAGCTGGCTCCAGAAAGCCTGATTCTCGGTTTTGTCATGCCTACGGCACATGAATTCCTTCCACCATCACCTTGCCCTCCTCACACCCAATTCTTCGCTTTGCATGAGGCACAGGTGAGGCATCTCTGTTTGGCAATCTCAGGAGGCCAGCCAGAGGCCCCTGCAGGCTCTGGTTTTTGCAGCCTGCCACAGCCAGCTCCACAGGAGAAGTGCTTTCACTGAAAAAAAAAAATTAAAATTAATAATTTTTTTTTTCTGCAGCAGCCTGACTTTTGGACCCTGTTGCATTTCCACTCAGACTGCAGCAAGCTGTAGGAGAGGAAACAAAGCCAGCCACAAATTACAGCCTGGCAGCCTCGGGAAGAGCCTTGGACACGTTTGAAGTTTGTTCCAGCCCAAGCAGGAGCAGCCTCCCCATGACTCACCAGATGGTTTGGCTTGCGGGTCCCGGCTGGACTAGAGACAGACTCCTCACCACATGCCCCCCTTCCTCAGCACTAACAGGCTGCAGAGAAACAGCTCTTGGGTACTTCTCAGAGCAGGAAGCATCCGAGCATCTTCCAGATGGAAAGGCGATGCTGCACAGACTGCATCCAAGGGCAAAGCTGCAGCTTGACAACACCGGGAGTGGACAGGGCAAGTGGGACAGTGGTGCGTCCCCCTCCTCCTGCCACTGTTGCTCATCAGCCCCTGTGCCAGGCTTGTTCAGCTCCCTAACACAGCAAAAAAACCCTGACCTGCAGAAGCAGATGGTTCTTTACTGGATTAGTGGCCTGAATCAGCCCAGGGTGCAGTGAGCACCACGCGATGAGCCTGCCAGGCCATGGGAGCCGTGACCCTACAACTTCTCTGGCCTCTCAGCCCCTCGCATCAGCACAAACAGCCACACGCTCTGCCCAGCCCCATGACCAATCCAGCTTTGGGAGTGATCCTTTCCTCACCCCAGGCAGTTTTTCACATGGATCCAGTTCATTGTGGCAGCACGGGGTGAAGGCTGCTGAGGACCATCCCCTTCAGGCGGCTGCGCCGCAGCAGAGCTCTCAATTAACAGTGGCACGATCACGGGCCACACGCCTTCCCACATCCAGGTCAGCCACAATTTAATTATCCAAAGGGGTCACGTCAAGAGTACTGGATTTTTCAGGCAAATCATAACATAAAGCGTCCAACCACTGCAGCTAATTCTCATTTCAGTATTTCCTTTGTCAGCTGTCACAAGTTTTGCATTTCAGTTACAGGCTGCATTTTGTTTCAAGGTTTCCTCGGCATTTTAGGTACTACTTACTGGGATTAGACCCCTGTTCCAAGGCAGAGCATATCCCAAGGCAACTGTTACTTCAAACCAAGAAGATCAGCACAAAGTCAACAGCCATAAATGCTTTGCCCTTGTGAACCAGGAGTTCTGACCAGTGCTAGCAAGACTTGGAACAACAATAGTCACCATGAAAGTGGGTGATTCCTCCTAAACTCAGCGGAAACAACAGTGCAGCATCACCTTGTAAAGCCCTTGCTTTAATGCATAAGCATGAAGATACAGAATCCCGTTGCTGCTCTTATTCTGTCATCTTTTCAGGGCTGTAAGAGGGAAGAAAGCCGCCAGACAGACCTCTGCAGCAACCTTTGAAGGAGAAACAGCTTTCTTTTTATAAATGGAAAGGAGAATTAAGTCATATGGTTTTGTCTGTAAATCCTACATCCCCCTCAAAAAAAAAAAGGACCATTAGAAATATACATCTAGGTTAGTGAGGAAGAAAGTAAAGGGAAAATGAATAATGAATTTTAAAATAGATATTAGAAATGCCAAGAAAGAGTCTGAGCAAGCAAAAGAGGAGGAGGGTTTTAGGACACCTGTGGTTCCCATTCATGCTACAACAGAGAAAAAGCTCACCAGCAGCCCCCCGGAAGCACTACAGACAAGCTAGGAAAAGAAGGTGGTAAAGATTCAAAGCAGGTGACTCAGGGTGCTTACTGGGAGCTAAGATCCTCTCCAGTAAGAGGACCAGACTTGATGCTTTTTAGGATTTCTACAGTAAAAGAAAGGGATGTGTCCATTGTCCCTCGTCCTGTCACCAGGCACCACTGACAAGAGTCTGGCCCCATCCTCTTGACCCCTGCCTTTTAGATATTGATCAGCATTGATCAGATCCCCTCTGTCTTCTCCAGCTCAACAGCCCCAGGGCTCTCAGCCTTTCCTTACCACAGAGATGCTCCAGTCCCCTCAGTATCTTCATAGCCTCCGCTGGACTCTCCCCGGTAGTTCCCTGTGTCTCTTGAACTGGGGAGCCCAGAATTGGGCACAATACTCCAGATGTGGTCTCACTAGGGCAGAGTAGAGGGGAAGGAGAACATCCCTCGACCTGCTGGCCACACTCTTTTAAACGCACCCCCTTGCATATACCCTGGCAGGCTGCTGAGGCATCAGTAGGATAGTGGTGGGGTACACAACCAAAGAACCACCTCTCTGTCAGCTTCCCAAAGGAGATACTTGCAGGGAGTTTTGCACGCACCCCAGAGAGTACATTGGAAAATGTATGCCCTGCTTGGCAAAGCAAATATCAAACAGCATGGCCAGACCTTGCCATTAACAGGGATGGGATAGCGTGGATGGGGACCCCATCTCTCTGGGGACTCTCCTTCACTGTCATTTTTGGTGTGGAGAATATCTTCACAGAGCCCTTGGGCAGAGAAAGAGTTACTGCCACATGGCTCTGTTCTCAGGGGACAAAGCTGAGTGTCACTCGGGTATTTCAGAGCAAAGCCTGGTATTCCTCTTTTCCAGACATTCACTCCAAGGCAAAAGGCAACACATTCGCCATCCTCGTATTCCACCTTCTCCTTCTTTACCTGCCCATTGCCTTTGGGCTTGTCTCGACACAGGACTGGCAGCTCCAGATGCCACCACCTTGCTTTTAGCCCTGCCAGACAGAAATGGACAAATCTTGTCTGCCAAACCCAAAAAGCTTCTACAAAGTACGGGGCTGAGTTCCTTTTATTTGCTCTCTGCTTTTCAGGGTTTCAAGGATTACGCTTGGAAGCTCTAAGGGCTTTTTCAGCTGTGTAGGCTATTTCAATCCAGCCCTTTCACAGCAGATGGAAAATCTGCTTTGACTCAGTACAACTCACACGGAAGTGATTAGATAATCACGGGAGTCCAGGAGCCATGGCTTTAAGAAAAAGCACAAAGTATTATAGGCTTTGCAGAAGAAAATAAGAGCTGGCAGGGGACGAAAAGCTACAAGGGCTCCTCTAAGGAACCAGTCTGAGAAGACACCCACCCCCCACGCTTTCTTTGTGCAATTTCCTCCACTGTCACTTTCTCTTCCCTCATTATCCAAAGCAAAAGGGTAGGCACTGAAGAGAACATATTATTTGGGGAAGAAGGTACAAAACAGACGAGTTTGGACTGGAAGTGAAAGCCCAGGTAAGCTGGCCTCAAAAATTTGGATGAGCAAACAGGGTGTTAGCTGATGTGTAGGGAAAGGAATGGAATACATCAAGGAGATCATATAGTCCAAGGTCTTAATAAGCAGCCCCGGAAGTCGGGCAGGGATCACACAGTGGGGATTACATCCCTTTTTCCTAGGTCACAAACTCAAGGGGCATCAGGCAGCACCACTTCCTGCATGATCCCACCTCAGCTCTGTGGTCAAGGATGTTGGAGCCAGGCAGTGGCTTTCAACAAAGGTTGCAACAGCAGCTCATTGCTGGCCAAAGCTGGCACGAGTCTGGATTAATCAAAGTCACAAGGGCACAGTGGGGGAAGTGGCAGGCCCAGCTACTGCAGCTTCCACGAGGTCTTTCATCATCTTATGGTCACAAGTGGCATTCAACCCACAGGCATCTTGGGCATCTGAATAGTTGCCTTCCGCCCTCTTATACAAAAGGCTAAAAATACAGTCACAGACTCAATTTCCCTTTTCCATTGTCCCAGCTAAGTGTGGGATTTAGATAATTGGGAACGAGTTGCCCACTGCAGTGTTCATCCCTTGCTTGCTCCAAGTCTGACAGAAACCCCAGAGTTCCCCTTCCTTTTACTGTTTCTTCACCTTCCAGTTTCACAGAGCAAAAGCATGTTTCACACCATTAAAAAAAAGTTAAAGTTAAAAAAGTCGGATGGATTGCAGCACAAGTAAGGCAACACAGTTACAATCCAACACCTTCAGGTTTCACGGGACTTTCAGCAGCACCTTTCCCTCCTAGCAACCTCCCCTTCTGTGTCCTTCCCCCCATTCACCTCACAGCAGCTAGGGAAACATTTGAGCATCTCCTCAAAACAGCAGACACAGGGCAACAGAGATGTTTTATGGATTCCATGGGCAGTGCTGTGACTAATGAAGTGTTGCCAACTTGCAGCCCGGTTTTCCCCATCAATCACAATTTTCCATGATTATCACCTAATGCAAGTCTTTGAGAATTGCACTTCACCTCTTCCCAGAAATGAACTGATATTTTAACCCTCAATTTGTAAATCACAGGCCTGAGAAAGGTCAGCACCACACACCCACACAAGCCCAGCTACGGCCAGGAAATAGCTAGATCAAAACTCACCATTCTGCTGAGCTTTGCTTTCCATAGTGAGCATCAGAGAAGAAGCAAAACCCCTCTTATCCTTGCCCAGAGAAGGGCAGAGAGGCAGAGGAGTTAGCTCTCAACCCTGGGCACCATGATCCAGCCAGATGCAGAACAAAAGCAGGGCTGAGCCCATAGAAAAAAGAAAACCTCAATAAACCACCCTGTAAAGAACAGCAAATGTCATACCTGGCTTAACACTCTGGGTCAAATGCACCACATGTGGAAGGACAGAGAGCAACTGACCCAGGACATCTCAGGAGCCTGACACTAACCTGATTTTTTTTTTTTTTAAAAAAGGCCTCTCAATTTCCAATTCTCTTCACTAGGCCAAGCTGCAGCTGCCCTTTAAAATTTACCCAACAGCTGCTCCCCCTCAGGTTGTAATTCTTTTGTTCAGCTGCACCTAATCTCTCTGTCCTCCTTTAGCTGGAGAAGGTTCAGAGCCATGTTCTGTCCTTGCTTTGCAAGATCTGCAAAGGAGAGCTAATTAGCTCTAGGAGATTTGGAAAATGTTTTTTCAGTAAAAATGAGGATTATCAGGTTTGAGCCGCTCCTATTTCATAGGGAAGCTTAGAAAGCAAACAGGCTTTGCTCTGATTTGGCTTTCCTCATGCTGCCTAGGGCAATCAGAAGATATGTGGAATTTATAGTGATTTCTAGCAAAAGTGTCTGGGTTTGCCCATAATCTTTCCCTATCTTGCTCTGAACAGCCAGCCCAATGGCAGCCTTCTTACCAGCAGGTCAAATTGTTCTCTTGCTGTGCTCAAAGACCACCATGCAGTGGTGATTCCTCCTACAGGTGTCTACACAGAGCAAGCGATCTCCAAGGTGGTTCTGGTCCTTCCCTCTCTCTGAGACCGGTGGGTTTTACACCAGTTATACAGTCCTGCTGTGTGTCACATACTACCTCTCATTCCACAACATGCCCTTCAAATCAGACCTACCACATCTAGAGTTGCCAATGTGGAGAAGCATATCTCATCCTTGCAGGCTGCCAGGATGTAGCAGTTCCATTTCCTAGAGGTGGATCTTCCAGAGGTCCAGCTACAGGGCTTGGCTGACCCCATGGACATCCCAGCGAAGTCTGGTTCTCTGTTCTTTATCTGGTGCTTTTGTTTCAGGCCCTTTCCCATTGTGAGCAAGGCTTCAAAGGTCCTGGTACTCTTATTGTGTGTGAAGTAGCAAGGATTTGGTTATCACCAAGCCAAACAAGGTTTCTAGGCAGAGGTATTACCTTCCTTGCGTAAGCAGGCTGACAAGGCTACAGCATGACTACTAGGGGATTGTCAGAAGCCACTGTCTGCCTTTCTGCAAACGGTGGCTGAGCTCTGGGAAGAATTTTAAACCCCAAAAAACCTAGCAGCAAAGCAAACTAGTAGCAGTCACACACAAGAGCAAGCTCAGATCCTTCAGCCAATGGCTGAGGAATCTCCAGCCTGAATGGTGTTTCAGAATAGGATGTCTGTCTAGACAGGGCTAAACAGGGATTCTGTGGGTTCATGGTGATGTTCAGAGTGAAAGCACATGCCTGAACTGGTGCTGGACGGGGCTTCCCTGGTGCCTCTTTCACCCTGGTGTTGTGCTGGTTCAGCCATCATCATTTTATGCTGCCAAAAGTTGCCTGATCACACAGGCCAACACTGAACTCACCAACATCCCCTCAGAAGGCTTCTTTCAGACAGTCCTGCCAGAGGTTCCTGTGGGCCCAGCTCCTCCGCTGCCCACTGTGGTGCCAGCATTGCCTGCTGGACACCACAGACAGAGATGGCTCCTCAGTGACCCTTCACATAGAAGAACACCACTGAGAGATCTCAGCAGGATGCAACCAGCCCCAACAGAAACCACACCCAACAGAAAGCTCTTCCAACTCATCAGCTCCTGGTTAAAGTACCTCTGGCCTCACCCACCATCTCAACCATGACCACCTGAGTGAGGGCAGAGACACAGGTGGGCCAGGTTCTGCCTCTGGAACATGAAACCAAAACATGGTTGTGTTTTGGTTTCAAAAGCATTCCACTAGGTTGTGACTCATTCACAGGTCAAGTCCAACTTGGGGCCCACAGCTCAGGCCCCAGCACTTCACCCTGGCCATGAGCTCCTGCCACATCCCTGTCTAGGAACAGATTGACCCTGAGAAGGCCTGATCAGGTCCTGACCCAACTACAAACTCACCCTGCAAAGGACAAGCAATAAAAGATTAAGTTTTCAGGCTCACATTGCTGTGAGTGACACAAAGGAAGAGAGAGGGAACATATGCCAGGGACAGAAAGAGAGCACAGGCTGGACTCTTCTCTTCCCTGCCTTAAGTGGGTTTAAGCACATTGTGACATTGCAGTGCAACAGAAGAGATACAAGTGACACATTAGGGTAAGGAAATAAGCTGCATCAATAAACCTCACTGATGAGAGCACTCAACTTGAGGACTCTCTTCCTGTCTAAAGTTTCTTAAAGGTTTCATCAATATTTGGGGACATTTGATAAAACTGCAACACCTAACAAACATCTTGACACCAAGGGTTTGGCTAAGACATGAATATGTGACCCTAGCCAGAAATTACTTTCATACTCTTAAGACCATCCCATGATGTTCTCAGTAAGGATCAGAAGAGGACACCTTGCAGCAGAGACTATCCCTGGCATGCACTTTGGTGAGTGCCCATGCCCCCATATTACACCACCAAGGGGAGTTTTAGGAGGAGTTAGCAGCCAGCCTGCCATGTAGCAAAGCTAAATCTTCTTGGTTTATAGCACAGGTTCCAGAGAAGCACGGAGAAAACTTGGTGCCACCGTGCAAATCCCACTGCAAACATCTGCTCCACTGTGGAAGCTTCCCAAGCAAAACCCAGCGGGCAACATGGCCAAATAGCTCAGCACGTTCTGGGTGCAGAGCACCCAAAAACCTGAGTCACCTCTTGGGTTTGCTCAGTGCTGAGTACTTCTCAATAAAAGATGGTTCTCACTTCCTTCTTTCAGAGGGCAGAAAATGGCACCAATCATGGTTTTACAGAGATTTCCTCTCCCACTAAGGCTCAGAGTGCGTAACTGGTGCCATTTAGCACAATCAGCTCCTTTTCAAAGGGGTTTCTCTTCACACGCAGGCTGGTCAGAAAGAAAAGCCCGCTCCCGGTCTATGTCAGTCTCCCAGCTGTGAATGCCAGGCAAAAGGAGCTTTATTTGGTTAATTCTAAATCGATTTTCCTGCCTTGAATGGTATGCTGGGAGAGTGGAGTACTCAGGTGGGTAGTTTTCCATCAGGGAGACCCAGATTTTACATAGCTGAGGACACTACTGACCTTACTAAAATACTGACAGGTGCCTGACACCAAAATAGGTGTTTTTTTCACTGCAGTGCAGCTCCAAAGCCAACAGCACCGGTACCAACACGCTTGTAATCTATGTGTGGTCCCCCCTCTCTTCTCACTCACCCTTTTTCTCTGTATTTAAAAAGGCAAACCAGAAAGCACAGGACTTCCAGCTCACCCGGGAGACCAGCAGCCTGGCCTTGCTGGGTGTCCCCAGTGTGAGGACACGAGAGGCATTTTCTACTGGTGTCACTATTTTAAGGTTTGCCAGCCTCTCTTCTCACCAGACACCCTGCTGGCTCCGCTGCTCTCCTTGTGTCAAAGTGAATCTTTGCATTGCAGGTTTGGAAAGTGTTTGCTATGATTAAAAATAAACTAACTTCTTTATTTTGCCCGCCTCAGTTTTAGAGAAGCAGAATTGAAAAAGGAACAGAAAATGCGGAGGGGGGGGGCTGCGGGAGGCAGCGAGGGAAGGATGTGTGGAGGTCAGCCAAAAGCTTATCAAGTTGTGAACACTAAGTTTCCCACCAAGCTCCCACCCTAATTATGTCCTCTTGTTTTAAGGTATGAGCTGCTGGGGCTGAAAGAAAAAGAAAAAGATCAACTGAAAATCTCTCCGTGGAGCTCAAACAATGGTATTTCCTGGGGCTGCACGAGCCAGCTTGTGCACAGAGGAGAGCTAGGAAAGCAAACAAGAAAGCAGCTCTCACCACAGATACTGGGTAGAAACCGGCCAAGTTTCAGCTCACTGTGGATGGCAGCAACTCCTTCCTTGCTTGGGTAATAGGTGGAGCAGAGCATGGCCTGAATAGCCGCCCATGGAAAAGCACCATCATGCCAGCCAGCCAGCAAGCATGAATCTGCTGTTCCATGGGACCACAGAATCATTTTGCTTGGAAAAAGCAAAAAAAACCTTTAAGATCATCAAGTCCAGCCGTTAACCAAGAGCAGCCAGTAAACCATGTCCCTCAGCGCTACATCTATGCAGATGTTAAATNGAGCTGGGGGCGCTGGGCACCAGTTTGCGACAGAAAGAGGCGAGGGGCGGGCGGGCGGCCGCCAGGTGGCGCCAGGAGCCCGCCGTGGGCAGCGCGAGCGGGCAATGAATGGGCAGCGCGAGCGGGCAGCGGGAGCGGGCAGCGGGCAGCGGGAGAGAGCAGGAGAAGGCGGTGGGAGAGGACAGTGGGCAGCAGAAGCAGGCAGCAGGAGCGGGCAGGAGCGGGCAGGGGATACGGGCAGCAGGAATGGGCAATGGAAGCGGGCAGTGGTGGGGTNCTCAGGTCCCTCAGCTGCTCCTCACAAGATTTTCCCTTGCAGAGACCTCACCTTGCTTCCTCTGCAGCAAATAATTAGTTTCTTTAATGGCCCCAGGCCCAGATCTTGTTACCGAGTCAGGAGCGGGCGGGAGCCGTTGGCTTGGCGCTTCACCCGAAGAAGAGGAGGAACCAAAAAGCAGATGAAGGCTCTGGCCACGCTCACCTT
>VZZY01023295.1:173503-208452 GCA_013400335.1 Eurystomus gularis | reverse complement strand
CGGGGGGAGCAGCCGGAGCCCAGCGCCCTGCCCCGGGAGGGAAAGTCCCCTCGGCACCCGGCCGCCCGAGCAGCTCGCTCCGTTGCTTTCTTTCGCGGAGGCGGGGGGGGGGAAAGAGGGAGAAAATAATAAATGAAGTAAGGGCGAGCTCTCCAGCTGCGACGCCGAGCTTCCGTCCGCGGCGAAGCGCGGCTGGGTCGAGAGAAGGAGACTTTCTCACAACCGTCGCGGAGTTGCATCATCCGGCCTGCCAGCCTCTGCCAGGGAGCACTGGAAAGTTGTCCTCATCCTTTCCCTCCAGCCCCGGGGCCGCTGGGGCACCCCGGGGCACCCCGGCCGGCTCGTCCGCCAGCGGCCTTTCTGCCGGAGCTGGGCACCCCAAGAGCCCCCCAGCACCCAGGCGGGACCTGGCTGGCCTGGGCTTCCCGTGGAGGAGAAGGGGCTGCCCAGGCCAAGGCCCCGCGGGGATTTCGGCAGCCGCTCCCGGCCACGTCTGGGGCAGCTGCCCGCACCCGGCAACCTTTGCACCACAGGACCTGAGCCTGGTTTTGGTCCCCGAGGGAAAGTGTCTCCTTTTCCACAGTCAACTATTGACGGCACCATGCCAGGACAGGGGTTTAACTCCACGATTCTCCCTTATCTACCAACTTGCTTCAGCGTAGGACTCATTTTCACACCCCTGTGGTCTCCCTGCGCCGCAAGGACCCGGGCACAGTCTGCGCTTTCCCAAGCGGGAAATCCCAGCAGGATTCCCTGTTCCCCTAAGAACCGTCTCTCACCGCCAGTCCCTTCTGGAGGTCCCTGGAGGGCCACGGACGCCTGTCTCGGGGTGAAAGTGGAGTGGGGCACAGAGCAAGCAGTGTCCCTGTTTTTTGGGATAGGTTTGATGGAGGAGAGGTTCCAGGCTAGCAATTGTGGCCCCATGGCCAGCACTGACATCTCAGAAAGTCCCATTGCATTCACCAGGGCAGCAGCAGCAGCTCTCCTCTCTGCTGGGTCAGGAGAAAACACCTCTCTTTGGATGCCACCCAAGGTGAGGGAGAGCAAAGTCTGCTCTGTCCTGGCCATGGAGCCTGGGCATGTCTTGTGACTGGCATTACTGTGCCTGACGCCATCCTCTAAATCCCTTCTGGGCAGCGCATTTTGGGACGCGAAGAGCAAGGACAGCTCACCTGGGTCATGCCAGAGCTCCAAGTGCCTCCTCGGGTGGATAATAGATAGTGGACAGTAGATGACCTTGTGAACCTGGAGTGTGAGAGCACATGCAACGAAAAACAAGTTGTTGAAGTGGTTCTTGTTCGTACTAAAGTCCATTGCTGCTGCTCCTGGGCATAACCTCCCATCTCTGCCCTCACCTACACATTTCAGCTCCTAGGGTGGCTTTGCCCAGGGTGCCCCATAAAGAGGAGAGCAGAGGACCAAGCCAAGGCAGGTTGAAAGACCAAGACGCAGAGCCAGGAAGGGAATGGAGGGGGAGAAACAAGCGTGGCCGCTGTGATGACTTGAGGGACTAAATGCAGAATGCATGGAGGAACAAACCCCTGGAGGTGTCCCCAGAGAGCTGCCCGTGCCCTTCCGGGGGACACAGACCCTGCCCATGCCAGGGTTTCTCTGTGCCACAGTGGGATGGGTGGGGGCTGCCACCAGCGCCCTGCCTGAGCCAGAAGGACTTGGTGTTCCCAGCTTTCTCCTCCGATGGGCAGTTTCCAGGCTTCAATTTGATGAGGCTTGGGGCTATTCTAGGCAGCTTTACAAACATCGTAGGAGGTGACTTGGCTTTTTTTCCCCCTTTTCCACTTTTTAGCTTGAATACACATGTTTTTAAGCAAGAAATACCTGCCCAGACAGGCTCCTTGGCTGCGCCAGGGGGCAAACCGAAGCGGTGCTGTGCTTGTGCCATGCCTTGGAGAAGAGCCACGGGCAGGATTGGAATTGCCCGGAGATGAAGGCAGAGAGGGAAGCGTGGCATATTTCCCAAGGCCAGCCTCAGGAGGAAGTCGGGAGCGGAAATAGTTGATAGAGTAAATACAGAGGGGGCTCAGGGCGGTGTTTCCTTTTTTTTTTTTTTCTAGGTTGCAGACAAAGAGCAGCAGGGAGAGCAGATAAGCACCCGTGTGTCTTGTCTCTTTGTTGTTCCATCCCTGTGTGTTGCTGGCTCCTGTTGCCACTGTTAATCTGATGAAGTAAAGCATCAAGGAGGGAATTACTCCAGGGGCAGTGAGCTCAGCCGCAGGTCCCCACAGGCTCTCTTCTCCCTGGGGAGGATGGAGGTCTGGACAGACAGAGGGATCTCAGGCAGGGAGGGAACTTGCAAGTAGGTGCTTCGCAGTCTGTCCTTCTCCAGAGCTCAGTTGTTGCCTGTTGAGTCACTAGAGGAAAATGTGACTTCATCCAGTCGTACCTCCAGCTGGCTTCCACCGCCAGCTCTCAGGCGTCTCTCCTTTCCTGGATCCCACCCGGGAGGTGTTCGGGGCAGCCGGAGGAGGGGGGTGAGAGCTCCAAGGCTTTGTGAAGAGCTCTCTCTTTCCCAAAATCAAGCTGAAATCCCCAGCCCCACTCTCCCAGGCAGAAACACCCTGCAGACGGGTGACAAGAGCATCCCTTCCCTCCACAGGGCCTTGCCCTGGGGCTACGCTGCTCTTCTCACCCCACCTACACCACCAGTGGGAGCATCCCTCCGATGAGCTGATTTGCTGCAGTAGACTGGAATGATTTGGCATCTCTGTTGCTGTCCAGGTCTTTCCTTCTTGTTGTGGCAGAGTTAACTTACTAGGAGCGGCAGATATCCACCCAAGCAGCTTCGCATGGGAACAAAACCCCCACCACTACCCAAAAGAAAAAGCCCCTTTGCTGTCTTTGATTCGGTTGGGAAATCCATGAAGCCTTTTATCAGCTCAACAGTGGGAATTGTCCCCAACCCTGCAGAAATGAAAAGCATTTCCAGCCTGAGGGATGGGAAAAGGCAGGGAGCAGCGCTGAGGGAATTCCCGCTAGCTGCGGGTGCAGCCATCCTGAGTGTCTCAAGTTTAGTGCTCGTGGAAATTATTCCGCCTTGTTTTGTTCAGAGTAAGAGGAGAGCATTGGCCGGCCACCGCCTACTGTCACCAGAGATGATGTCCACCTGTCCATCCATCCCTCTGCTGACACTAGCGGGTGTCCCCAGGGCAGTGGGAGCATCTCAGCAGCTCTTGCACCTCTCAGCCCAGTGGAGCCCCTGCGAGCGGATGGAGGGGAGCGTGCGGGACGCACAGAGCCCCTCTGTTCCCACTCACAAAGGGATGCTTGTGGCTCACTTGCTGCCTCGGCCAGGCTGCGCCTCACGGGCCCCAGTAAGGAAGAGCTTTAGGATGCCGAGCAGCCCCAGCCAGCCTCGCCGCATCACGCCGTGGGTCCCCCAGCCCCACAGCTCAGCCCTGCGAGGGCCCCTGCGCCTGTCGCCACCACCCCACGGGTCCCCAGCAGGACGTTTGCAGCCGGCTGTTTATTTAACAAATTATGTCTGCCCCAGGCCTGCAAATCGGGGTTTTTGCCAGTGCTGCTGGAAATGGCTCCCTGTGTCATCCCCGCGAATAACTCCTGGCCTGTGGCTC
The DNA here is from genome assembly GCA_013400335.1 of Eurystomus gularis. NCBI lineage: Eukaryota > Metazoa > Chordata > Aves > Coraciiformes > Coraciidae > Eurystomus > Eurystomus gularis. The sequence goes on along the minus strand of VZZY01023295.1, from coordinate 204,862 downwards.
ATTTGTGGTCGGGCAGCTGGAGGCTTTAGAAGGGGGAAAACCCCAGGCTAGCTTTGCCCAAGAATTTTGTCTGAGCAAGTGGTTGGTGACATCCCCGCACTGCATGCATGCTCTGGGCAGCGAGGGGACGGTTCCCTGCCCTGGGGAGGCAAGGATAGGGATGCAGACCACCGCCACCTCTCCCTGGGATGCCACAAACCCAAAGCCTTTTGCAGCAGCAAAACCAGTGGCTCTGCCAGGCACTGAGAGACACAGCCGCACTTCGAGGGCTTTGTATATTTTATTTCTTCTCTTGGTTGCTCAAATACACCGACAACTCCTGTCATCAAGCGGGACCAAGGAGGGGGGACTGGAGGGGGTGGTGGGTGGCAAAAGGCACCTGCCCTGGCTGCTGGCCGGTCCCCAAGGAGCCATGTGCTGACAAACTAAACTAACAGGGCTGTTAAACACACACATACGTGTGCAGGGAGATGTCAGTACCACTCACAACAGGGGCAGGGAGAAGCCAAGGAGTCACTGTGGGAGGGCTCAGGAGCCACTGGGGCTCTCCAGGGTTCCTGCATCCCACTGAATTCCCAGTTCCGTGGGTGTAAGTGTCTCTTTTTAGCAGCTTTTGCTGGGAAGGAGATGGCTCAAAGCCAAGCCCTGGGAACTGAGTGGTTTGTTCAAACCGAGGAACTCCTGGTCCTCCCACAGAGAGGGCTGGGGACTGGGTGGGCTGGGATGCTGCCCTGGCTGCTGGGCACATCCCTCTCCTCCTGCCCACACTCCCTCCTTCCTGTCAGGAGGAACATACAGCAAGCAACACCAAAAAATGCACATTTTGGCAGCAGACAGGGTTGAGGAAGTTCGGTTGTGATGCAATGCCTGGCAGGGCTTCCTCGCTCCACACCCTGCGAGGGCTTCGGGTACCGCAGCTCGGCCGGGGCATCTCCCCTCCAGCAAGCCCCGGGGATCCCCAAAGGATGGGGCTCTGCTGGGCTCCCCCCTCGTCCCTTCACCACCAAAAGCAGCAGCAGGATGGGCTGCCAGGGTCACGCTGACAGGAGCCAAACCAAAGCTAAATAGACTTTCCCTGAGTCACCGAAAGTCTGGCCAAGAAAGCGGGACAAGCAAACAGCATCACCCACGTGGCTGGACCGACAGATGCTGTGGGTGTGTGAACCAGTGGCCAGGTAGCAAGTGCCAGCAAGCCCTACGCATGTAAAGTTGCACACACAACACGTGCTGGGGACCTGCTCCAGGGTCCCAAATAGCAGCTTTAACCCCCAAAATCTCCACCACATCGCCCTTGGGCTGTGGGTTTGGTGCGATGCAGAGCAGCTCCCACTGCCACCCCAATTTCATTGGCGCTGACAGGAGGAGGAGGGCTGCAGGGGCAGCTTTTTTGCTGGGGGATGGATGCTGAGTCTCCTGGTGGGTTTTGCATCCCACACCGAGTGCCCACACCATCATTTGGGTTGGTTTTGTTTTTTTTTTCCTTTTCAAAAAGGAGCCCCCATGAGCATCTTACGCCCCAAGTGGCACTGGTGACAGCAGCAGCAACAGCATTTTCCTGTCTGCCATCTTTCCTGGAAACCCTCTGGGTTTCATTTTCATAGCTCAGCAGCCACCGCTGCTGTGCCACAGCTCCACACCAGGACCCTACGATGGAGCCTACAACCCTTCCCAGAAGTGGCTCTTTTCAGAGGCTGGGAGCCACGATGGCCCCTGGAGCGGGATGAGGAGCTGCTCTAACGCCAGGGAGGGGCCCTCGCTGCCAGCAGCAGGTTTTTGGCTGGCGGGGAGCAGGCAGCTGTCTGGGCGGCAGGGGTTGGGTTTCAGGGCTGGCAGGGGAGGCTGGCAAAGGCACGGGAAGGGGTCCCATCGGGTAGATGTATTTCAGGAAGGGGCTGCAGCCGATGGGGGCTTCAGGCAGCTGCTTCTTGCGGGCAGGACAACAAGTTTAGGGAGGAGCTTCCACCCTTTAACTGCTCTTGTTGAGACCTTGTGGGTTGTCGTGTGTGGGAACAGTCAGCCTCTGACCCCTGCCCTCAGGGAACCACCACCACGCTGACCCTCTTTCTCCTCACAGGCAGGGCCCCCCTGGGCAGGGTCAGCAGGACAGAAGATGCCAGCCAGCTAGCCCAGGACACCTCTCCAGCAGGCTGGAGTGACCTGTGCGTGTCCCCCATGGAAATCAGACGCGCTTTGCCCCAGGATTTCCGGGAGCTGCTGCACTGCCTGAAGATGAGGAGCAAGTATGCTGTCCTGCTGGTCTTTGTCGTTGGCCTCATCATCATCGAGAAGGAGAACAACTTCATCTCCAGGTAGGGAGCTACCCCACACTTTAAACCCTTTCTTTCCACCACATCCTGAGCTCCTGTGCAGTGGGAGCCCCACAAAACCCCTCACTGGGATGCAGGGGTGGTTCCGCTCCCCTCCAGGCTGGGCTGGGTCTCCCCGCAGGGTGTCGGACAAGCTGAAGCAGTCACCGCAGGCACTGGCAGAGGCCAACAGCACAGAGGCCAGCCTGGCACCAGCTGAGAATGGCTCGCTGGCTTCACTGCGAGAGCTGGACGCTGCTTTCTCCCGGCTGAGGTCCCACCTGCACAATGTCACCTTGCAGCTGGGGGGTGATGGGGACCTTGGGCCACGGCGGCACATCCTGCTGATGGCCACCACCCGCACTGGCTCCTCCTTCGTGGGGGAGTTCTTCAACCAGCAAGGCAGCATCTTCTACCTCTTTGAACCCCTTTGGCACATCGAGAGGACAGTGACCTTTGAGCCAGGGGGAGCCAACGCAGTGGGTTCAGCCCTGGTTTACCGGGACGTCCTCAAGCAGCTCCTCCTCTGTGACCTCTACATCTTGGAGAGCTTCATCTCGCCAGTGCCCGAGGACCACCTGACACCCTTCATGTTTCGGCGGGGCTCAAGCCGCTCGCTCTGCGAGGAGCCCGTCTGCACGCCCAGCGCCAAGAAGGTCTTTGAGAAGTACCACTGCAAGAACCGCCGCTGCGGCCCCCTCAACATCACCCTGGCTGCCGAGGCGTGCCAGCGCAAGCAGCACGTGGCCCTGAAGACAGTCCGCATCCGGCAGCTGGAGTTCTTGCAGCCACTGGTGGAGGACCCTCGGCTAGACGTGCGCATCATCCAGCTGGTGCGGGACCCCCGGGCTGTCCTGGCTTCCCGCATGGTGGCCTTCTCCGGCAAGTACGAGACCTGGAAGAAGTGGGCATCCGAAGGGGAGGCTCCGCTCCACGAGGAGGAGGTGCAGCGGCTGCGAGGCAACTGCGAGAGCATCCGTCTGTCAGCCGAGCTGGGGCTGCGGCGGCCAGGCTGGCTGCGGGGTCGTTACATGCTGGTACGGTACGAGGACGTGGCGCGGGCGCCCTTGGAGAAGGCCGAGGAGATGTATCGCTTTGCCGGGCTCCCCCTCACGCCCCAGGTGAAGGAGTGGATCGGCAAAAACACGCAGGCACCCCAGGACAGCAGTGGCGTCTACTCCACCCGCAAGAACTCCTCGGAGCAGTTTGAGAAGTGGCGGTTCAGCATCCCCTTCAAGCTGGCGCAGGTGGTGCAGGACGCCTGCGCCCCGGCCATGCGGCTCTTCGGCTACAAGCTGGCCAGCAGCCCTGCCGCGCTGGCTAATCGATCCTTCAGCCTGCTGGAGGCGGCACAGCCCTCCTGGGTCACATAGCAGTGGCAGGGGATGGCGGCGGGGGGGAACGAGGGTCTGTGGCCATGCTCCCAGCCGGCCCAGAGGAGACCCAGGGGTCCCTGCTCCTGGAGATTCTCCTTGCTGCTGCCGCCAGGTGAAAATCGGCGGCCCCAGGAGCCAAAGCATCCTGGCAGAGCTGGCCCCAGGGTCCTGCAGAGCCTGACTTACACAGTTTTCTCCAAGAATGGGGAAATTGCGAGGGTGAGGGGCGGTGGGGAAAAGCAAGGGATTTGGCACCAGGGCCACCTTTCCGGCTCAGGGACTGCACTGAGGAAGAGGAGGGTGAGGGCAAGCGGAGGGTGACAGCACCAAGCACCTCCACATTACCACCCCCTCAGCTAGGATGAGGCAAGGACGAGACCCTCGTGGTGCCAGCAAGGACCCAGACCCCAGAGGCCTTACCAGTTTAGTGCCTTCATACACCAGCACAGACTGGGAACTACCCCAGAGGCATGCCAGGGCACAGAGCCCCAGCTGGCACTTGGGCTGCAATGAAATGAGGTGACTTTGTGGTTTGGTGCTCTTCAAAGTTGGTTGGGGGTGGGGGTTGGGGCTTGTGTTGGGTTTTTTTCCCCTGTATATTTGCATACCAGGATCAGTAGGCAACTTTATCTATTTATTACATGAAAAAGGGTGGAGAGGCGGGTCAAGGATCTAAGCCCGAATATCAGCACAGCACAACACACCGCAAAGAAACAGAAGGGCACCCAGAGCCAAGGTGGTGGAGGGCAGATTTCAACCAGAGACCACCACGTGCCCTGCCACAGGATCCCAGGAGAGTCCTAAGGACCAGCGGGCTGTAACCCCCCTAGACCCCCAGCAGAACACAGCCAGTGCCGGGGCTGCACCCGCCCCGCTCTGGAGCGACCACAAACCTCAGCACCTGCTGGAAGACAGTTGGACTTATTTAATTAAAACCAAAAAATACAACAGCACAGAGTCCAAAGCATCTCCTGTCTCCTTGATATTTGGGTATGTCCCTTGCCCAGGGCGGGGGGGAACCCCAGAAGTACTTTCTAGCAGCACCAGGAGGTGACCAACACCTGGTGGAGGCACGGGGAGTTTTGGGGTGTTTGCCATGTGCAGACATTCACCCAACAACAGCCTGGCACTGAGCTGCCCCCTCCAACTCATATTTAATGAATTAAAATGCCTATTTTTTAATCCACCTTGCAGCACATCCTTTTATTCCCCACATATTTTGGGCTACAGCAGCCACCCAAGAGAGAAGCCAGGCATTTTTTTGGAGGGTTGTCTCCACCTAAGACTTGCCTGGGGAGCCTGAAGGGTCGCCCCTGCCCCCCAGGCACAGCAACAGCCCCACGTCAGCTCTCCCCAGCCAGAGCTGTCAGCCAAAAGCATAAATAAGTAAAATCAGGCAGCAGTGGCAGCTGGCCACAGCTGGGCTGCGTTTCTGCTGGCGGAGGGTGGCCAGAAGGAACACGCTGAGGCTCCAGTGACGAGCCGCGGCTGGGGCAAGCTCACAAAAGCCGCGTTTTTGACCCAAGAGGGAGAACAGAGGCAGCATTGAGGAGCGCGAGGCCAGCCGGTGGGGAGCAGCCACGCCGGAGCCCATGCCGGCTGGGGAGGCTTTCCAAGCGCGGCCGCCTCACTCGCCAGGGAGCATCTGGCCTCAAAGTATGAATTCAGGGTGCTCGACGCTGGATGGATGCAGAGAGATTGTAAAAGTGGGGGTTTCTTTGCATCAAGGAGCATGTATGATACCCTTATCATAGAATTGTTTTGTTTGGAAGAGACCTTTCAGATCATCAAGTCCAACTGTTAACCCAGCACTGCCAGGTCACCACTAAACCTTGTCCCTCAGCACCACATCTCCATGGCTTTGAAACCCCTCCAGGGATGGGGTCTCCACCACTGCCCTGGGCAGCCTGGGCCAGTGCAGCTTGCAGACAGTGGAGAGCCGTCAGCTCTCGCTTGTCTCACACACAGCTCTCTGCACTGCAAGCAGCCCTGGGTTTGCTGAGTGAATTGGGTTTTGTTTGGAGGCTTCCCGCCGAGAAAGCGGCGGGGTCACCAAGGTTGTCTGGATACCCCACAGCTGCACGCTGGGAAAGCCCGTAGAGCTCAGCCGACATGAGGGGGGACACGGTCAGATCCAGAGAAACATTTACAGGCAAACACCTCTCCTGTACTTCTGCAGAAGTACCCATTAGGTTAGTCTATGCAAAGCAAATAAAGATTAAATTAATTGTTCCTTTGCAGAACAACACGAGGGGTAAATGGCTGCTCTGCTGCCAGAGCTGGGGAGTGGATGTCAGAAGCGTACCCGGTGTTCCCTGCCCCTTCCCATCCCACCATACACAGAGGAGCTTCAGGGCTCAGGCAAAGCAAGGGTTAGGGGGCAAAGACAGACAAATAAAGGTGAATACAAAGCAAGCCGCAAGGGAAGGGGGAACTGAGCCGAGGCCAGAGGGGATCGCAACAACCACCCGCTCGCACCTGCACTGTTTGCACAACCTCAGCCCCGCCTGGCTCCAGCCTGTCATTTCTAGCTGAACACCAGCATTTCTTCCTGGACACCCTCCAGCTTCCTATCAAAAATGTCACAGGACAGAAAGAAAACATGCCCCCGACCCATGCAGATTTCCGCAGGGACTAATTGCTCCCATTAAATCCGTGTAGCCCTGACTCCCACACGGTGCCAGACGCGTTGGGAAGCCTTGAGGGACACACGGCTCCTTTTGAGACCAAAGCAGCTGAATTCACCCTGTGCCAAATCTGGGGAAGTTTGTCCCCCCAGGAGAGGCACCTCCTGCTCACCCTGCCCCAGCCACTGGCAGGCCTTGCCCTGGTCCTTCTCTAAAGGAGAAAAGGCATGGCCTGGGGGAGAAAAAGCACGCACTGGGATAGCAAGAAGCAACACCTTAGAGCAAGAACATACCTGTGTCCAGATGGGCCTGCAGCAGGGGCTACAACAGATGCAGCCTCACCCTTCCTCCATCCACAGCAATGCCAAGAAACCCACATCCTCTCTTCAAGGGATTCAAGCTTTCAGAAATAAAAGAGTTCCCAAAAGGCTCAGTCTTGCTTTAAAAATAAGCAAACAAATACAAGGAAACCCCACACCCACCTCCCCTTCTCACCAACCTAAGACCCCTCCCACCTCTTTTATATAACCTGCCCTGGTCAGTGCTTGCAGCTGTGTTACCTCTAGGCTCGCCCACCCAGCCTGTCACACCTGTATTTTGGGGGAAATTCAGGTGTTTTGTGGTGATGCTTATTGTCCCAGGGAGATAATTTCTGCAAGTAGCCCAGAGCACTAAGGGGAAGTGTGTCCTGCAGGACAGGGCCACCAGTCAAAGCCAGCTTTTCTTCCATGGGGCTACCGCAGGTGATGCGAGATGATGTAGCACCAGTGAGCATTAATAAATTATGTGTGCACTGTTCCCCTCTAAATGGGATCTCTCAGGTTAATGTTTCCCTCCACTGGCCTAATCCAGACTTGACTTTGGATGGCAGGGATGTTCCACTGTTTCCCTGCCTCCCACTTGGAGACGCTCAGGACTTGCTGGGGCTGTGGCTGAGCTTGCCATGGAGGGGTGATTCTTGCCTCGAGACGGAAGGTGCCAGTGCCCACCAAGTAAGAGAACACTTGAAGCGAGCAGGTCTCTGAAAAGCCACCTTAGACATCGTGCTGTTTAACGCATGGCCCAGGTGGCAAACTGCTACCAGCAGCTGGCACAGTGGATGTCTGCCGGGCCACAAAGCTGAGCTGCCAGGCTGACCCACAGAAACACATAAAAAGGCCATTTTACCCGCTTGGCAAGAGGTTTCTCCCAAACATCAGAAGTTGTGGCTCTACTGTGCTCCACTGGCTGCCCTTCACACCCCATCCCCTTCTCCTCACTTGCTCCAGCTGCATTTAATGGGATCGGACAAGCTAATCCCCCCTGTCCCCTCACAGCACTATCAAATGGGATTTCTGCATCAAGGCTGGAGGGAAACCCATCGCCCAAGCAATCCTGTGCCCTCGCCCAGCCCCACTGGCTTCTGCTGGAGGCCAGATCCACCCTTGCCCTTCGGAACTCAGCGCGGTTCCCGCAGGGAGCTGGTGCACAGCTACAGATCGGTGGGAGGACCTGTGGGCCAGCGAGGGACCAGGGGCTGCAGCACACATGGACATTTCAGCATTAAATGACAGCCTTGTCTTCTGTTGTGTTTTTTTTAAGAGACTGCATGCCTGACCAGACTGCATTTCTTGGTCTGCATCCCATATTTATCCTGTAATTACACCTTCGGACAAAGGCTGCCTGTCTGTGAGACTGATTTTTTTAAGGACACAGTTTTATTATACGCTCTGCTTTCACTGTAATGAAATCTTGGGGAGGGAGGGAAGAAAACTCCTTACAGTCTGGGGGTGAAAGCTGTCCTTTCTCAAAACCTGCCCCAGGAGCAAAGGAGCTTGCCCAATCCCTCTCCCTCCTTGTTCTCAAGGGAAACCCAATGGCTGACCGCCTTTCTGCTTCTCTACCACCCCATGAGGATCAACGCCACAAACCCCTTTCCTTGTTGTCCCATTAGAGAAAGGTGCCACCTCACCACTAAGCCAGGGGTTCCTCTGCCGCGGAAGCAGAGCCTTGCCAGAGAGGTCTCTGCAATCCTTGTAGCCAGCCGCCTAAGCTGGATAAAACTGATTAAGCTCTTTGCACCTGCCCAGATCACAGCACAACACAGCACGAATTCCCACCAAACAGCATCACTGTGAAATTCCTAATGGTCGGCATGTGCTTGGCTCAGGAAGGGTAGGGAAGATTTGCACAGCACAAAAACCGAAGGTGGTTGCTGGAGCTGTTGGAGCCGGGGTGTCCTCCGAGGGGAAGGAGAGCCCTGGCTCTGCCTGCACTCACCCCGTGCCGGGGGCTGCCACGCTTTGGTTCCCCAAAACCTGCATTGGGGTGAGCCTCTGGAGAGCCCTCATGGGTAGGTGCCTGATGATAGGTGAGATGAACCCTGCTGCCAGAGCAGCCAAGCCTGGTAGACTCATCCTGTGTGGTGCAGCAGGCTGGGGAGGAAGCAAGACTTTCACCGTGCCCTGCTGTGTTGTGCTGGGGAAGGGGGGCTGGGGAGCACCTCAGCACAGAGCCACTTCAATCCCAGAACAAGGAGAACAGCATTGATGGCCCCAGGACAGATCTGACCCCCGCTACCATCTGCCCATGGCTCTTTTTTCAGATACCAACATCAGCCGAATCACAGAGACCATCGCACCTCAACTTTGGGGTTTTCCAGGATCCCATTTCCAGGTGGGATCTGCAACCAGTTTACGGGCCAGCATGTACAGAGGTGCTGCCTATAAATACACGGGATTGGCTGGCCCAGCCTGACCAACACAAGGTGACTTTGGTGCAGTGGTTTACAGGGAGCGGCCAGCGGCTGCTCTGCTCAAGCTGGTGTCACTGCAAGACTGGAAATGAAAAATGAGGTTTGTCGGGAAAAGACTAAATAAAAATGGGTTCTTTGCTAAGAGTGAATTTTATTTATAAGGTATAAAGTAGCCAGTGTTGATGTTTAAAAGCAGCCAGGAACTGGCCTGAATTGTTTTTTCCATGCAATTCTCTGCCCTGGACTGACCCGATTCCACCCCAGCTGCAGCAGAGATCCCTGAGGCGGATGGGGGTGACCAGATCTGCCCCAGAGAAATACAGGGAGCCCTGAGATGGGTGCCAAGGACAGGCAACATTTGTCTAGCGGAGAGCAATCCCTCCCCTTGCCCCTTGACACAAACATACCCTTTTCCCTGCAGCAGAGCTGGAGGGCTGCAGCGATGCTGCTGCTGCTGGGGCTGGCCCAGGACCATGGGCAGGCAGCATCTGGGGGCAGAGGGGCTGCGGCTGCTGATTCAGAGGAAGATGAGCATCCTCATCCTCAGGTTCTGCCAAGAGAGCTGCTAGCCAGACGCACAGGCACAGGGTCTTCTTGGGAGCGATGACTCTGGAGCATGTTTGATGACATTTATTGTTAAGTCCTGAATCGTCTGTTTGTGTTTGCGAGGGGTGTTTTGTCCTCTCACATTGAAGCCAGGAAGAGCTGCAGCTGGGTCAAGTCTCCTTTGGTTTTACAGCAAAGACATTGTCAGTGGGGGAACAAACGAGACCCCTCCAGCTGCTCAGACTTGGTCAGGAGGGATGGGGCCTTCAGGATGTCCCAAAAAGGAGAGCAACAATCCAGAGAAGATCAAAGGATGGGATGTGAAGGCTCTTCCAGCTCTTTGAAGGCTACTGCAAAGTTGGAGAGGATAACCCACCCTGATGCTCGTGGAGGGCAAGACAAGGAGGCACACAGGCTCATGAGGGGTTCAGGTGGGCACAGAGCAGGGGCACTTGCGGAATTCTAAGGTCTTCCCACACAGCATCATTGTACTCATCCCTTGATTAATCCCACTCAGAGCGATGTCTATTAGCTCTGGCTGATGTTGGATTAAACCTGATGAGAGGAGGACACAGAGGCAGGTATATACCCACGCTACCTGTGTGGTGTCTCAGAGCTGCACAGGTCAGGAAGAAGCATCCCACCGAGCCCCTTCCCTATGCCTCTTCCTTCCCACTGGACCCTTGCCATCCCGCAGGGAGCCTGGAAGAAGCCAGGGCAGGCCAATTGCTGCTCCCAGCCTCCCCGCATGGCCCTGCCATACAGATCACCAGCAGAGGACAAAACCCTCTCTGAAGCTGACCAGCTCTCACTGCAGCTGTCTGTTTGCAGTCGGCTGGAGAAATATCATCAAAACAACCTGTTTGCCAATGCTGAGCGCGCACCTGCACACAGAACGCTCCCTCCAGCCACAGTTTTGAGCATCCGGAGTTTCCTCCCATTTTCCTGGAGTTGGATGTGAGAGTTCACAAAGGTTCCTTTTACCTCCCCCCCTCTTTGCTTTGGGCACTGGTTTTCTTGCTGACCTTGTCTGGCTTGTTGGTGCGTCTCCAACTTGCCAGCCCAGGAAATTTTTACCCTTTTTTTGAAAGGTGATCCTGATCTTCTGGTGCGCAACTCCTCGTTGCCTGGGAGCAATGCTATGGAGGGCTATCCTCATCGGGGACCTTTTCTCAATTTGAAGGGAAGCAGAGGACAACCAAACCCACTGCTGGCAATGTTTTCCCTTTGTCTTGAAGATACTTGCCTGGTGAGCAGCAGAGTTAGGGCAGGAATGGGATCTTTTTCTTTGTGGCAGGTGCAAATATACCTGCAGGGGGAAAACGCCAGATGACAGGGGAAAATACGGGAGTACTCTTGGAGTAATCAATTTCTCCCAGCAGTGAGCATGTGCTGTAAAATATTTGCAAACACCTGGCATGAAAAGCTGAAAATTGCCTCTGAAAAAGCCAGAGCTGGGCACAAAGGTGCAGGGGAAGGGGGAGAAGGCAGTAGCACGTGGGAGGTGGAAATTCATCCTCACCCTTCCCATCTCCTAGGACTGGGCCTTTGATCCAGCTTTGCTCCAGCAGGATGAAATGCCAGGGGAGTTATGGAGTTAAGGATAACCTCGCCAGGAAGGGGATGGGTTCACACACACTAGTGCGAAGCAAGCCTGTCCATGTAATTTGAGGGAAGAGCTTAAATCAGATTTTGATTGCTGAGTTCATCCATTTAGAAACTGAGATGGGTTTGGGTTTTTTCCAGTTTTTGCATTGAATTATCCTTTCCCAAAGCCGGCCATCACCAGGCTCTTCCAGCAGTCTCCTCACAGATCAGTGCCCATGCAGGTACCAGGAGAGAGGACAGGGAGCAGACCCGGAGCACTACTACGCTGGGCATACATCCCAGCCTCTGGATATTCATAGCTCCTGGATTTCCTGGCTAGAAGGGGTGCCTCTGTGTTTAGCATCTCTGGAGGATTTATCTTCCCTGGACTAATCAAAATTATTTTCCCCCATTGAAAACTTCAGCATCCGCCAGCCACGTCCTGTATAACAAAAGGCACAAACCTGCCCTCGGCGTATTCCAGCCGAGGCTGTGGGCTTTCCTACCAAGGACCTTCCTCCACTCCCAGCTTTATGGTTGGCTGTTCCAGCCCTCCTGTGTCAGCGGTGTCCAGTGCCACACACTGGACTTGGACATCCATGTCCCGTGTCCCCATGGCTGAGCCGGCTGCACCCTCTGGTGGCAACCCTGAGTCCAGGCCCTGCTTTTCCTGGGAAAGATGGTAATTCCTTCCTCATCTCCCATCCTTATAGATAGGAGGACGTTTGCTCAAGACTCTGCTGGGAAAGGGTTTCGGCACCAGGCTGGCATTAGCTGAAGGAGGAATGAGGAGCAGAAGGAGCCGTCAAACCATGCCGGGAAGGGGAGCGCAGAGGCAGTTCTGCCAGCTCACAACGCTGCAGTGTGCACAGCAGCTATATTTATCCACGCGGCTGGCAGCTATATTTATCTGGAATGCCACAGGAGCCAAAAGTCTTCGGGTTAATTCCCGTGCTGCGGAAGAACACGATCTGGATGTCCTTTTTACTGTCAACCTCCTTCTCTGTTCCCCTTCTCCTGGGGCCTTTGCTACCTTCTCAGCCCTTTCCTGCTCCTCCTTACATGCCACCATCTCCACCACAGTGATGCTGGCCCCATCTTCCTGCTGTCCCTCATGCACTGCCCTCTCTGGACCCCCTTTCCTGTTGCTCTTCAGAGCAGGTACCTCTTCATTTCTCTCTCAGTGAAGGGAGCAGACCACGCTCCAGCTGCATTATCCACCCAGCCTGCAGTCTTGGCCAGTTTGTGGGTTTCCCAACAAGCCCCTCCAAGCCAGAAGCTGCTGTGAAACATGAACTCCTCCAGCAAGGGCAGGAGCAGGACAATCCCTCTGCTGCCAGCCCCTAGCTGTCCCCCAAAAAAGGGGGCCTTGAACCAAGGTGCGTTTAGCCACCACACACAGCTGACAAAGGACAAGCAGAGGTGGACAGACTAAGCCGGATGCTTGTGAACTTTCCAAAACAAAACGAAATGGTCTCTTCTTATTTTTAAAGATGAGCTCATGACTTTTAAAATCATAGAGTCACAGACTGGTTTGGGTGGGGAGGGACCTTTCAAGGCCATCTAGTCCAACCCCCTGCAGTGAGCAGGGACAGCTTCAACTCGAGCAGGTTGCTCACAGCCCTGTCCAACCTCACCTGCAATGGTTCCAGGGATGGGGCATCGACCACCTCTCTGGGCACCCCGGGCCAGGGTCTCACCACCCTCACAATAAATTTCTTCCTAGTATCTAAACTAAACGCACCCTTTTTCAGCTTTAACGCCGGGGTTTGGCAGGACCGGCCGCACGCCCCCCGCCTTAGCAGAGCCCCAGGTCTCCCCCAGCACCCTCACCTGCTGCCGGGCTGCAGCTCCATCCCTGAGCGGGCTCAGCCGGGGCAGCTCCCCTGGTTTCTGGGGTGTTTGCTCATCACCCTTCCAACACATCCCTTGGTTCCGTCCTCCCGTGGAGGGTGCAGGCGGGGTGGGTGAAAGGGAACCACCCTGCACTCGGGACCGCGGAGCTCACCGGGTGCGCTCCGTGTCCAGCAGAGCCAAGGTCTCTGCAGGCTGGACCCAGACCATGGCCGAGGCAGCTCCTCCCTGCAGCTTTGGGGCCGGCAGCCGTGACTCCTCCCGCGGCGGGGAGAGGCGGAGAGCCCGCGGGAGGCGGGTGTCCGCGCCGGTCCGGCCTCCGGAGCCCGGATCCCGGTTCGCAGCTCCCAGTTCTCCCAGCTCCGGCCACGATGGGCTCCCGCGTGTCCGTGGACGGCTCCGTGCGGGTGGTGGTGGTCGGGGGCGGCTTCGGAGGCGCGGCGGCCGCCAGCCAGCTCAAGTCCTGGGGCGTCCCCTTCGTGCTGGTGGACATGAGGGATGCTTTCCATCACAACGTGGCTGCCCTCCGCGCCGCCGTGGAGAGCGGTAAGGGCTCGACGGGTTCCCCCAGCCTCCCCCCTGCGTGGGTCCTCGGTCTCCCACCCCCACTGGAGGCGGCAGCAGCTCAGAGGTTCCCGGGGAGTGGCAAGGGATGGGGTACGGAAAGCACCTCCTCTGCCCCAGTGATTTTTTTTCCGTCTGGAAAAGAAATACTTGGCTCTGGGAAGACCCACAGGCCATCTGTATTAAGCTAATTGCATCTCCGCTGGGAAAACCGAGCCAAAACTACTCAGATGGTCCTTTTATTTGTATTCAACAGTTTAGAAGGTGACTAAGCTAAAACCAGCAGCAGCTGGAAGGGGTGACTCAGTGTCTTTCTGTATCTGATACCTGGCATGTTGAGCAGTTCAGCAGTGAGGCCCTGGATGCTAACGTTCTGTTGGTGAGCTCCTCTGGCTTGCCTGGGACCTCACGTGGGAGATTGGGCTAAATCCCATTACCTCCGTTGCTGGGGATTTAAAGTGAAAATCTCATGTTCGAGGCTGGGAACAAGCATAAAAGGATGTCAGAACCTTGGTCTGAGAGGCAGGTAACATGACAAAAAGCCTCTGACATGCTGCCTGAAATTCCCTGGACCACAGTGGAGCACTTACTGGCAAACCAGTACAGGAGATCCTGTACAAAGGAATATAGCCGGGGGTGTTACCTGGCCTCCAAGGAGCTGATCTTCTCACCAAATGCAAGGCTAAGGTCCTGAAGCTTATTGCTGGGCAGAGGTAAGGCAGAGCAGAGGCCTGGCTTGTGGTCCCAGGTGCATGCAATGCTTTTGCCTGCACAAGGGAAGAGGGGTTTGTTAGCCCCAGACAGCAAGATCTCTTCCCTGATGTCTCCTCTTTACCGCAGGATTTGCCGAGAAGACTTTCATCTCCTACTCTGTCACCTTTGGCGACAGCTTCCGACAAGGCGAGGTTGTTGGCATAGACCCTGAGAGGCAACAAGTCTTGCTCAGTGATGGCGAGGTGGGTGACAACAGTAACTTGTGGCGAGCGACTTGGCTGCCTTAGGAGACCACCCGCTAACGCGGGAAGTCAGCCTTCAGCAGGCTGTGTTGCCAATCTCTCCTCCTCAGGGTTTTTCTTCAGCTGCGTCACGGCTGCAAGATGTGGCTCCAAATCTAGGCTACGCTGGCTTTGACTGGTGAGGCCTGGTTGGAGAAATGACTTGGAATTTACCTTTTGGAGTCCTTTGGGGGGGGGGGGGGCAAAGAGCAAAACGAGCAGGACCACAGGCACCTACAGAAAATGTGCCTCTGAGCAGGAAGAGTGTAACTCTTATCTGCCAGAGAAGGGGGGAGTGTGCGTGCAGGACTGAGTCATGCTCTGGGAAAAACAAACTGGAACTTTGCCCTCGAGCTGGATGAGAGCTGGGAAGGTTTTGTTCAGTTGTGGCAAACACCTTCATATTTCCTACGCTGCAGATCAGCTGAGCACATTTACCCTGACTGATCCAATACCCCTGGGGTTCAGGGTTCACAACAGGCTTCCTGCTCTGAGGTGACCCTCAGCTTGCTTGAAATACCAACCCAAGCCCTCTGGGAAGTCATCTGGGTTTCTGCCACCTGTGGGCAGATACACAAATGCTCATGCTTAATAGTGGGAGGACTGGAAACAACGACCTACTTCCATGGAGGGCTGCCCCAGAGAGAAGCAGGCCCCCAGCCATCTCCTTAAAATCCTAGAGGCAATGTGGGGAAAGGCTGTAGCATTTAATCATCCTGAAGAGCTTGGTAGCAGAGATTGTCTTTCCCTACATGTGGAATTGCACCATCTCTCCAAGCCAAGCTTTGGCTTAGAGGCATGTTGGGATGTGGGTGTGCACTCAAAACCACACCTCATCTAGTGCTCAGATGAGCTTTTATTCTTAGAGCTGGATTTAGAGGTCAACAATTAACCCTGGAGCTCAGATCTTTATCTAATTGCAGGAAGAAACAATGGCAGCAGTTCCCATAACTCTTTTCAGCCAGAGCATCTTATCTCTGTTCAGAAGAAGGTGAAGGACAGAAGTTAGTGATGGTGGCTCCAGTGTCTGGCATAAATATCAGGTTATTTCCTGTAAGCTTATGGTAGTTTCTCAGAGCTTTCAGCTTTCCTGAAGAATGATATTTCTTTCAGACCCTGAGGGAGGCAGTTACTTGGCCTTACATGGACCAGGTCCCTTCCTAAAGTCACTTTCTGACAGGGGAAGTACTTTCCTAGTTATCAGCAGGGGCTGGAGGAGGTGGAATGAGTGAATAGCACCTAGGAGGCAACAGCTGTGTTCTGGGCTCTGTTTTTAAAAAGTCTAACATCCTATTCCACCTTCTGCCCTTCTAGGAGCTTCACTACTCCCACCTCATTCTCGCAACAGGCAGTGATGGCCCCTTCCCTGGGAAGTTCAACAAAGTCATAGAAATGAAAAGTGCCATCCAGACCTACGAAGACATGGTTAAGGAGGTGAGGAATCAGCTTATTTCCTAGGAAGTGTTGCCTGCCTTTGTTCAGCTTCCCTGTCCCAGACACCACTATGGGGAAGTGGAGCCATCTGTGTCTAAGAACAAGAGACCACGATGCCTGCAGGGACAGGCCAGGACGAGGAGCATGTGCTAGGTTGTGCAGTGTTCTGCGTGCCCCAGCTGTCTGCACAAGGGGAAACCTGAAATGCTCAACAGCGTACACAGGAAGAGTGCGCAACGTTCCTTGTGTTTTGTTTCTCTTAACAAACGAGGTGGTTTATTGCTGTACCTCAGAAGGGTCTGTTCAAAGAGTGGCCAAACTTCCTGCATGGTACAGGTCTCTTGTAACATGAGTTTCTTCTTTCTTCAAGATTGAGAAATCTGAGCGTATCGTGGTGGTGGGAGGTGGTGCTGCCGGAGTCGAGATGGCTGCAGAGATCAAAACACCGTACCCAGCCAAAGAGGTAGTAGCATACTACTTACAGTTAACTTCATCCTTGTTGCTGAGACTGTTCTTCTGTGATGGTCCTGCTGGAGGTGTCTGAGATCACTGCAAATCAGGAGTTTCCATGCAATGGCAGCCTTTGCCCCCACTGCCTCCATTTCCGAGAGTGCCCTATAGCCTGTCACCGGCAATTATTGGCACTGGATGCCTTTCACTGGCTCGCTCTCCTCGGGCATTAAGCAGGATGGAAGGAATCTAGCTATAGCTGCTCCCACCCAGGACATGACAAGTCCTGTCCCATTCCTGTGTCCCCCTGTTTGCTGTTTTGTCCCCAACAGGTCATCCTCATTCACTCAAAAATTGCACTAGCTGATGTGGAGCTGCTAGATAGCGTCCGTCAAGAGGTGAAAGAGATTCTCCTCAGAAAAGGAGTGCGCCTCATATTAGGTACATACTTAATGATGTCTCTGAAGATCTAGACTATGAAGCTCTATAAGCTCCTCTTCCTTTAGCCAAAGCATCTGTCTGACGTCTCCTTTCTGACGTCTTTGACTAAACACAGCTCCTTTGAATTCCTGTTTCTCTAGACACATCTGGGCTAGCTGGAAACAGCAGCCTAGTAAAGGTTTGTCACCCAGGGCTCTCTGTCACAACAGGTGAAAAGGTCAGCAATATGGAAAACCTCACGCCAAATCGGTTCCAGAAGGACATGGTAGTAAGGACAGAAAGGGGCACTGAGGTGGTTACTGACATGGTGGTCCTGTGCACCGGGATAAAGATTAACTCTTCAGCATACACTGCTGCATTTGGTAAGTGAAAAACCACTGGCTGGGGAGAAATCACACCATGTACAAAAAGTACTGTAAGGTTAGGAACCAACCTTCTACAACCTGCAGTGGTTATTCCATGATACAGTAAATGCCCTCACATCACATTAAATACCCGTGAAACGTTACCTTCGGGAACTTACAGATCATAGATCAGGTGGCCAACAGTTTTCTCCAGCTCTTCTGCTAATACCTCCAAAGAACCTTAGCGTCCTGGTTCAGTATGAGGCAGATGACACCTAGAAGCTGATGGTAACTCCTGCTGTTAAGGCCAGGATTTCATCCTAGATAAAGCTCGCTGAGTTCTGAGTGAGAACTCTCAGCACATTCAGCATTCTTGCTGAACAATCAGTCTCACAGGGCATGCAGCTGATCAGTTATCCAGTGATGCATCTTCAGTCCAAGCTCTCTCACAGCCCACTTTGGGTTATGGCACTACAGCTACGGAGCAGTAGCACCACTATACAGTCTCCTTCTCAGGCTTTGTACACTAGCTCTTTGTTTCTCAGTGTTTCTACTGAATCATCAAAGGATGATCCATTGCATGAGACCGCAATAATTAACTACAGCAAAGCAAAAAGCATGACTTCCCTGACAAGAGGGTGAAAAACCCCACATTTGTGTCAGTGACATGTTTGGTAACATCATCAGTGTTCTGGGGTCTCAGGCCCCAACAAGCAACGCAGAGCTCCTTCTGACAACTCACTGTTTGGCAAAACAGGGGACAACATGGCAAGCAACGGGGCTTTGAAAGTTAACAAGCATCTCCAGCTGGAAGGCTACGAGAACATCTATGTCATTGGGGACTGTGCAGATCTGAAGGAACTAAAGATGGCCTACCACGCTGGGCTCCATGCCAACATCGCTGTGACAAATATCATCAACAGCCTGACGCATAAGCCTCTTAAAACCTACGAACCAGGTAAGGTAATCTCCTAGTGCCCGGCCTTAGCTATTGGGCTGGCTTTTCATACACATACACATCAGAACTTCCATGGGACACTGATTCGAGGTGAGGGACCTCACAACTGGGGATGACTATACGAGTTTATAGCTCAAGCTTCACCTTAGTTCTTGCCAAAGACACTATAAATGTTAATTACCTGCATCAGTAATTAAGGCAAGGTAAGGATGCAATGTGTCCTTTCTTCACTGATGTCTTCCTCACAAATCTACTGGTGGGTGTCTGCAATTCAGCCTCTTTTCCCTTTCTTTAAACTGCTTACTGTCCAACTGAATCCTAGGACCAAGGAGGTGACTTGACTTTCTCCTCCTTTCACTCTTTATACAACAAGCACAAACTGAACAATCCAGTCTCAAATACAGCTAGGTGATGGGTCCCGTTAACGAGCAACTGATGTAAATACTTACCACAACTATGCCAAAAGCTGTTCCACATGGACAGAGGGTATCTGGAGAGCAGTTTGGTTTTCAAAGGCTCCCCTGTCTATTTACACTTCTTTCTACTTCAATTTTGTTATCTACCTCTTGATCTCCCTCTTGGGAGGAGAGAATCATTCCACACCACGCACACAGACAGCCCATTCCTTCAGCAATCCCATGACTGAAAGAGGTAGAGCAAACAGTAACAAGGAGAGAGCTGTGAGTAGTTCTCCTTGGGCCTGCTTCTTCCCTTGTCAGGCAGCACAGGGGTCCTGTGCTTAGCAGTATGTATGGGTCTGAGGAGGGGTGGGGGTGGAAGGGGGGGTTTGGAGGAAGTGTAACACCTACATGTAAGTAGAGTTTGATACTTAGCTTTGAAATTGCTTCACTTAAACCTCTACATCTTCTTTCCAGGGTCATTAACATTCCTGCTTTCAATGGGCAAGAATGATGGCGTAGGCCAGGTGAACGGCTGCTACGTGGGACGTCTCTTGGTGACCATTGCTAAGAGCCGGAACCTGTTTGTCTCCAAGAGCTGGAAGATGATGGGACAGACAATGCCCTCTTAAGAGGGGATCAGGAACAAACCAGCAAGGAATACAGCAACTGGAAGAGGGTGAAGGTGCACTATGCTTGTACAGACCAATACGGTCTCCTGAACACCTCCTGCGTTGAAGGGATGCCCTGTGTTGCTGTAAAGGGGAAGGAGGCACTTTCCAAATGAAGTGCCCAGAAGTTCTCTTGATAAAAACAAAGCAAGGAATGTTTCTTTTACTTCCCTGTTGAGATTGCTCTGAGCAAGAAACGTGGTTTACCTTAATTTGTAACAATAAACACTGTGGTTTTCAAAACCTCTGTGGTTTGTTTGTTATGTGGCTTCTTCCTGGCTTTCTCTACTCTTGCTGTTCTAAAACGTACCTGCCTCTTACAGATCTGGAACCAGCTCTGCAGCATGCATGAAGAATGGCTTGCAGCAGTGCCTAAAGCCTTGAAGAGGCCCTGGCAATCCTGGAACCCAACAGTGTCAACAGCTCCACAGCAGCTTTCATTAGGTCACTTGGAGCACTCTGCTTCAGCCAGAAGAGCTGGTTAGTTGCGTGTTAAGCGTGATACAGCAAGCTCTTAATTACAGATGCTGCTGCTTTTCTTTTTTCTTCTCTTTTTTTAAAAGGTGAGAAATTCCCAGAGCAAAAGTAGGGTTTATAACAATAACCACACTTCACACATCTTTTTCTTTTTTTCTTATAAAACAAACAAAACCACCATGAAATATTCTCAGTAATTACAGAGAGTATTGTGAGTTAAAAGCAAAACAGAAGCTCCTCATGCATCACTTCTAAAATCCTTTTCCCCTCTCTGTGGGCTAGAGGCAGAAGTTTACCCTCAAGGGAGGGGGAAAGGGAGCAGAACATTTTTAAGAGCCTTCTTTAAAGTGTGTGTGTGTGTGTGCACGCGTGTCTGTGTGTGTGAAAAATTCATCACTACAAATCTAAAATGAGGTTACTCTTTTAAAACTTCTAAACTAAAGTAACAAGGGACACTAAACAAACTCCTGCAAAGAGATGAGAACTCAATTGCTTAAGGTGATATAAATGGCTAGAGGATGCTGATAGCATGAAGAAATCGGACTAAACCCGTCTCATCTCTAGTCACAGCTCTTCTTCAAGTCACAACACATCACACTACTACCACTCCCCCTCCTCATCACATTGAAAAAATAAAACCCACCTCTAATGCTTTTAATGCTACTCAAGTTTGTTGAAAAATAAAGTTTCATTTGGCTGCCGTTGCTACTTGGTGTCTAGCTTGGCCATTTCTTGCACGTATATGCCAATACTTTCACTGTCGAAGAGCAGGAAGTAAATGTTCTTCAAGGAGGAAGAGCTGGTGCCGTCAAAATGGGTGGAAATAGCTCTGAGAGTCACCTGGGCTGCCGTCTGTTTTGGGAAGCAGTTTCTATGTGGTAGGGGAAGAAAAACAGAACAAGTGAGCGTGAGCTGCCTGCACAATTATCGTGCACACGTGCTGCGCGTGTCAACGAGCCAAAGCTGTACTAACCACAGCTGCCATTTTCATTTGCTTCTACTTTTTATGATGACACAAAGTTTTTTAAACATTCTCCCTTAGAATTACACTTTTTCATGCCATGCTGGGTGGGCTAAAAAGCTCACAGGATCATTATTTTTTTCAGTTGAAAACTGAAAAAACAAAAAACCAACAAAAACCCACCAACTACTTAACTGACTTCCTCACTCTGTCATTAAAAATACTTTGCTTGAGACTTCAGTGAAAATAATTGGAATGACAACCCCAAGCCATATTAAGGCCAAGTTGCATTCATTCATTTTGAATGAGTGGTAATATTCTCTAACCTACCATCTGAAAAGCTAAAAGCTACCAGTCTTCAGAGCAAGTGTAATAGTTCTGCTAATTTTACACAGCTCTGAAGCGTGTCAATGCACTGCTTGCTGCCTGAGCATGGAGGGAGCCACGTACCTCGGAGAGTCTTTACCGGGACATACTGAATTGTTTGAAGGTGAGTTAAGACACAGCTGAGGTTTCAGATGGGTCTTTTGGTGTAACTCTGCTGGCTGCTCCTGAGTTTGATGCCTCCTCTTTAGATTCTCTCGTGATAATGCGCCAGAGGAAGTAGGATCCATGCCAAAAACACTGGCCTGCACAGCCTTGCCCACGTCCTTCCTCTGAGGCAGGATTACATGTAACTTTTCTGCTTCTGAAAAAATGTTTGTCTAACCTCTACTTAAAATATCTTCAGTGATGGGGCTACATTAGAATACACAGATAAGCCATGCCAGTGGCCAGTAATCCTCACACTTGAAAAATCACGGTATTTCTTTTACTAGCATCCACAGGTGCCTCTGCAGTATTTTTTCTTCTCCTCTCCTCTCTGACAGCACCGTGATGTGCTTTAGGCTTTATTTCCCTGAGTTTAGTACTACTCAATTTCATGTTAGTGATTTCAGACTACTATTTATATACTACTATATATGTTTAGTATAATATATATTTATTTATATTTAATATAGTATTTATATTTAGATACTACTCTTTAGATATTATTTATATTAAAAACCATCCAAAGAAAGCTTAGAAACTCATCCATCACCAACAACTGCTGTATCCATATTCGCTGTAATCCAAATGATTACTAGCAAAGAAATTTTCCCACTTTTAGTTCCTGGACAGCACTTGCAGCAACCTGGCTAATTCTGGCAGCAAGCTATCGATAAGGACTTTTTGGAAATGCCTTTCAGTTTATTTACATCTGCTTTGCAGCACAAGTAATTTCATCTAAACTGCATTCCCCTACTTTTAAAAGACCAGATCATAGAGGTGAAAAGCCCTGGCACAACTGAGGTATCAATTACTGTAAACAGTCCCTAAGATGAGACAGAGGAAAGATGAAAACTCACAGAACCAGTACAGTATAATTCCCGATCTACCTAACAAAGCCAGCATTTCTTGTGCAGACATGTAGGTGGAAGAAAATGACAGCAAAACCATTCAGTCTTATTCGACAATTTCTGCCTTTTTGAGACAACTCTGAGGTCCTTTGGTAAATAAAGTGTAAGCCAGCAGCACCGGGTAAGACTCTATTTTCTATTAGTAGGAGTAATTGTAAGAACAACAGAGAG
Organism: Eurystomus gularis; assembly: GCA_013400335.1. Taxonomy (NCBI): domain Eukaryota; kingdom Metazoa; phylum Chordata; class Aves; order Coraciiformes; family Coraciidae; genus Eurystomus; species Eurystomus gularis. Next base: position 182,529 of record VZZY01023295.1, on the reverse strand, counting down.
TGAAATGGAACCAGGCAGCAGCAGGATCTACACTAAGACTAACGCTCCAAGACTGCAACGCTCACCAGAGACGTGAGGTCTACAGAGACTATTTCTTTTGGCATTAAAAGCTACAGTTCATTTCTGAAAGCTGAACTTCATTATTAAAGAGTGGTAAAACAATTTATCACATTTTGCTTTGACTGAACACTATAAACAAAAAGATCTGTGCATAAAGGATGAAAAATGATCAAGAATTGCACCGCCCCTCTATGTATTCTTTGGTCCTGATCCATCAAAAAATTATTTTGGCTTGAAAAATGTCCGTGTAAAAATGGCATTTTCAACTCCTGCTTATTGAGTGACGTGTGGTGATTTCACCGATCAAAATGCAGTTTTATTTTTGTTTTATTCACTACTGGACAACACAACTGGATTGGTCTATGTACTCTTTGGGCATTACAAATAAAAACAGTAGTTACATTTCCAATTAAACATAAGCGTGCAAACTCCAACATGAAAGAACAAGTTCTGCCGTTAGCAGGACTTGTGTAAGGTTTCTCGTGATCAGAAACCAAACAAGATTAAAGAACTGTTGGTTAAAAAAAAAAAAACAAACAAAAAAAGAAAGAAAAAAACATAAATCCTTTGTATTTTTTAGTAAAGCACATTTTATTTGCTAGTTATTGAGAAAGAAATGTGTAATTTCCCAGCTGGCTTCATAGTTCCCTTTTTAAAGGGAGAATTTGGAGAAATATTGGCTTTCTTTTGAAAAAAAAAAAAACCAAACAAAACAAAAACCAAAACCAACCCTGTTGTGTGCCTAGTCTGTTTAATATATATTCTTGGGATGACTGAACAGCCCACATTTACCTAACTCAGGCTGCGTCACTGTCACTTGCCTTCAGTATTATGCTGCTATAATCTTATTAGTACGAACGTGGTTTTAATAAGCTTCACCACAGCAAAATGAAGGGATATAAAAACCGAGGCGGTGCACGCCCGCTGCAGAAGAATGAAAATGACTGCCCAGCAATAGAAAACACCGTGAGTCCACTCTGCTCTCCTGTGGGTTGGCTAATTTCTCAATATAAAGGTGTTCCGGCTGTTCCATGCCAACGCTGCACTTTAAGCTCCTTTAATCCGAAGAAGCATGGTGTCAGACGGCACGGGTGACAGCCTGCTCTGGAGGCAGGGTGCCACAGACCAGAGCGTACCTCTCTATTGCAGCAGCAGCTCTCTGACAGCTGATTATACCATTGCTACCCGACACAGAACCTTCCTATGCAGAAAGAGTCATACCTGCCACTGGGAAATGGGGGGAAAGCCACCGACTTCAACTTCTTGTCTTCTGCGGCTGTTAAGCAGTTCTTTATAGTCTCTTCAAGCTGCTCTTCACACTTGTCTGAGCCCCACTGGGGGATGTGACAGTGGATGACAAACTTTGCTGCCAGGCCGCTTGACTGAGTAAGTGCAGCTACCACAAATGAAAATAGAACGTTTAGTTTTGAATAGAAACTGCCCCGCAATGACCTCTCAACCAAATGTACTTTCTTAATTACACTGCCTCTCCAAAGAAACACATCAGGAATTAAAATATGCCACAGTGGCTCACCTGCAATCATAATCTGACCATCCCGTCGTTACTTTTGTCATCAACTATTATTTCTTTGGAGACAAAAAAACCCAGGGCGCAGTTATTCAATAATATTTTATAGCTTTTTCATTCAGCGTGGCCTCTGGATTTGTTTTATGCAAAGTAGCAAAACCTTGCGCTGAACACAGTGTCATGAATCCCCAAACAGACATTTCTGCAGTGCTGTCACAGCCTCATCTGAATGCTCTGCACAAATATCCTGCATCATCATTACCGTGCCAGAGTGTTAGGGAGTAATATTTAGACCTGCTTCACCACTGTGTAATTTCAGAAAATCAAAGATGTTTGTTTAAAGTCTCCACCAGCAATGTCCAATTTGGAATCTCAGATTAATTTTTCAGAAAGCCTAATATTTCTCCAGAGCCTGCAGAGCCCACAGCATGGCATCAGTTTGCTTTTGTTGCAGTTGCACTAGCATTAGTGCACAGTGCATTAGCACTCCTGAAAATCTGAGTCTCGGGAACCTCAGGTTAAACACCCTGAAATTAGCCGTGCAGTTAACGCCCAAGGATGAAGAACTTGGATTTATTCACTCGCCTGCCACCATAGAGGAATTTTTTTGCCAGCACACAGGAATTCTGCCTAACGCTTCAAGGTGTCACTTAAATTTCAACCAGAAGAGACATGTTAGGCCTTGAACCACAGGGAGCAAATTGACCCAAAACAACACAGGTACCCTGCAAGCAGCACTTGAATTCCAGCCCATTAGGCTGGAGCTCAAGTGTTTCCAGCAGACCTCCAGTGAATAGCAACCATTTATTATCACTTGCCTCCAAACCAGTGGAAGGGGCAATTTCAAACACAGCAACCCACCACAATGCTTGAGAGCATGTATTTTCCTATCTATTAAACTAAGATTATCTTCTTTCCTGGGACTGCCTTAACAGCATAAAAGGAGTCTATTTTCTAGTTAGGTACTGACGCTGTCAGAGAAAAGTAGTTTACTTTGATGTTACAGCTTGTATTTTTGAGTCAGCGCAAAAGCGAAGCAAAATCCTTTGTACAAGAAGTTGACATAGTGTCTCGTACATAGGTGATAGCACAAGTTTCCCTTGATTTTTGGACTCCAACAGACAGAAATTGCCTAAGATCAATTAATCCGCCCGCTGTAACTTATGGTGGCACCTAGAAGCCCAAAGACAGAATGTGCACAGCACACCGGTATCCTACTCTTCCTTTTTCTTCCCCCCTCTAAACAGGTTGTCCACACCAGCAACAGCTTCATAGAAGAAACAGGAACATTGACATCACATAAGCAAAGGCACATCTGTAATCAAGAACAGAATGCAGAGAAAAGAACATGTGCTAAGATGTTCCCAAAAGAGACCACAGTATCCTTTTTACCTTCAGCAACCTCCAAAGGTCCTTGAGATTTGCGAAGCTCCTTCACCGTTTCTAAAAACTCTTTCCCTCCAGCCTTTTCCAGTGCCTTGCCTGCAAGGACACACAGCAGAAGACCTTGGCTTCAAAGGATCAGCGTGAAAAAACAACTCTACATTATTTAAAAGAAGAACACGGTACACACAGTAGCTTGTTTCCCTCTATCAGCAGCACCTGATGTTTACATTTACCACTACGTAGCCACAGACGCTGTTTACTTTTCCTTGGTTTTGAAAACCCCTGTATGTTATTATTGGAAATTAATAGAATTATCTGTAAAAATGCTACCTTACTCCAACTTACAGCTAAAACAGTCGAGAGTAGGATTTTCAGGATTCATATTTTCAGCCTCCAGAATCAACTCAACATCCAAGCCCTGCTACTTTCTGAACTAAACACAGCCGGGGTGCCAGTGAAGGTCCTGATGACTCGTCTGTATAAACCAGTGATCCAAAAGCCTGCTGCTAGATTCTGTGCCACTCTGTGTGACTGATTGCATATCTTTTTCACCTCCCTCCTGCTTCTATTTCCATATTTATACATCAGGAGTAACAATATTTCCTTTATTCACACGAGCAGCATAAGGCTTTGTACATGAGGGTTTCTAAAGTATGTAAAATCCTACAAAGAAAAGCATAATTAGAGGTGTTATTACTATGTTATTTTTGTCACAGAATTTTCAGAGGCAAATGTAAAAATATTCCATTAAAGACCGTGATAACGATTATTTACACCTTTGCTGCTCATGTGCTTCAACAAATTCTCTGTGTTTTGACTGTGGTAAGGCATCATTAAAAAAAGGTAAATTAGTGATTAGCCTGTTATACCTAGTCAGATCCAGCCTGATTTTCAGAAGTGTTCTAAGGGATATTTTATGGCCTGCAGAAGATTTAAATGAAACAGGATGGGATCTCACCAGGCAGCTAGCAGACCAGGTACTGTTCCAATTCTAGATCTGGGATTTTTCTGCATTTAGCAGAGCCTCACCTATTTCCTCCTTGAGGTCTATTTCGGCAGTTGTAGGGTGAACAATGCCTTCTACTTTCATGGAGCCAATATGGCTGATGTCACTCTGTGTCAGAGAAAGCTGTAAAATAATAATGAGGGAGTAGAAATAAAATAAAATATTAATCAGAGTGCGAAATCATTTTCATACAAAAGAACTAAAATGAAAGAAGGCTGGATTCAGTCTTTCAGAGATCTGTAGTTTTATTGCCTTCAGTATGTGTGATTATGGTATTTCACCTTTAGATAATTAATTTGCACACCACTCAGATTATTTTCTGATATGCCCACAGCCTAGGAGTTTGCTCCAGAGGAGGTCTGCAGATGACAGCAAGTTAGGTGGATGTGCTGATCTGCTGGAGGGTCAGAAGGCTCTACAGAGGGCTCTGGCCACACTGGATCGATGGACTGAGGCCAATGGGATGAGGTTCAGCAAGTCCACGTGCCGGGCCCTGCACTTAGGTCACAACAACCCCCTGCAAGGCTTGAGGCTGGTGGAACAGTGGCTGGAAACTGCCCAGCAGAAAAGGACCAGGGGATGTTGGTTGACAGCTAGCTGGAGGTGAGCCAGAGTGTGCCCACGTGGCCAAGAAGGCCACCAGCATCCTGGCTTGGATCAGCACTAGTGTGGCCACGAGGACTAGGGAAGGGATCGTGCCCCTGTAATTGGCACTGGGGAAGCTGCACCTCAAATCCTGGATTCAGTTTTTAGCCACTCATTCCAAGAAGGACATTGAGGGGCTGGAGCGTGTCCAGAGAAGGGCAATGAAGCTGGGGAAGGGTCTAGAGCACAAGTCTGGTGAGGAGCAGCTGAGGGACCTGGGGTTGTTGAGCCTGGAGAAAAGAAGGCTCAGGGGAGACCTTCTCACTCCCATCAACTCCCTGAAAGGAGGTTGAAGCCACGTGGTGTCAGGCTCTTCTCCCAAGGAGGAAGCAATAAGACAAGAGGAAATGGCCTCAAGTTGCACCAGGAGAGGTTTAGGTTGGACATGAGGAAAAATATCTTCACCGCAAGGCTTGTCAAGGCCTGGCCCAGGCTTCCCAGTGCAGTGGTGGAGTCCCCATCCCTGGAGGGGTTTCAAAACCCTGTAGATGTGGTGCTGAGGGACACAGTTTAGTGGTGACCTGACAGTGCTGGGTTAATGGCTGGACTCAATGATCTTAAAGGTCTCTTCCAACCAAAACAACTCTATGATTTATTACTCCTAGAAAATTCATGTTCCGGCATCACCTTTTGAAGAGAAAAAGCTGACTTGGAAAATGCTTTTGTTTAAAGAGGAAACTACTAAAATTAAAAAGCTTTTCTCCTGTAGAAACCCTTGCTCCCAGTAAACTACTGTAGGGGCTGAGAAGAAGGGCTGAACAGTATCCTGATCTATATAGGCTTTGCCACCCGAGTAATTAATTACCCTTTCAGTTCCTGGCACAAATAAAATAAGGAAAGCTTTACCCACCCACGCATCTGGATAGAGGAACTGGCCAAAACTTGATGTCTTAAGGTGCTCAAAAAAGGCTGCTCCTCAGATTTCACAGCCTCATCACTTTGAGCAACCACAGAGGTCAGAAAACCTAGAAATCATTAAAAATACTTTACAGTTGCTGAACATGGCCCCAGCATGCCTCATTTCTTCCAAGATACACTGTAGTACTATAAGTCCCAACCCAAACAGTAAGTACTACCCGTTTTAGAGAGGAAAGTTGAGAAGATGCACAGATTCTGGAGGAACTTAGGACAGAATTGAACTCTAACAAAGGAGATCAAAGGAGATCTACCCAGCCAGATTAGTTTTCAGCAGTCTTTTGGATCTGTTATGTGTCTGGGACATTCTAGATCACTGCTTTAGCAAGAGACAGGCTCAGACAGACCGAACTCCTAAGTGCTGCTTCAAAGACCAGAGTATACCCTCAGTATGGGGGACTTACAGAAGCAGTTTCAGGAACACTTTTTCCAGATGACCGTACTATTTGAAAAAATAATCATGAAAAAAATCTTGACTGTATCGCCATAGTTAAATCTGTAAGAAAAACTCCAGCTTCGTTCAAAGGGTCCAAAAATTAAAGCAGTCAAAACCCTCTTGGTGAGTACAGAGGAAAAAATAAAGTATAGGACAAACAGTTGGCTGGACACCAAGGACATGCAGGTATTTTGGTGGGACAGTTTCATAATGATGGCCAGGCAAGGTGTGTGCTGAGATGGAGAAGAAGGTATGCCCTGCAGCGCTGGTGAGGTCCTCAATTTGAACCGTGAGAGAGTGGTGGCACATGGCCCACTTTGAGATGGAGCACCCATGCTTCTCGCACACATGTGGAAGTTGCTGGGTCATCCTGGAACCTGGCCCAGAAATACTCTTTTATAAATAATAAATAGCCTAGAAGGTTAAACCTGGTTTAGCAGTATGCCAGGCACAACGCAGCCAAGCCCAAACTGAACAGAACTAATACAGCTTAGGCTAAGAAATGAATCAGTATGGCTCAAGTGAGTTTTGGCCTTAAATTTAGGACTGCTAAGGGAGAGCGTAGAGAAGATTTTGTACTGGTGTTCTCATCCTGTTTTTGCTAGGCTCCATTACTGTGATCCCTATCTGCCACAACTTTGTGTTACCTTTTGTCCTGGCACGAGGCTCTTGGAGGACAAGATAGTGAAACCATCCCCAGGTCCATCTTCAGACGTTGAATTTGAAGCTCCTTCTTTTTCGTTGTCCTTTTGTTTGTTCTATTTGAGGGGAGAAAAAAGCAAGAAATCTCAAAGGAAAAAAAAAAAAAAACGACACAAAAACAACACTTACCATTATTCAGTGATGGACAGATTTAACGAGTTACTACAAATCTCATCTTCTCAGATCAAAATATTACTTCTTTAAATCCCCAAAGATTATGTAACAACAGAGGTCTTCACCGTTTATATAATGCTAAAACATCAGAGGTTCATCCAAGGCATTACATACGTTTGTAGTCACATTAAGAGTCAGGGCACCCACATCCATCTGTAGCTTTACTAACAATTAAGGTTGTTATTTATGGGTGGGTGGGTGGCTAGTTTATTTTTGCTGCTAACGAAGCAGAGCTCATACTAAATCAAACTTAGTAACTTAGTAACCCAGTCAAATGCTCCAATCTGAAGGAAAAAACATCTTTATAATCTAACAAATGATACACCTGACTCTATATTGACAGGAACAAGCCATCACACCTCCATACAAGGCTGACAAAATGAAATAACTAACAGCTGAAGCCTGAATGCAAAATCTCCTCTATGGGACACACTCTCCTTCATGCAGCCTAGTCACAGGAGCAGGAAACCTGTTCCTTCCAGTGCTGCATCAGCATGTCTTTACATCTCTCCGTATCTGACCTAACTCCTTCTAACGAGTCCCCAACTCTGCATGTGCACAATTCAAAGCTGAGATCAATACACAGAGGCACTCTATTAAGCAGCCTGTTAAGCAACTCTGGTTTTGTTTTGTTTTTCTAGAAGTTCTTTCTGCATGTTCTCAGCCATGGAATTATTACAGCTTCGAGGCCTCCAGAAAGATGTGCTTAACACAACTTTTAAAAGCTTAGGTCAGAGCTTAATATTGTTTAGTCCTACCCAGTCAAAAGTTCTGCAGTGTTTTAAGATGCGTGCCCTGGAATGACAAACCAAGAGCACTAGCCTGGGTTACTGCTTTATCCAATTAAACCATTCTGGATGGTGATAGAGGATGGGCAACCATAAAGGAAGGTGCAGTGGTCAAGTTCCAATTCATTTATTCCTCTTTCAACCGCTAACAACAGCACACCTAAGAACAAATGAAACAAAGATCTTGTCAAACTGACATTTATGTACCATGTCAGGACAAGTTCTCTGGACAGTGAAAAGTCTTTAACAGCAACCTAGTACCTGTACAAAGCTGAAGGTGTGATATCTGCCAAGTAGAAAATGTTTTAAAATAACAGCTTCCATTATTTTAAAAGCTAAAATTCACTGCCGCACAGTTAGTGTGGAGGTAAAGGGATTCTACACAGTTATCAGGAGAGTATTACAACAGGTGGCAGGGAAATCTGAAAGTTTCCCTCAAAGCTTTCAAGGTTTTTGTTAAGAAAATTAACTAAAAAAAAATACTGCTTACCTTTATTTCTAAAGTTTAGAGATAGAAAAAATCCTGCTGTGTCTGTATCAACTCCTGTCTCCCATTTCCAGTTACAAACAATGCAGAAGCACTAATTCATTCCTCCTAATAACCTTAGCTGGTTTTGATCCATTCCCTCTCCCACACCTCTGGAATTCCATATCTGCCTCACGCTTACCTTTTTGGATGTCCGGGCTTTGGTAGACTTTGCCTTCTTCCCACTCTTTTTGTTCACCATGGACTTTCTTCCTTTCTTCTCAGGAGCAGGGGAAAGGATGGTCTCAGATTTGCCTTTGGCACCCCGTTTCTTGGCTAGAAGCTCTGGCTGAATTCTGGGCAGGACACCTCCACTTGCAATAGTCACACCTTTTAGCAACTGCAAGGAGAAGGAGTGTGAATTACAGATTCTCTTAAGTCTGCATTCAAGTTATTCTTGGTGACTATATTACACATAGGCAAGTAGAGTCCACGCTTCCTAAAGCATTGCACCTCGTCCCTTTTTCATGGAAGAAGAGAAAAACAAACAAAAAAAACCCCAACAAAGCTATTACAGAGAAAATCCACAATAAAAAGAAACCTGGCAGGTGATGGTAAGGTCAGCTAGCACATCCCGGAGAACTCTGTCAATCACTCTTCTAGAATCATAAAATCGTTTTGATTGGAACAGACCTTTAAGATCATTGAGTCCAGCCATTAACCCAGCACTGCCAGGTCACCACTAAACTGTGTCCCTCAGCACCACATCCACAGGGTTTTGAAATCCCTCCAGGGATGGGGACTCCACCACTGCACTGGGAAGCCTGGGCCAGGCCCTGACAAGCCTTGCGGTGAAGATATTTTTCCTCATGTCCAACCTAAACCTCTCCTGGTGCAACTTGAGGCCATTTCCTCTTGTC
>VZZY01023295.1:154434-173312 GCA_013400335.1 Eurystomus gularis | reverse complement strand
CTTGCAGAGGGTTGTTGTGACCTAAGTGCAGGGCCCGGCCCGTGGACTTGTTGAACTTCATCCCATTGGCCTCAGTCCATCGATCCAGTCTGGCCAGAGCCCTTTGTAGAGCCTCCTGACCCTCCAGCAGATCAACACACCTGCCCAACTGGGTGTCATCTGCAAATTTACTGAGGGTGCCCTCGATCCCCTCGTCCAGATCATTGATGAAGAGATTAAAGAGAACAGGCCCCCGTATTGAGCCCTGGGGATACCACTTGTGACTAGCTGCCAACAGGATGTAACTCTTCCCTCTTCTTGTGCTGGTCCTTCTGCTTACCTGTCCTTGGTGACTCACAAGCACTGAATGAAGGTAAGAGTTGATGACAAGCACCTGCAGGCTACTTTTAAAAAATGACTGAACCACAGCCCTGCTCAAAGAGGGACTGGTTGCAGATCCCTTTGGCAGAGAAACAGATTCAGTGAAAACAAGTATGAGCCCCAAAAACCTGTTTGCAGGGGTGAACAACAGGAATGGGCTGCAATATCTCATGGAGTACAAGGTTTGGCGAATTCCTAATGGACAACAGTAGATCTAGTCCCCACTTCACAGGCCAGTGGCCAGCACCACGGAGCAGGGAATGGGCTGCTAGCGTTACCGTTCTTTTCCCTCTCTCCTGGCCTCTGTCTTGACTTTTCAGTCCCCTTGATTGGAAACAGCGCCAGATGACTTCATGGGCACCACATTTTCATTATTTAAAGCAGCAAATTAAGTGCAGGAATCTTTCAAAGTGTGAATGATGTCATATATCCTCACACAGAGCCAACCAAGGAGAGTTCCCATGATGCTGACTGAACCTTTCCAGCACTGCCTGAATGTTGCAATTCACAGCCCATGCCATGATCTCTCTTCTCACTCAAAAAGTTTTAGCAGAAGTGATCCCACAGGTGATCCTCACAGTCAGACCACTGCAAACCACAGTCTGGGTGCTAATGGAACTCTTGCATACAGAGCAGGAGGCAGTCCTGGAGGCAGCACTAGCAGGGAGCGAGCCAGATCCCTACCCAAGGTGGGCCTCACAGGCAGTGTAATAGAAAACACACATTTCTACAGCTTTTGGAAAAAGGTCTTCCATATAGCACATTTTCTTTAAGTACTGGATGCCACTGACGATAAAAGTTTACCCACTTCAAGACTCACCAGCTACAAAAGAAGCAAAATCCATATCCAGAGGATTTAAGATGATATATCTCAGAAACTTTGTTTTTCTTCGCTTTTATTCAAGTGGACACAACCTTGCTTTCTCCTGCTCTAAGAACTGTGTTCTCATTCACGTGTCAGACTAAACTGTTTCTAACCTGCAGTAGCAGTTCGGTCATGCCACAACACATAAAACTCTCACAGTGAAATGTAAATGGGCACCTGATTCAGTTCCTCATCATTTGCAACTGCCAGGAGGATGTGTCTGGGGGCAATTCTTCCTTTCTTGTTGTCTCGCGCTGCATTTCCCGCTAATTCTAGAATTTCAGCTGTAAACACATTGAGATAAAAATGAGTAACAAAAACACAGCTTATGTACACCCTGTATACACATTTTGCATTCCTTCTTAATACCCATTTACCTTTTCAGGGGTGCTTCCCGATTAAATAGTCTTTGCTACAGGAAGGCAGAAACCAAACCACACTCAATGTAGTTGTAAATTTACAGAAATTAATTTGTCCTTTCTAATTCCCTGCAGGACAGCTAGCAGGAAATATGCCAAGCTTTGTTCACATCATTTCTTTCAAGTCAGAATTTGCTTCCAAAAAACCCAAGAACGCCCTATAAAAACGTACATCAGCAGTCCAAAATGTAGCAGTAACCTTCTAACAATAAAAACAGTAAAGCATGCAGTTAAACCCCAAACCTGGTACAGACAGTTCTAACAACACAGCAAGGATTCTCAGGACCAGGTAAGATGAAGACTGAGGTGCATTTAAAGAAATACTTTGAAAGCCAACAAACTAGCCAGGAGATGCTGCAATTCTGCATTAAAGAGCATCGAAAATCTGTGAGAAGCTTCATTTCAGAACAAGAGATGAAAGGTTTGACTTAGAGGCAAGCAGAGATAACAGAGCTTCAATGCATGAACTATTGGTAGAAAGTTCCTTCTATGTCTCTGGGAAGAGGAGGTCATTTCAAAAGTGGTTCCTCTAAATTTGCGATAACATTTAGACTGTGACTAAAGTCACCAAGCTTTTTCTAACTGTAACCGAGGAAATACAGACACGTCTTTCTGGATTTATTTAACTGCAGCAGTCAGTATGATTCATTAACTTACAGAGTTTGGCCCCTGCTCAGAAGTTATTTCTCATGTAAGAACTCTCCTGAAACACTGAGAAGGAAGGAGAAGGGAATGTTTTGCTCCAAATAATCATCATATTCATGCCTTGTTTCATTTTAAAACTATCCGGTGTCCCTGCCTTCTGTTTTTTGGTTTTGTATTTACGTCTGCCAGTAATAGGGTTTAGAACCTTACAGGGATGGTATCTTACTCCTTTTTTATCAATTAAATAAAGAACTGTAACCATTATACAAAGAAGAACTTTCATGAGAAATCTAGTGGAAATCTACATAATGCTCTCTGGCTACAATCCAGAGATTTCAACAAGGTTTAGCTCATGGGAAAAAGACAAGCTTTCAATTTCACTCCATTGGAATAACAAAAGTGCATACTTGTCATCCAGTTTGCACTACTACACTTAACCGAAACAGCCAGTGTCTGGTGAAAATTTTGGCAATTATTCACGCACCACTTTCAAGAAACATTACCAAAGCTGCACAGATAAGCACTCAAGTTTGAGGAAATACTAGAACCGTGGTTGCGATAACTAGGCCACGGCCAGGAGGAAAAAGCAGTGTGTGACCGGACAATCAGAAATAGCATCGCACCACACACACACACCGGGCCTACATCAAAAGTGAGGGCAGCAACCTTGGCTCTGGCATTTCCTAGCTTCAGAGCATCTGACTTGGACTTTAAAGAAGGAGACTGAAAAGAGATATTCCATCACAATCCAGCCATAGTCACCCCCGTGGTTTCAGAACCAACTCCCAGACCTTTGTCAGAGGAGGGAATGCAGAGCAGACAGCAGGAGCAGATCGCCAACCACTGTGCAGACCAGCATAAAGCAAGAAGAGAGACCCAGCCTTCTCCAGTGGGCTTTGCAGATGGGTGTTGATAGCAGAGGAAAATTGCATGAGGGAGAAAAAAAAAAACCAAAACCAAAAGCAACACATACTTACCTGCATGGTAACTGAAGTTCTTTCAGATGTGCCAACAACAGGCACATCCTGCTACCTGTGTGCTCACCCCACTCCCCCAGGTTCTGGGTCCTTTGGCCAGCAGCATCCTGATGGTGCACTCAAATGTCCTCTGCCTAATGTTAAGAGCAAAAAACGCAGAACACTCAAATGCCAGCCACTTTTCATCTACCACAGGGCACCGGGAAGAAAGGAATCCAAAGTAGAGGTGATGTATGGCAGACTGTGCAATATGCATATAAAAAACTTATCAAAGGATGCTAGATATTTGCATAGGTAAATAATTGCCTTACCTCCTTCTAGCTGTTGTCTATATGCATATTTTTCTAATGCTGGTGGCAGGGACTTGTAGTCTTAGGAATATAAAATGGCACTTGCAAAATGCAACATCAAATCTGGAGGCTTCAGTTATCACATCCTCTGCTGATCAGAACAGATCCCTAAAGAAACTGCATTAAACTTCACGTAGAAACATGAAGCTGAGGTCACCTAAACTCTAAGAGAATATGGGTCCTATAATAAAGTCGTATGCTATAACAAGCTGTCTTGAAATCAGGCATCTTGGTATCTCAGACATAAGTTGGTTTTATTTTACATTCTTTCAACAGCAGAGAATTAAAGTGAAAACTGAAATAATCTTGCTTCCCTTGAGATTCAAAATCCACAGAAGACACCTCCACTCTGGAAGCATAACTTGAAATTCAAACATCTCCAGCATAGATGGCAACATGCAGACTAGCTCATTTATGCACTCCCCAGTTCACCTTGGCCTCAGATAGACATCGAATGCTGGTCAACAGGGTAATGCCCAGAACTATCCACTGACTCTGCACAACATCCAGTATTTTTAAAGGAGCCTTTTCCCCTATTTGATAAGGCCTCAGGACCAGGGAAGAACATAACTGTCTTCTAATCGACACAAGCAGCAGCCAAGCCATGTCCTGACTGGGATTATATCCTCTCATGCCGTGACACACAGGAAAAAGAGGTTTCTCTGGTTGATGGATCAACAGATTTGGAGTGTCTGAGAACTAAAAGCACCCTAGCCAGGCCAAAGCTATTTGTTTAGCTGAGCTCAGCCTGCTTTTGTGATGTGCTCAGCTGGACTGATAAGAAAGGTATATGAGAACTACTGAGAGCAGAATGGGAAAGATTTCAGATAAGTTATCTTGTTTTCTACTTCCCCTTTAGGATAAGTTGTGACAGTTCCTGTTACGCCACCACGTACAAATATACCAATAATACCTTTGCTCTGAATAGATTTATCAGACGATGGAGTCCTTGGTCCTCCATTTACAAATGGTAAAGTATCTGCTCAATTCATCCCTTGACGGCAGATGAGCACAACAGCCAGCCAATGTCCTTGGAAGGAGGAGGTATTTCCTGGTGTTGTGTTCTGCCCTAATTAGAGGCTTTCCATCGACATCTTCTGTGAGTTCCTCTGACCAGCACACCATTCACGTGGTCTTCTGCTTCCTAAGCAAGATGCACCTGTGTTCCATGCCTGCATTTTGGGAAGGTGCATTACGGGACACACAGAGCTGATGTTTTAAATGACAATGACTGTAGTCAGCCCCGTGCGCAGAGCACGGTCTGGTATGAGTCTGTCGCAAAGTCCATAAATCCACTGGGACCGAGGCCAATTTTTCATGGAGTTTTAAATCTGAAGCCAGTGGAGCCCAACACAACCTTCTGGATAGGAATTAAGCTGCAGTTAGGCTTGAAAATCATATTGCAAAAGATATAAAACAGCACAGAGACATTAGAAAAAAAAGCCTTAGAATACTGATGAGATCTTCTTTACGTTAATCAGTTAACACAAAAGGACCTCTTCTTGATATACACTGCAGTGATTGCTGGCATTTTAACAAGAGGGTTGATAAGCCAAAGCACGGATTTGGCTTTGATGGAGGCCGTGGGATACAGCCATAATCTTGCATATAAAGGGAAAAAATGAGGATCTAGTAGCTTGTGACAAAGAACACATACCAAAGCCAAAAGGCACTCTGAACCACATGGCAACTGGGGTAAGGATGCTCCAGAGGTATATGCATGAAGTGCTGGGGCCCGAGTTGTGGGCCCCAAGTTGGACTTGACCTGTGAATGAGTCACAACCCAGCAGAATGTTTTGTTTTCCCCACTGGCTTCATGTTCCAGAGGCAGAGCCTGGCCCACCTGTGGCTCTGTGGCTCTGCCCTCACCCAGGTGGTCATGGTTGGGGTGGTGGGTGGGCCAGAATTATGTTGACCAGGAGCTGATCAGTTGGAGGAGTTGCCTGTTGGGTGTGGCTTCTGTTGGGGGTGGTTGCATCTTGCTGAGTTGTCTCAGTGTTGTCCTTCCATGTGAGGAGCCATCTCTGTTTGTGTCCAGCAGGCGATGCTGGCACCACAGCGGGCAGCAGAGGAGCTGGGCCCACAGGAACCTATGGCAGGACTGTCTGAAAGAAGCCTTCTGAGGGGCTGTTGCTGAGTTCAGTGTTGGCCTGTGTGATCAGGCAACTGATGGCAGCATAAAATGATGATGGCTGAACCAGCACAACAATGCACCATCTAGATAACACTAGTAAAGCAGCTCAGTGCTTTAGGGCAACACAAAAACAGGCCATCAACAGACCACGTGCACAGCTGATAGCTCATAGGAGAATGGCTGGTCCATGCTAGGCCCTGGATGAATGCAGTCAGACAGTTCTGGTCCTGTCTGACTCTTCCTGTCTCATCCATCCTGCTGCTAGCCATAACTTGCTTTCCAGGCTCCATAGTCCATTCTCCCTCACTCAGCAATCCACATTTGAGACATCTATTTCAGCCGCCTTTCACAGAATCATACAATCATTTAGGTTGGAAAAGATCTGTAGGATCATCTAGCCCAACCTTCATCCCAACATGTCCCTGATCCCTCCTGAAGCACCACATCTACTTATTTAACACCTCCAGGGATGGTGACTCCACCACCTCCCTGGGCAGTCTGTTCCAATGCCCAACCACTCTTTCAGTAAATAATTTCTTCCTAATATCCAACCTAAACCTCCCCTGGTGCAACTTGAGGCCATTACCTCTTGTCCTGTCATTAGTTACATGGGAGAAGAGACCAGCCTCACTACAACCTCCTTTTAGGTAGTTGTAGAGAGCAATGAGGTCTCCTCTTAGCCTCCTCTTCTGCAAGCTAAACAGTCCCAGTTCCCTCAGGCATTCCTCATAACACATGTTTTCCAGACCCCTCACCAGCTTCATTGCCCTTCTCTTCACCTGCTCCAGAACCTCAATGTCCTTCTTGTACTATGGCACCAAGAACTGGACACAGGACTCAAGGTGCGGTCTCACGAGTGCCGAGTACAGGGACACAATCACCTCCCTACTCCTGCTGGTCACACCAGTGCTGATACAGGCCANTTGCTGGGGGTTGTTGTGACCGAAGTGCAGGACCTGGCACTTGGCTTTGTTAAACCTCATACAATTGGCCTCAGCCCATCGCTCCAGCCTGTCCAGATCCCTCTGCAGAGCCTTCCTACCCTCAAGCAGATCGACATTCCTGCTTAACTTCGTGTCATCTGCAAATTTACTGAGGGAGCACTTGATCCCCTCATCCAGGTCATTGATAAAGATATTAAACAAGACCAACCCCTCTTCCTTGGACAGTCTTCATTTCTCCAATTCACCTCCCTCCACCCAATCCTTGGCTCGTGCCCTATTTTTCCAGCTTGCTCTCCAGCTTCCTGACAAGATTTTTGGACACTCCTTGCCACCCACTTCCCCACTGGTCCTCAGTTCAGCTCTCCCCACTAGACAGATCCATCCTTGGCTCTAACATCAGTGTTCTTTTCCATAATCATCAGCTCCCCAAAACGTTATGATCTGTTCTCAGTCTCCTTCTCTGACCAATGTGGAACCAGTTCTGTATCTCCCAGTCTGCTTATCCAGTTAATTGCAGCCTGCCCTTCCCACCTCAGTGTCGGTAAGTAGGATTAGCCTTTCCTTCAACTCCTATTCAGAGACTCCCTGCCCCAGCTCCAGTCCCGGACCTCCTGCCCCCTGCCTTTGTGCGGCATTTGCTGTCACATCAGAGACCTTCTTCTCCTGTGCTGCTTGGTACCACTGAGACCACCGAAAGTCCGCTCCCTGCTCTCAGTGCTGTGACCAGGAGCAGCTGGGGACAGCAATGAGAGGGAAGTCCCATCTGAGCCTAGCCCAACACAGGCTGACGCATGCTCAGCCGCTGCACGGAGTGGTCCCTGCACAGCCCTGTTACACATCGGAGTTGAGAGGCTGAGGCATGCTCAGCACTGGGAGCTGCGAGAGGCTGGAGTATGCTCAGTGAGGACCATGTCTTCAGCGCCTTTAGCTGCTAAAATCAAAGAAGTCTCTCTTGTGTGTGAGCAACCTGTGTTTCTTCACAGTTACAACTTGGTGGAAAAGAGCAGATTTCCCTGAGATGGCAGGGACCACGCTTCCCCTTTCGTACAGCACCAAGTCTCTGCTCAAACACAGAGAAGCATGAGAGGAGTTCTCACGAATGTTTTAACATAAAAAAAAAACCATGGTCAAACCTGCTCCTGTGGAACAGTTCAAGAACCAGACTCCCCCGCTCCCAGCCCTCCCAGGCTGAGCCCGAAGCAACTCCCCCGTATGAAGGCTTTCAGCCCAAATAGCCACAGTTGCAAGAGAAAACTGGAATTTGTAATGGGAAGTATCAGATAATGTTAAGGAATGTTACCGCTTTGCTATATAATACCCCCTTTGACAACAGCCTTGGAAAACCACATTTTGTTTCTAAAGGCTTCCCAAGACCAAAGACTATATTCACACACACAGCAGGAATAACTACATCAGCAATTTTCAACTGCACTATTCACCTTTGTAACCTTTTCAAACAAAACTCTGGAAGGGGAACTGAAACTCTGGTTTGGAAAGACCACTATCCACAAGCAATAGCTGTTTGCTCAGAAACATTACTCCATTCTATTATGGCACATAAAGGGTAGGGGTAAGAGAGGGGAGTTCTCTCTCTGCTGAACCAAGCAGCTTAAAATAACACTCCCCTACAATTTATGTAGGCCCCCAGCCTACACACGTAGCAATTTTCTTGCCTGGTTGACTACACATTCTTTATTTTCCTCCTAAAACAAAGTGTAGGCCCACATATAATCTGCCCTTACCAAATTAATGATGTAAATTAAACTGAACTTACTAGTCAGAAGCAGAGCCAAGACACACACTGTTGTAGTTCAGACAACAGGTAAATGGTGCTATGCTGCAAGTCACAAAAAGATGATCATAAAGATGACAAAAAGATGACCATAACTCAGTCTGCACTACCAGAGTGCTGCAAATACCAGATGTGCCACGGACAATTTCTTACTACACCTTGTAATAATGGCCACAGCTCAAAACAAGCATCTCCAAATGTTTATTCAAAGAAACTCCTTTGAACGCTACGGGTCTCTGTGCAGTGGGAAAAGAAATGAAGCATTCCTCTCCAGACTGAAGGTCAGCAGAGTCACTATGCAGCATGTTAATTCAGTTATAAAAATTACTGCCATTTCCAGACCCTGTGCAATATAGCATTCATCTTGCAACACCCAGACATCCAGAAGCCTGTAGATGACTTCGAAGTGACTCACAATCAATGCTCAAGTAAAGCAAACACACTTTGCTATAGAGAAATTCATATTTATGACATTCCTGAAGAGGCTTGAACCTCCACTAGAAAACATACAGGGGCCTACCAACAAAACCAAGGTTGAAAATCACTGTGGTAGAGCAAGGGAGCTATGACAGGTATGAATCCTCCATCTCTACCTTTCTCCCAAACCCCCTGCAGCCTCTGAAGCACCCCTGGTGATAAAAAGCTCTGTAAGTCACGGACCTCTCTGGTACAGCACAACAGCTCCACTGAGAGAGAGTTCTGCAGTTACAAGACTGCATTTTTAATGTGTGAAGCTGGATTGTGCAAATATGAGTATATGTATGTTCTTAATGACGTGGAATATCTTCTCCAAAATCACTTAGAGAACTGATCTTTCCCTACAATTAAATGATCTTAATATAAACATTTGCTTCTACACAGTAAAAAAAAAAAAAATACAATCAAACAAACAGGACAGATATTCATCATCATGGATTTTGATTCTGCTATTCGGTGGTGTTTTGGTTTATTTTAAAATCAGCTCCTTCTCATAGAATCATAAAATTGTTTTGGCTGGAAGAGACCTTTAAGATCATCAAGTCCAACTGTTAACCCAGCACTGCCAGGCCACCACTAAACCATGTCCCTCAGCACCACATCTACACGACTTTTCAATCCCTCCAGGGATGGGGACTCCACCACGGCCCTGGACAGCCTGGGCCAGGCCTTGATAACCCTTTCCAGGAAAACATCTTTCCTCATGTCCAACCTAAACCTCCCCCGGCACAACTTGAGGCCATTTCCTCTTGTCTTCTTGCTTGTTCCTGTGAGAAGAGACCAACCCCACCTGGTTCCAACCTCCTTTCCGGTTGTGCTGCAATTTATCAGCATAAATGTGGAAGCTTCTGTAATATTCTATTAGGCATCATCAGATAATTAATTTTAATAGTGAAATTATCACAACTTCAGATTTTCTCCACACCTTTGAAAGAAAATTGTGCTTTTATTGTCTGGTAGCAAGAACAGTTTTCATGTGTAAAACAGGTAGGAACGTTTACATAAAGACTGGTGTGCTGTTCTGTGGACAACCAGGCTCCACACAAGCTTCTTCCACACCACTTTGGCAACAAACTATGCTCCTGAAACACAACCCACTCGGCTAATTTCACACAGGCTTGTGACTCCTCACAGATTCTCTAATGCACCTCAGTCTTGATCTGTATCACCTAACTAACATGAACCAGAATCCTCTCTACACTGGGCATCGTAACCACTTGCTAAAGTGCTATTTTCCACAATTAAATAAGAAAACGAGCAGAGAGGATCAGAGGGCAGTCTGACATCACAGTATATTGTATCCCCAGGTGACACCTGCCCCTTCCTCCAAGGTCAGTTTCTGAAAGGAAAAGAAAACTTGGGGTATGTGAGAAGATTTAAACCCCGGAACAGTTTCTTCATATACTTAGGCAAACCAAAAGCATTTTTGAAATACAAAGGAACAAGCTCCATGTTTCGTAACACTTTGATGCTGCTCTGCAAGAAGAAATGCAGCCAGTGAAACAGAGTTTGTTCACTTAAAAAACACAACAGATGTACAGGGTGGGTTTGCTTTTTTTTTTTTCTCCTCCTGTTGTTCACACCCAGGTGTAGGAAAAGCCTAATTCATACCAGTTTTCTCTAGGACAGAAGATATCTAGGTGTGACTCCTCACTCTGCAAAGCAAGAAAAAAGAATCCTTCCAGACACTGACCAAGCAAGGTGCTTCTAAAGGAGAAAATCTCCATCCTCAGCCTCTTCAAGAAGCAAATTAACCTCCTTAGAATTTTAAGCATATTTCAACAAACCGTGCACTTGCAGAGCCTCATTTTCAGAGGTGCTGAACACGTTCGTACCCCATCCCATGGATATCCCTGGCTTCCGTGTATGATCAGCACTTCCAGGACCAGGTTCTTGGTTTACCTGCTAGGTACTCTATGACGGCTGCCATGTAAACCGGTGCTCCAACACCTATCCGGTACTTGTATGTGCCTTTCTTTAAGTAGCGCATCATTCTCCCCACAGGAAAAATAACACCTGCCCTGCTTGAGCGTGAGAGTTTGGACATTTTCTTCTTCCCGCTTCGGCCCGACATCTTGCAGCTTTGTGCTTTTCAATTTGCTGGCGATTCTGAACCCCTTGCTCCAACCCAAAAGCTGCAAGAGAAAAGAAACGGGGTTGGTGTGAAGCATGCGAGAAACATCTTTATACATTATCTCGTTCTTCCAGAAGAAAAAACCCAAACCCCTTCTCAACACCTGTTAAAGCTGAGGCATTATTCGTTACAAGCTGGATAACTGGAACATTCGCTCTAACTTTTCTTTTGACTACTGCACTGCCAGTGTAGCAATATCACTGAAGACATGGTTTGGAGAACACACACACAAAAATGTAATCAAATGCACACTAAACGAATCTTTAAAAAGCCCCAAACACCACAACAAAACCAAATCCTGCTGAGGCAGACATCTTCAGCATGCTTAAGTTTAGCAAGTTATAAACAGCTGAGAAGCACTGGCATAACGGACAACATTGAACAAGCTGAAAAGCCGATACTGGTGCCACCTATAAGTAGAGGGAGTTGTACTGCTCACACAGGAGAAGATAAAACCTACCTATAAACATTTTGCTTCTGCACAGGACTTCTATATGGCCTTTTGTGGGAGTCCACAGCTGGTCTGAGGACTCAGAGATGGACCTTAGCCTTGAGCAGATGATGATGTTTCCCTGAAAGAGCCTGGGAAGCCTTGAGGCTGAAGAGTCCCAGGGAGTGAAGGAGATAAGAGGCCTAACGAGCAAATTCCACAGAACAGCAACCTGGCAAGAACTCAGCGGTCACAGTAGGAGGAACAAGAAGAACACCAACCAATCAGCATGTGTAGGGAGAACAGACTGAGCTATCCTACAATAATGAGAGCTTGAAGAATATGTGCTACCAATTAGAAATTGTTGCTAGGTAAATGACGTGCACAATGTAACCAATAGCAGAATAGCTTGTACCGCGTGCTATGCCAAAGAGATTATAAAAGAGCAATGTTTTTACTGAATAAACGGCTTTCACTTGATCACACTGATCATGGTGTGATTGACCCGAACTCCTGCAGCCTTTCACTACAAGGGTGGTGAGACACTGGCACGGGCTGCCCAAGGAGGTTGTAGATGCCCCAACACTGGATGTGTTTAAGGTCAGTCTGGATGGGGCTCTGAGCAACCTGGTCTAGTGGGAGGTGTCCCTGCCCACGGCAGGGGGTTGGAACTAGATGATCTTTAAGGTCCCTTCCAACTCAAAACCATTCTATGATTCTATGGGGAACTTCATATACTTGGCTGAAGTGGAGAAGGCAGCAAGCAGCTACACTTCAAGCACTGCTCCTCACACTGCTCTGGCCTCAGAACTGAGCCCCAGGAGCCAGCCCACGGGCTTCACCACTTTCATAATTCTCCCCAGATCACCTCATGGAAGCCCCAGAAGCCCTCCTCCACACAGGTCAGAGGAGTTCTTTAATCTCTCATCTTAAAGGGATTGGCTATCAGGTTTTTCTGTCCATCAAGCTCCCTGAAGATGTGGGGTTTTTTCCCTGCATTAAGAGCCAATCTAGTCTATACATAGGAGCAAAGAAAACCAATCTCATTTTCTCCTTGATTTTCTAGCAGCTGTGAGGTTGCAGGTAACCAGATGACAAACCCTGGAGTCGGGCCACTCCAAGTGTGCACGTGGTCATAGATATAGCCCTAGTTCTCAGTCAAACAACAGGGAAGTTTGTTAACAAAAACTGGTTGTAACTCCATTTTGATAGCTACTGTGGTGGCCTAATTATGATCCCGGTTACTCCTCTGAAGCAAACGAAGAGCACATCTGCCATGGGTGGTGTTTCTGTCAATGAAGCCACAGCCACTTAATTTCCGGCATTTATTCACCTCCACAAAACAAGGACTGAAAAGGAGGGATGTAATTTGGAAAACATCATGATGACTTCAGGCGATATTGTTAAATTTTATCACAATCTGCATTTTAAATAGCCTTTCAAAAAACGAAAAATAAAAAGACCTTTCTGACACCACTGCAAGGCCTTGGCAACAATCAACATTCGCATGAGGAGGACATAGAAATCTGGGGTTCATTCTTGTCCTGCTTATTACAAATCAATTACCTATACAAAGAGGGTCACCTGTCCCATATGAAGCCAGACATTCACAGAAACCGGCTCATCCATAACAGCTGAAGTCAAGGGTCCATTTCTATGATAACCTAACTTGAACCCTAGTTTCACTTATGGTATCAAGGAAATAAAATCACCACAGAGTCTGCAGGGGTCTATAAAACCCTGGCATGTCCCCCGTCTATTGGCCAGATAATTTTTTTCTTTCTGCATGCAATAGACTATGAGGGCATGATAACAAAAGCAGAGAAAGATTAAACCAGTAAAGGTATCAGGACACCTCAAAATTGATGTTGCTCGTCATCCCACTCTGTGTTCCCTGCCAACTGCCAGCCTGGACTCACAAGTGGTGGTAAAAGAGCTCACAAACCCCTGCTTGCAAGTGTGGATTAAAGGCAATGGCCACTTCAAACAGATACGAGGGGAAAAAATTCCCAAGCAATCCACTAATTGCATTGATGCAGGAGTAGCAAGTCGTGTAGGACGGGGAACAATTGCCAGGAAGCAGCTCTGCTGATTAGGATCAGCAGGTTACAGTAAGGCAGGGAAAAAGAGCTGTTGTGAAAAGGCAAACCTTGCATCAAGGTGTATGGACAAGAGGACAGGCAGCGCTGAGCTGAGGAGCTATGTCCGGCCGCAGGTACCGCGCTTCAGGCATGCAGAGCAACGAGAATCCAGAGGAGGGTGATCAGAACAATTGGATGGCTGACACAAACCACAAGGGAAGGCAAAAAGGAGGGAGACATGACAATGGGCTTCAAAGACATAAAAGGCAGCTCTGAAGGTAGAAGGGAATAAGCGTTCCCTATAAAAGCGACAGGAGAAGAGCAGAACTCTCACAGAACGGGAGGAGAGCAGAGCACTGGACCTGGGCAGACGGGGAGGTGGCTGAATCTTCCCGTCAAGACAACTTTAAAACAGAAGCGGCACAGGCAGCTTTGGATCTGCCTTGGGACAGGCGGCTGGACGAGGTGATCTCCGGAGGTCCCTTCCTCCAGCCCTCTTGCTCAGTGAAATCTGCCATTTGTGACAAACCCTTTATAACTTGCCATTTCAAATTATGCTACTGATTAACCTTTATAAAGCATCCTTTCCAGTCCGTGATAACTGACATTCAAACTAATGAATAAACGTAGGCTGGGAATTATGCTTCTAGCCATCAGAGGAGTGAACTTCTGGAACAGCCTCCTCTTATGAGTAATACAAGCAACAAGAACTCATTTTAAGGTGGAACTTAATAAATATGTACACTAGGCTATGATTTGATTCCTGCAATACCAGCAGGACAGTTTCATCACCCAAGAGTTCAGTCTGGTGCTGAAATACATTCAGAGGGCCACGCTGAAAGAGTATACTACAACCAGACCAGGTATGGAAGTCATATTAAGCTAACCTCTCCTGTAGTACCAAATCCCAACTGCATGTAAAATCAATGGGAAAAAAAAAAAAAGCCAACATCATGAGATTACATCCACAGAAAATTTCATGGTTGCACTTGATCTCTGTGACAGAAAATCAAAACGTATTTGTATAACTAAGCACACCGCTCTGGCACATGCTGTTGCATTATATAAATTTCTGTTTAATTAATCACTTCTGGCTCATTCTTCTGTTACTGAACTTTCCATCTCTACCCACACCTTTATTTTTCCCTTCTCTCTCACAGCAAGTCCTAGCCATTTTTACTCCTGCTGCCAGGGCAACCTTGGGAATCCCAAACGATGTTTCCAAATACACTGCAGTAACAGATCAGATATGTTTGCAGGATTCTGTGAGAGCCTAAATACAAAAGAGGTTTCAAAACTCTGCTAACGCTGTCTCTCTCTCTTTCCTTTGCAACTTAGGTGGAGTGACAAGGAGAGTGACACATACAACAGCATGTTCTTGTCTCATCTTGTCTTGAATCCTATGGGAGGCAACTTTTGGTAGAAAGCCAAGCTACAGCACAGTCACATCTACTAGAACGCAACTCCTGTGGACTTGGACAAAAATGTGGTATGCTGGGGTCGCCAACTATCTACACTACGCACCTTGGTGGGTGGACACTAAGGGAATGGTTCCCAGGCTCAGGTGACTGTCCGTCTTTGTGATCAGGAAGCTCTCTTGAAGAAGAGCTGTGCCTGGTCTGCAGCAAGGCCACGGGGGTTCGGGCCCCACTGGCCCATGCCTCCCACAGGCAGGGGTTTGGTTTAGCCTGAGGGATGCCCATCAGCTCAGCCCTGACACTGAGATGTTATGTACTCACCTGAACTGCTTCAAAGCTGCCAAGAGCTGAAGAGCTACATGTTCAGCACTACTGGGCTACTTGTTCTCTTGGGGTGACACAGCTAAGCGTCAGGGGCTTGTCAGTTGAAAAGCACTTGATCTGCCCACATGATTTCCCTCACTGCCAGCTGATTAATTGTCTCTACATCTGCCCTTAAAAGCCACAGCCTCCAATAATAAAAAACCACAGCCATGCCATTTGTATGAAGTCCATCCTCGCTGAGTTACAACAACTGTGTCTATATCTGGCTACCACAACACCATGAAGCTTGAGCAGTTTAAAGCAATTATTTTTTCCAATCCCTTAATTGGTCACGGCACACTCCTACTCTGCCATGACTCCAGCATCCCTGTGTTGCTATGGGGGATTTAGTAACTACCAGATCTCACAGAATTACAGAATTATTGAGGCTGGAATAGACCTCCAAGATTATCAAGTCCAGCTTGTGACCCAAAGACATGATATCACCTAGACCATGTCACTAAGTGCTACATCCAATCTTTCCTTAAGCACCTCCAGGGATGGAGACTCCACCACCTCCCTGGGCAGTCCATTCCAGTGTCTAATCGCCCTTTCCATGAGGAAGTGCTTCCTAATGTCCAACCTAAACCTCCCCTGGCGCAGCTTCAGGCCATGCCCTCTTGTCCTGTCACTAGTTGCCTGGGAGAAGAGCCTGACCCCAACATGAGTACAACTTCCTTTCAGGTAGTTATAGAGAGTGATAAGGTTTCCCGAGTCTCTTCTTCTCCAGGCTGAACAACCCCAGCTCCCCCAGCCTCTCCTCATAAGACTTTCCCTCCAGCCCCTTCACTAGTCTCATCACTCTCCTCTGGACCCACTCCAGCACCTCAGTACCTTCTTGAAGTGAGGGGCCCAGACCCGCACCCCGTACTCAAGGTGAGGCCTCACCAGTGCCGAGTACAGGGGGAGAATCACATCCCTAGTCCTGCTGGCCACACTATTCCTGATACAAGCCAAGATGCCACTGGCCTTCCATGCCTCCTGGGCACACTGCTGGCTCATGTTCAGCCAGCTGTCAACCAGTACTCCCAGGTCCCTCTCTGCCAGGCCGCTCTCCAGCCACTCATCCCCCAGTCTGTAGCGCTGCGTGGGGTTATTGTGGCCAAAGTGTAGGACCCTGCACTTGGCCTTGTTGAACCTCGTACCACTGGCCTCAGCCCACTGACCCAGCCTGTCCAGGTCTCACTGCAGCATCTCCCTACCCTCCAGCAGATCGACACTCCCCCCTGACTTGGCGTCATCTGTGAATTTACTAATGGTAGACTCAATCCCCTCATCCAGGTCATCAATAAAGATGTCGAATAGAACTGGGCCCAGTACTGACCCCTGGGGGACACCACTGGTCACTGGACACCAACTGGATGCGGCACCATTCACAACCACTCTCTGTGCCCGGTCATCCAGCCAGTTTTTAACCCAGTGAAGGGTGCACCTGTCCAAGCCACGAGCTGCCAGCTTTTCCAGGAGGATGCTGTGGGAGACTGTGTCAAAGGCTTTGCAGAAGTCTAGGTAGACCACATGCACAGCCTTCCCCTCATCTACCAGGCAGGTCACCCAGTCATAGAATGGGTAGCTCTCATTGAGGTAATGAGATATATGAGGAAAACATGGTAGACTTTTGCAAGCTGGGCCTTCCTCTGTGAATTAAATCTTCCTCAGATGCCAAACCAACCAGCAATATTTTCCTTCTGCCTGCTGGAAAAATTGTTCTACCTCCTTGCCACTTGCAGTACGGTTCTTCCATTACAGATGCTACCACCCCGTTTTCTTCCATCACAGTTATCTGCTGCATCAGGACACGGGAACAACAGACTGCCCTAGGACACTCTCGTGCAACCTGCACCCCACACCACATCCAGACAGATCTAGGATTACTAAACCAACTTTAAACCCGCTTTCCAGCCCTTCCTATGAGGGTGCTCAAAACAAAATCTCATAATCGTCTTTGGGCAGAAAGGACACATACGAGTTTTAGAAAAGTAAGAACAACATGTGGATACAGAAGCAGATTGCAAGCTCCAAGGGAGCCTGAATTTCTAAAGCTGGCCAGGAAACAATTTCAGAGATTAACATATCACAGTCTGGTAAGAAAGCGTGGCTGTACATCAGAAAGTTCAGTGCAGTACAAAATGTCTGAGATCAAATCTAAATTTTTCCCTAAGAAAAAAAGAAATTCACAAAAAACCATACAAAAAAAGAAAGCTCAGCTTGCACAACTGAGTTGCAGCACTGGTGGAAAAAGTAAATTCTGACTTCGCGTCCCAGATCATATACAAGACAGAGGTAAGCTAAGGTAACAGCAACATCAAATACAAAATGCATGCTAGCAACTATCACTAAATATTTGAGCAACAATTAGGTAAATTCCCTAATTTACCTAATTGGTCAGATTAAAACAGCTGGCATAGCTGATTATCCTTCTGGACTTCTCCCACGTCAACTCTCAGACTAATATGTAGCACACTGTGCCACAGACAGCTGTGACAACCAGGGGTTCAGGAGCAGATGCTACACTGGGAGCTACACCCGAAGCTCCCACAGGCTAAAATACTCAGGCACTGCTGGATGCTGACCTCAGTGTCCTGGCTTAAAGAACACACCTGAGTCTTTGTACTGGAACCATTTCTCCTGAATTTATTCATCAAACCGCTTTCAGATGGTTCATGTCTGCTCAGCATCTAGGAATGACTTCCAAACATTGGGAAAACTTGATGTCAGCTGGCAAAGACCAAAACCAAGGCCGCACAGGACTATCAACACGCCTGCACTTTCCTCATCCCCAGCTTCAGATTGATTCGAACCGTTAGGCACCAACAAGCAATCCAAAGACATTGTATCTAGGGGTCAAGTTAGACTGTGTGCTCGTATACAAATGCCACTTTGTGAAAATAACGTAAAGCAAAAGTTTGTTACCTGGGTAAATCAGTGAGGCGCTACAAGA
Organism: Eurystomus gularis; assembly: GCA_013400335.1. Classification (NCBI taxonomy): domain Eukaryota; kingdom Metazoa; phylum Chordata; class Aves; order Coraciiformes; family Coraciidae; genus Eurystomus; species Eurystomus gularis. The sequence continues at coordinate 154,982 of VZZY01023295.1, read as the reverse complement.
GGGAAGGAAAGGATTTTTGACACTGAAGGTGCTGAGACCCTGGCCCAGGTTGCCCAGAGAGGTGGTCGCTGCCCCATCCCTGGAACCATTGCAGGTGAGGTTGGCCGGGGCTCTGAGCAACCTGCTCGAGTTGAAGCTGTCCCTGCTCACTGCAGGGGGCTGGACTAGATGGCCTTGAAAGGTCCCTTCCAACCCAAAGCAGCCGACGATCCACTGTGCAAACACAGCGCTACCCAGCAGGCAAGCTGCACGGACTCCGGGACTCAACCCACGCCAAACGGTCAGACGCAGAGGACGTTCCTACTGCAAGGAGCTTCCCGGGCACGCCGACAGCCGCAAACCCGGGGCTGGCTCCTCACAGAGCCAGCTTCCCCCCGGCTGCAAGGGCTGAGCCCCGCGGCGTAAGGCGGCCGGCGGGCCGGGGGCCGTGCCTCGCTCCTGACTCACACCGGGCCTTCCTCCGGCCTTGTTCAGAGCTGCCGAGCCCTCAGCGGCCAAACCCGGCCCCGGCCACCGGCGGTCAGCGGCCCCGCCCCTCGCGGGCCACG